>VXBT01010833.1:1965679-2055364 GCA_013400235.1 Oriolus oriolus
GACAGGCAGGGACAGGCAGGGACACAGAGCGCTGTCACCGCGCCGGACAGAGACAGGCAGGGACACCGAGTGCTGTGACTGGGCTGGACAGGGTCATACAGGGATGGAGTGGGACACTGAATGCTGTGACCAGGCAGGACAGATATTTTAGCTCAGCAGTGAGAGCCAAAGCAATGCCCCATCACCCCCTCTCTTGCTGGCTGTACCTGAATGACACCATGGCTTCTCAATACCAGCAGATCAGACCCGTCACAAAGTCAACAGCATAGAGCAGCCCAGGTATGGCCAAGATGTTTCAGCTCCTCATATTCCTACTTTGAAGAAAGGAACAGACTATTTTTTTTTTGTGGCAAAAGTGTATTTAATTAATTTTCAGATACAAATTAAGAGAATGCACAAAAAATCATTATTGTATCCAACTGAAATAAGTCTAACACGGTCTAGTTTTTGAAAAATACAATGATGAAACAGCTACAGTGGAAAGAATAAAAAGCTTTTCAATTCCATTTTTTGGAAAATTACATTTTAAATATTACCTGGCATACACAAGTGCAGCCCTCAGTGCAAAAAAATCCAGTACAAAATAGTTTTAAATCCACATATTATCATCCTGCAATGAAAATAAATTCACATTGAAGAAAGCCATCACATTTTTTCTCTTCAGTAACGAGATTATTGTACAAAACAATCATGTGCTTTTTCCCACAATCATTGATACTTTACAGCTTTAGTGATTCCAAAGGCGATGGTGTGAGGTTCCAACATTTGTTGCTGCTCAAGCATGCCACATAGAACACACATACTGCTTCATCAAAATGAAATGTTTTTAGCTGATCACCTGAATTCTTTCCTTCTCATGCATAAACCCCAACAATAACAATTTTGCTGCATTGATTAGGCCATGTGATTCTGTGGTGACCAATTTTGACTTAAAATGATGATGCATAATAAGAAATCATAATCCAAGTAATACCCAAGTTGGGCTGACTTCACAGGATCAACATGACAAAAAGGCAATCAAACGTATTTCTCATTCAAGCAAGCTCCCTATACTGATTATATTCTCAAAGTGCAAAAATAGGCCATATATTGAGAACTGAGCTGTATTCCTCACAGAACCAGATCCCAGAGCAGAAGCACACGTCAGGTTCACAGTTCCATAATAAAAAAAGTCCTGAGATCCTTTGGCTGGATTGAGTTGAGGTCTTATTGCCAGGTAGAACTTCAGCAGTAGCCTAACTCAACCTAAAGCAATTTACTTAACCCAGAAGTCAAATTGCTCCACTGAAGCACGTAAGGTAGAGTTCATTTTTAAAAAGTAGTCTGAGACTATAAAAAAAAGATTAAACCAGAATTAATTTTTTAAAAACCCACAGTTGCTCATAAAATCTATTGGATAGACTTTAACTGAGACACAAAGAAAATGCCAGTGTTGCTGCAGACAGCCTTGAGAGCACTGGTCAGTAGTACTGCTTCACAGTGATGAGACGAACAAAAGAATAAGCATTTATCAGCACCAAAGGAAACACGGCATTTCTCAATTTATACCTAACCCCCAACTCCAGCACCCATTCTAACACCTGAAACATCCAAATACTAAGGACAGTATCAACACCACAGTCAGATACACCCTGGGTGACCTTAGCACTTCTTGCAGAACACAAGGGGACTCTACCAAACCAGTGTGACTACCATAGTGGTGCAGTTACAACATGCTTCAGTTATTATTTTACGGTTTTAATCAATATTATTCAATATAAGTATAAAAGTTGGACCAAGTTAAATAAAAAACACGGTTCCATAGGTGCCACTCGTGGGATAAGAAATGTTTGGGTGTTTTTAGGATTAGTTTTTCACAGCATCAAAGTTGTCATGAAGGGTAGGGCAAAAGGTTAGGACAGCTGGCCGCAGTCAGTAATGACAATCTTTTTGGAGGGCTTTCCGCTCTTGGAACCAAAGCTCTCTATTTTTTTCACGACATCCATTCCTTCCTTTACATGCCCAAAAACAACATGCTTTCCATCTAGCCTGTAAAACAAATACACAAAGGCCGTTTTATTTAAAACAACATAAAGACAGTGTTAGCAGATCTTCATAGCTCTCACCTGCTGACCAACTCTATGGCAAAGGCACAACTGCTCTTCAAGTGACATGAAATACTTTTAGCTCTGGACCTTAAAAACATTCTGAGGGATAGCAGCCCTGTTGCTGTCACAGCCCTCCCTCAAGTGGCAAAACCAATTTATTTTCCATTGGAATCAAGTAATTTGGAAATAACATCAAAACAAAGAAACGACCAACCAACCAAAAAAAAAACCCCATCAACCCACAAGCAACACAAAAAACCCCTAAGAAAACCCCAAACCCTCCAGATTCAGCATCAACTGATGAGGTTAATCTGCAGGGCTGAGAACCTACCAGTCAGTTTTTGCAGTGCAAATGAAGAACTGGGATCCATTTGTGTTGGGTCCTGCGTTGGCCATTGAAAGAACACCTGGAACAGCAGCAGCAGCTCGTTAGATTGGTGTAACAAGTACGCAGCCTAGAAGACAATTTTCCTCTGCACATTTAGACTAAAAATTGACAGAAGATGTGATGGTCTCACAGTATCTCCAAATAATTTCTAATGCCAATTTCTTGCCTTTGACTACTCCCTCCTGCCCAGCCACCCTTGGTTCCACGGCAACAGTGTTAGCAATGTAATTAGATGTACACACCCTGAACGCAATAAACACCAGCTAAGCTCTCCTGTGGTTAAACAGCAACAGTCTTCTGGGATGAGGAAGTAACCATGTAAAAACAGGGACTATAGAATTCATTCAGATGTTTTTCTGTATGGCCTTTCCTTTGCTTTTTCTGGCTTTAATTTGAGCTTAAGAGCACATACCTGTGTTACCTAGTAAATAAGAAATCCCAGATCACTTTATTTTACTTCTGCGGTAATCATCTAAGTAAAAACTGAAGTCTATGACTTACAAAAGGGGAAAATAAAAGCAGTAATTTCACCTTTGGAGAACTTTTAAGCCCCTTATGGGCTGACATATATTTGTAGAGCAGTCCACACAAATAAATACATGCCAAGGACAACACATTGTTAAATTTCTTTGATACTTCTGTAATTACCAAGAGACCCGCAAACCTAAAAAACCTTATTTTTTTAAAAACACATCTTCATAATGAATGTTTCATTATAGGTTACAGTAATCAGAAGGTTAAAAGAACATGTTCATTTACCTGGTCCTACATGCTTAAGTATGAAATTTTCATCTGGAAATCTACTGCCATAAATGGATTTTCCACCGGTTCCATTATGATTTGTAAAGTCACCACCCTGAAACAGAAATGGGTGTTAACTCTACTAGCACACATGGACTATTTCATATCAAAAGTGATGCTATTGCAAGTATACACACTTGCTCTAATTTAAAAGTGACAACATCAACAAATTTTCTTCAGGTTAAGGATGAGCATGGCCATTCAATTTAAAACCGTGTAATCAGATGAAGGTACAGTCATGCTAAAAGTAAATTTCTGCTCCAGATATTGCTGACGTTCTCCAACTGTCATCCATAACTCCAACAACCACCTCTCTGTGTTACCAGCCTTTCTCCCAAATGTCATGCAACAAACAGCCGTCATTTTAAGAAACACCTCAAAGGCCTCAAAACCAAATCACCTAAGTTCATTACCATAGGCAAGACCCCTCAGCTCTTTTTTCCCTGCTCCTCTCTTCCAACAGCTATAAACACTGTCAGGATCTCCGTTATTACCCTTTGCTCTTTCTAGGTTTTATTGTTTGTTACACCAGAGCCACGTTAAGCTTATGTTAGGTGACTACATGCTGCTGCCTGCCAGAAGAGATGCGATCGCCTGTCTCAGGTTAAACACAATAAACCGGTTCAAACAAAAAACACAGCCACGGTGACTCGCGAAGGTGGCTCCTAACCACTGCACCCAGCCACCTGCCACCTCCTCTGCAGGAGGGACACCACCCGAGCCGGAGAGAACTCATACCCAACAGGTACCGCACGTGACCTTCAGCTTCCCCGTCTCACCCTGAGTAATCTGCTACAGGTGGTGTCACGGCTACTCCTACACAGCCCCAGAACTATGTGCTGCATGCCATGTGGAGACGTGGAATTGCCAAGTCCCGGATATGATGGCCTTCAATTAGGCCATACCTATTGCCTGAATCATATTAACACTCCATCTCAGCAAGTGCAGAAGCCTCTACTGTTTTCTCTCACCTGAAAATTGCTGCAACCCATGACAGTATTTCCACTTCAGCAATGACCTCTGAGTAACTCCTAAACATCAATTCATTATCTCACCGTACCACAGAGTCAACCATCTAGTATCCTGATTTCCAGTCCATTTGAGAGGACAAAGCAGGGAGGGCAAGGAGAACAGACTTACATGGAACTTCACAAATTTGTGACAGAATTCAAAGTAGGATTTCTATTTTTTTTAATATTTATGTATTTCTGATCCCAGAAAGACTTCTAAATCCTATCCCTCTGTCAGTATCATAAAAGCTTAGCTTGCATGTAAAAGGCACGAAAATACGTCCTTTACAGCACACCTGTCCTCTTTTTCTTCTTAGAAATAGGTCATGCAACTAGGGCCACTTGTTCAAACAGATTGTTTTTTGCTTAAAAAAACAATTGAGGATGGGAGACCATCACAGTCATCAGTTAATAAATAAGGCATGCTTACTTATAACCTTCTAACTTTCTTAAAATTTTCTCAGATTTTTTTACAAAGCCATTCAACAATGCAATGTTGTTGAAATGCAGCCTTTTTCAAGGTAAGAGAGGACCACCAGGAATCCAGTGCACTACAGCAGCTGCATCCTGCTCATCTGCCAAGCACAGTAGAAAAAGAGGCTTTCAGAAAAGGTTTGTTGTTGTTATTTTAGTTGCTGCTGTTTAAGAAAAAAAAAAAAGTTAATATGCATGGGCTCTTATCCAGAATTTCAGAAGATTCATTCTTTACACAAAAACAAAATCCATCTCAGGTGCATCATCCCAAAAATCAACCCCAACCAACCCTTTTGGTTTCCTCGTCCCCTCCATATTAGGGAAACGTTAAAAAAAAAAGAAAAATCAAAACACATTGTCTATTGTGAGCAGATTATTCTACTAGGAATAAGGAACGGACATGTTTGCTCAGCTCACTTAGAACAGTAAGTTGATTGTCATTCTACCCACACCTGCTTCTCCCAAGCAAGCGCCATTCTGTCAACCATGCCCCACACTGAAGTACAGAAAGCCTTCAGCCAGGCTTGTTTTGACCATCTACGCATAATTTACATTTATTTGTACAAAAGATGAGCTAAGCAACAGCCATGGCAAAAGGATCAGAAATGCAACTCACGCCGTCAATTCTTTGTTGTGTTCTTAGAGAAGGTTAGTGAGCCATTTCACATGTTACTACTGGTCTGTTTTTAAAAATATCTAAATAATATAAAAATAAATTTAATAACAACATTTTAAAAAACAAACATTACCTGGCACATAAATGAAGGAATCACTCTGTGAAAAGTGGATCCTTTATACCCAAATCCTTTTTCACCAGTACAAAGAGCTCTAAAGTTTTCTGTGGAAACAAAGCATAAAGTATTATATTCTGTATCATATATGGCAATACAATCAAACACAACTAGATTAACCATGTTGCAAGATTATACACTTCAAAAACATTATTGTATCTTTAAAGTATTATCAATCTATTAGTTATTTCCATACTTTAAAAAACCTCTGTTATAAAGCCAAGAAAATAAAGCTTATTCAGCCTCAGAACGGGGTATAATATAATCCTGTTCAATCTCATCTCCCTTTTATTTTGCTGTGACTCCAGTTCCCCGACTTCCCCCACCTTTGCCTGCAGTCACAGATTTCATTTTTTGACTTTTATGCCTCTGTTCTTTATAGCAGTTGTGAGGATTATGTTTTGTTTTTTTAAGGATATTTGTCTACTAGGAGTAGTAGTAGATAACTTTTTTTTTCAAAAAAGTACAAGGTTTTTTTCAGAACCACTAAATAAGCAGAGGAGGAAGGAAACAAATAAACCACAAGAACTTTCTAAAATGAATGCACTGATCAGCTAGTGACCAGTAAAATAAAACCCCATATGCTCTTTGGAAACTTTAAGAAAGACCACTCCTTTGATTTGTCCTTCCCCATTTGCTCTGAGGTTTGATTTTAATGCCAGCTAGTGTGGTCTTAAACATATTTGTTCACCACTGTTAACCCAATATATGAACTGTACTATCTTGGTGCAAATTGCAAAATGAAATTATTTGGAAAAATAACAAATTCCATCTCCTCACTAGCACTTCCTGTCATACTTCTCCATATAATAAACGGGGGATGGAACATAAAAAATAGTTGTAAAGGGTAGAAGAACACTCTTATTTCTGCAAATCACAATCTAAAACTGAAATATTTAAGTATGAAATTCTGAAGATGCTGCCTTACCTGCTGTCTTTGGGACCACGTCAGCTTTCAGCTGTTAAAGAAAAAGAAACCAATTTTTCATATGTACATAGAAAAACATTTACATGGGAGACTGGTACAACTGAACCCTCTTCCCAAAGTGGTGAGTTATCTGAAATCACAAGCCATCCAAAATTCCATGAATACCTCAAAACTCTCCAAGCATTTGGACAGCAATTAAAAACATCCCCTCAATGCAACTTTTAGCCAGTTAATGAAGAGTGGCTTGAGCAGCGTCTAATGATTTCATTGATCAACACATAACTGAGCAGTAACTAAGAAGAATCTTCACTATGGACCCTAAGGATCAAAGTGAATTTGGATACAACTAGAGAGACCAAAATCCTCCCCCCACCCCACACAGAACCAGCTGTTGAAAACGACAGAAAAGGCAAAGGAAAAAGAAGAGCAGAAACTGTATATCAACATCAACTATGATGTTACATACACATTTGCAACCAATGACAACTTCTGATTTTGATTAATGCACATCTTTTTACTAATCTTAAAAAGGGACATAAAAATGGCCATACCAGCCAGACCTAAGTTTTACCTAGCTGGACATCCTGACAGTGGCCAGGAGCAAACACCTAGAAACAGCACGGCTGCAGCAAGAATTTAATGTTCCTTCCCTAGGCTACTCTCCTCAGATGGCTATAATTTGCAGCTGAAGATCACCACAGCTTAGCCAAAGATTCAAGGCAATACCGCGATGCATTCAGGTTTTCTGTAAACTGGGCACACTAAAAAACTGTAGCATAGGAATTAAATGCTACCCCAAGAAATACAGCAACATTAATACTTTTTTTTTTTTATAATACCATTTAGATTTTTCGTTAATGAATAAGGAACCTGCACAGTAATACTTTTACCTATCACTCCCTGAAATACTACCACCTGAGAGCACAAGAGCTGAAAGAGTCCAATTGATTCATATGCTGACACTTTCAATAAATAAAAATATACTGGGCTCTAGTCTCAAAGGAACCTCTTTTAGAGAGAACTCTTATGAACTCCATTTAAAAAAAGAAATTCTACAAATACAGACCCAAAACGAGTGCAGGAGGCAGAAGGCCACACTGATTTCCCTCAGCAGGCAACATTCCTAAGAGGTTCATTACCTCTCCAGTGCGTGGTTCTGGAGCACAGCCCTCACTCTTTCCCATACACAGCGCATCTATATGAGGCACATGCCGGCCCTAAGGACACATGTGTGCAACGTGGTACGCAGTGCTCACGGCGCTTTTTTTTAAAGAGCGGAGATTACAGAAGTTTTCCTGTTCAGGCCTTCTTTACATGGCCAAGTATTTCAGAGACGGGATTTTTAAGGATGGAGCCAGCTGGTACCCGGCTCTTGAGCTTGCTGCCCGTCCGAGCAGCGCGGTGCCCTTCGCCGCACGTGGAGCGGGAGGCTCGGGGAGGAGGCAGCGCCTCAGGAAACTGAGGCCCAACAATCACACAACGAGCGCCCAGTAAAACACAGGATGAAGCTGGAGGCGCAGTCGAAGGGCTCCACGGGCCGGCTGCCCCAAGAGCAGCAGCCCCCGGCGGGGAGGTGAGGGACCCCAGTGCCGCTGGGACCTCACTCGCTCCTCTCACGGCAGCGGAACACGGCAGCAGTAAATTTATTCTCGTTCAGTATTTCTGCTTACACACCATACAAGTGACCTTCCTTCGAGGCTCCCAGCCACAGCAGGACCCTGCCCTCCCCCCGGCCGTCCCGCAGGATGGCTTTAGGCACCGGCCGCCGGCACAGGCGAGCGCTCCCGTGGCACACCAAGCGCTGTGCCCGCACCAGCCCGGTCCGAGCCCTGCCCGCCCCGCCTGGAGGGGCCGTACCAGCGCCCTCTCCCCCCGGGACAGGAGCCCCGCCATCTCCCAGGCCGCTCTGCCGCCCTCACCGGGATATGTGTGCCCTCGCCAGGGCTCCTGGAGCCGGCGCTGCCCGCCCGTCCGCCCTGACCTTGCCCGCTCCCCGGCCGCCATGCCCGGGGCCAGGCCGCCCTCGGCTCCGCGGGCACCGTCCCCTGGGCCCCGCGCCGGGCGAGCTGCTCGCAGCCCCCGCGCCCCTACCTCCAGCACGACGCGTCCCAGCGGCTGGTTGTCGGCGCCCACGTCCAAGTACACCACCGGGTTCGGTGAGCCGGCGCCAGCCCCGCTGCAGCCGCGGGCACCGGCAGCCCACATGCAGGCGAGCCCCGGCGGCGGCAGCAGGTCCCCGGGCGGGCGAAGCAAGCGGCGGGCGGCGCTGAGCGCCAACATCCCGCGGGCGGGCAGAGCGGGCGCTGCGACAGTCACGGACACACAGACAGACACCGACAGACACAAGGACACGCGACGGCTGCCCCGCGGCCTTTATGGGCTCCGCCGCGGCGCCGCAGCGCCCGCTGGCGGCGGCGGCAGCGGCAGCGGCAGCAGCAGCGCAGGGCGAGATGGCGGCTGGGGCGGCNCGCGGGGAGCCGGTGGCCAGCGCCGGGGACAGCTCGTGCTCCCCTCGGAGCGGGCCGTGCGCGCCCCGGCTGCCCTCAGTGCTGCCCCCTCCCCGCCCACCATTGCACAGCGATTGTTAGGGGCTGTCGAGGGCTCGTTTGTCTGTTTGCCTGTGGGGTTTTTTAGGGTTTTTTGTACATTTCCTCACGGCCCCTTACCCCGGGGACCAACAGAGACGGAGAAGTTTCTAAAATTTCATCATTCCGCACAACGCTTCCGGAGAGCACCTTGGCGGGGAGGGCGGCGCACTCGTCACAGGTGCGGGATAATTAACTGGGATCAGCGCGGGGACGGGAGTCACGGGCTGCCCGTCACCCACCGACTGCTCCCGGCGGTTTCGGCTCTGAGGCGTCTCGAGACGGGCGGGCGTGCCTGAGTCACCCGCGCCGCCGTGCCCTCAGCATCGCTCCAGAGCCTGACCTGCGCTCGGGCCGCAAACCTGCCCCAGGGATTACAAAAGCGAGTAGCAGCAGTCCAGGTTTAACATAGTGAAATATTGTTCATGTTTTGTACGAAAATAACAACGCATATAATTTAAAGTTTTCCTAACTTAGCAACTTAGATGAAAGTACTTAGTACATATGCTAGTCATATTTAGATATGAGTTTGAAAATCTCCAAGTTTCCATCCTGATTCCATATATGAGTACTTCCAAAAGCTTTTCAAATTCTTAATTTATAATTCTTTTTAAAAAAAAGAAAATCAAGCATGATTCTAATAGTTATTTTCACATTTCTTGTATTATATGTTAGTTATTCTAATGAAGGTTACAGAAATGCAACCATATAATACAGTTTAATAGAATCATACAAAGACAGCCCCTATGTGAGGAATAGTAACCTTTCGATCCCACCTAAGTTCTTTGTGGCAAGCAGCTAAAAGTGCCTTCATCAGAGACATTCACTGAATCAACAGAAAGCTGTCAATCAAGGCACTGCCATGACCACAAAGATCAGGGCAGAACTATAATGTGCAATTACAAACAACTGAGAAATCCTGGATGAACACACACTCCAGAGACGCCCTTGACTGATGATGCTGTAGGGATGACTACAGTAGGTACCGTGTTTTGTAACTACAGAACCATATAAAGCTACGTCAAAAGGTCCATCTTGTCCTGAAGGCTCAAGGAATGCCTAAGGAGGAGTGAAAATGGGGGAGGAGTGTATTATAGGCCAGTATGCTTTCAACCTCCTACTGCTTTCACTCCAGAGAACTTCCTGAGCTGGATGTGACTACGATATGTAGCAATCTCTTTTTTTGTTGGTCCTCCCATGTTCTTATCCACTCATTGGACTGGTCTTAAATCAGCAGCTTCCTTGGCAATGAACTGGAAGCTGCCCTTCCACAGGCCTGCTGCCCAGAGCATCAATAATCTGTTTGAATATTGCTCCAGTTGCCTTCATCTAGTATGCCGTACTTTGTGTGCTGGAGGAGACAAATTGTTTGGTATCTATCTTTGTCAGAAAGACCTACAGCCCTTTTCCTCCCATTTCAAGACTGAAGAGTCCCAGCCAGCTCAAGTATTATTTATAACAAAGCTTTTCCATGTCTTTGGATCATCTTTATTATTATTCTCGAAACTGTTCCGCTTTTATGGATTTTTGGGATAAGGGGATCTTTGCACAGTATTCAAGATAAGGATGAACAATGACTTACTTTGTGCATACTGTGCCATGCTGGTATTTTCTATTTCTTTACCAATAATCTAAAGGTGATTTTTTTTTAAAAAAAAGAGCTAAATCAGCACTTCTACCTAGCTTGTCACATCTTCTCAGCTTCAAGTCCATTTTTGGTAAATTTTGACTTCTGTTAATCTAATCATCAACCAATTCTCTAGTGACCATAAAAAACCTCACACTCCTTTTAAATAATGTTTTAATTGCAGTAGCCACTAGAAGCCCAAATAAAAATTAGATGTTCTATTTATACCTATAACACTGGACAGTTCTGGCCCTGAAGGATTTATTACTTAATAAACAAGACAAAGGATGAGCAAAAGAAAATACCATCTTGTTTCACACTTAGGAAACACAGGTGAAACAGCTTTGAACTGTTTTGCTCAGAAGAGTTCTCAGACATCTGTGGTAGTGCAAACAATGCAGTATTCCTCATGTGCAGGCCTTGGTGAGAAGACAAAACAGCAGTGATTTTTTTATTTGAGAATATGGACTGAATTATTATCTCTAGGTTTATTCAATAAAGCTACTAAATCACTTGTTATGGTCTACTCCTGCAGAGTCAGATGAATTACAACTCATGCAGACAGCTTGACTAGGAACTTGTGAATTACAGAGGTCACTTTCCAAGAAGGACAGAAAAAGGTCCCCAGAAACTGTCAATGGCCACTATATCCCTGCCAAATGAGGCTTAGAGCTAGCTCAGCAAACTGAAATGATTTTAGGGGAGCTTTGAACACATCCATTTGTAGACATGTTCATCGCTGAAATTCTGCAACATGTGGCAGTACATTTGGCTGGAAAACGAGTGTGCCCCACACTAGATTAGATAGGCAACAGAACATGGGTGCAGACAAAAGTCAAGAGAGGTGCTTGAGCAGAGCTATCAGGGATATGGGTACCCTCCCTTACAGATTTCATAATCCCCTCTCCCTTCCCCAAAATGATATAGAAGTTAGAGATAGATAAACAAGGAGGGCCCTTTTGAAATTAGTTTATAAATAGATAATTTTAAAAACCAACTACTAAAGGACCCTTCTTATGTTGTAGCAGAGAAATTTCTGCACAGGAAAAAGAACCGTGAATGATACAATAACAGAATTTCACGATGATATATTATTTACAACTTAAAAGTCTTCATAAGGACTATTCAGTAACTGATTAAATATTACCACCACTGTGCCAAGACAGCCCGGCAACAACAGTGGCAGTTAAGTGGCTCTTCCACAGAAACAGAAGAAATAAATGCCTGAAAGGTGACCTAAAATTTGGGAATTTTGATTTCAAGAGTCTTGAAATGGTGTTACCCCAGCAGACAGACACTGCACTGGTACAAAGGTGATATGCATTCGTGATTTTAACTGTCCAACTGCATGCCTACTCATTTGTGACACAGGAACGTAGGTTAATTGTTAATCTTGTATTGATGCTGTTGGCAGATGTGATAAGATCGCATTTTGCAACCTACCAACTGCAAGAATGCAACTACATGGAACTCAAAATGGTCTGTGACCCATTTTCATTTGCTCTTCATGGGGCTGTGTGCTTGGGCCATGTAAATAAAAACTCAAATATAGGCTGCAGCAATCTACCATTAAGTGCATTGCACAGGAACATCCCTTGATACTCTGATACAAGGAATTTCCACAGTACTGATTCTGAGATTCATTATAAGAACCCTTGCACACATGGGACATGGTTATCTCAAAGACTCTGCTAATCAGGACTGTTAGAATAAGGAGAAGTCGTACAGGTACTCAGCTTGATTTTAAGTGAGGAGAGCAGGAATTTGCAGTGGGCATTCCCACCCTCCACCTGCAGAGCCTGGATGTGTTGCACTTCAAAAGACTCAGCCTAATTTTTTCTTCAAGGTTTTGGCTAAGCTAGAAGATGAGTGAAGAGCTGGAAAGGAACTCTGTGATCTGTATTTGTGATATGCATTTATTTATGAATGGGGACTGGAGCGGGGGAGATGGTGAAAGACCTTTCCATAACACTAAGTGACTGCAGTGTGAAATTAAACTATACAAAAGCTCGAAGGGCACAAAGTGGCCACATAGGTACACTTAGGGATAAAAAGAAAAAATGCTAATAAATATTTCCCCTGTTCAAGATTTCCTCTAAGGAACTTGTAGTAACTCAGCTCACTACGTGAACATTCTCTCCAGCACACATTGTACATAAAGGAGCAGTTTCCCCCCATGACTTCATACTAATTACCTACAAATAGTCATACAAGAAAAACCTCAATCCACTCATGCTCTTTACAGCTGTGATTAGCATTTTCGTTTCAGAACTTCTGAGTGACACTGCTCGCCCAGAATTCATTACTCAATCTCCCTGCATAATGCATGGCAACTCACTGCTAATGTGTCACAGTGCCTCTGTGCAGTGCCCAGGGCACCCTGCAGCTGCCTCCTGCAGCTTCCCACAAGTTTGTCCATACACTGCAACAGCTGCCAACAGATCGATCACAACAGCCTGGCAAAGCATGTAGGACATTTAAAATGTCTGTGTGTAGGTTCCAGCTAAATGAAGCTACTACTCCCAGTGGCCTCACAAATCTTCAGGACTTTGATTTGCCTGTGGGTGGGAGGGGCATTGCATACTTAGAAAACAAGATACAGCAAGAGTTACAGGAGCCCTTCTGCCTTTAAAACCACAGAAATTTCAATTGTAACACAACTTGAAATTTACAGGGATCAGTTCAGTTAATTTACCACCCCTGGTTTGAGTAACAAGTAATAAGGTAATAGTATCAGAAATACTTTTAGAATTGATTAGTCATGATACTTCATCTTGTATGAGTAAGATGAGACAAGCTTTAATCAGCTGCCTGGTAAAGACTTGGGTTTTCCTTGAGTGCAAATCTATAAACATATATCTTTTATATATATGTATATATATATATATATAAAAATACAGCTCTATACCTATATTCATATACATAATATAGATATAATATACATTATATATAGCATGTCTTTGAGGTAACAGCTGCCTTTATACTTTGTACAAGATGAATTATCCTGTCTGCTATAAACTAATTCTAACAATAATCATAGTTTTGAAACGTATTTTTTAGTTGTGGAACTTCACAGCTGGTCAGATAGTATCAGTGTGAAGAAGAATCACCTAGAAATGAAAAGCTTTACAGATGTAACAAGACTAAAAGAATTCTACCAGTTATTGTGTAATGAACAACTCTGCTGTAAGCAACCTCACCACACAGAATCTCAGGTTCCTCTCTGCTTTTTTGCCATTTCCCTGCAGAAAGGATTGCTTACCTTTAGCATGTAACAGCAGTATTACATCAGTTAGTGAGGAACCTTATGACGTCTTTACATGACATAACTGCATGTGACCATCACCTGCATACCACCAGCCACCAGCTGAGCTCTCGAGTTGTCAGATGCAGATTGACATGTCTCACATTTACAGTCAAAGAACATCATCTCTGAATAATGAAGCCTTTGGTGAAACATTTCAAAGCTAAGGGTAAGAAAATCTCTTAGCATTCAGAGGAGCCAGTCTAGCTTTCCTTAGCTTTTGACTCTGACTCAGTGCCACTTTACATTTTTCCATCAGTTTGATAGCGGCAATATGGAAGCCACACTTCTTCCCAGAAGGACCATCATTCATAACTTGGAAAGGAAAACTGCTAGGACTTCCTGTGAAGGAACATATTCTGAATAACTTTATGAACCGGCTGTCACAGCCAGTCACTAACTAGGAAGCTCATCAGATGGGTAAATGGGTAAAATTCACTGATTTTCCATGTCTTAAAAAATGTACATTTTGAGAAACACAGAAGTAAGGAAAGGGAGCACTGATTATAATTTTGAAATGTAAGAAATTTGAATAAATTTAAATATGCATTAAAACCACTAAAACTTTAACTCCAGCATTCATTAAGTAAATATGGGGAATTTAATTTGTTTTTGCAAACTAAAATACCTAAAAATGATATTTGTCTTTTTCTAGTGTTTAACTAGTTAGAATTTATTAAAATTAGCTACCTGTCTCCGTGTTCACAATAATCAATGTGTTCACACCAAGGCGACCAAGGCGAGACCAAGGTGACAAATTAAATGTGCCAGAATATTCTTAACAAAATCTAAAACAACCAACATCATGAAACAGCTATGGACAAACTGGAAAGTCTAAATTGTAAAATTCAATTAAAAATTAAACTGGTCATAACTCTGACCTAGGGGAACACCGTAACTGATAATCCTAAATCTACCTCTTAGGATGTCTAATAGAGTCAAAAAGGTGCAGAGAAGCCAATGTATTTAGGAGTGGTAAATACTAGCATTAACTTTGCTGCGTGTAACCAGATCTACCAAAAGGTATGGTGAGTTCAGTATTTGGAGTGATGCTGGACAAACCAAGCAGACATTCAGCAGACAGGGGAGAGAGCCTTACCTCATCTAGTCCACAGAAGGGAAGGATTTTAACAGAAGGCTATACTTAAGTTGTAGGAAACCAATTATGGTCTAGGCAAGGAGTTTCTGGCAATGAGGATGACCTACGTGGCAAACCAGCCTGTCAGCCCACCTGTGCAATGCTGTGTGCTAACGCCTGCAGGAGTCATGACCTAATTGCTGCGTGCTTGCTTTATAAACAAAATTGCATCATTGGTTAGATTCCTCGGAGGCCACTCTTATATTTCTCTGGAAAATTCTACAGACTGATGGAAACAAGGTATCTCAGCAGAAGCTTTCAGCGGTCTGTCTGATACGAGAAAAATCTTGTGTTCTTTTTAGACAGAACAAATATGATAGTGCATTGAGTAATATGCTACCTAAGAGTCAGTAGGATTTCAGTGACACGAAGTGGAAAACTGTAATAAGGTGACATACTGGTAGTAATTCAAAATGTAAAAAAGAAAGGTAGTAGTTCATGACTGGAAGCTCACAATGCAGGAAGATTTGTACAGACGTGGAATTTAAGCAGATAAAAGGGAAGTGAGTTCTGGTTAATTACACACACAAATATAAGACTAGGTACACAAGTGTAAAAATACATTTTTTAAGGGAAACAGAGAAGGATAACAAATGAAAGAATTATATATAGAATATCAGGCGAGAGTCGTACAGCTGTTTAATGTGCTGACTAGCTTACTTTAAATGAAAGCAAACAGCTCTATGCACAGGACTCCCATCCCCACTGTCCAAACAGAACAGAGACAAGGGGTCCCCCTCCCATGTTTCTAATTGTTTCCAATGTGTTACTCCTGTAAAAAGCATGACCAAGTGCATGGCAACAGAATACAACGTGCACAAACAAAACAACACGATTCCGAGATCCATACTGATGAGGAAGAGTAGAGAAGAAATGCAGGGAAATAAGCTTGTTCTGAAGTTGTTCAACAATTGATTAGCACGTGGATTAACAGAGAAGTCTCAGACGGATACCCGTGTAGGTGGCTCTCTGGAAGTACACGTGGAGTGCACGACACACAGAACACACTGCCAGGACGTGGGACAGGAGACACCAGCATCAACTGCATACACACATCTTACCTATCCTGGGGGCCTCAGGTGACATCTGGGAGAAATACCACTTTCACGATTGCTGCAGCCTCCTCAGACTTCAAAGTAAGCTTGAAAAATGTACAGTGCTTAGGGACATCACTCGAGCTCTTCGTGCTTTCCTCCAGCTGTACAGTGCCAAAGTCAGTTTGCAATATGTCTTGCTGACACTTCTGGGGAGCTTCCAGGAAAACAGAATGCCAAAACCAAAATATTAATTAATTATGGGCTAGAACGGATAAATAGTTTTTTTGTTCCACTACTGTGTACACTGTAACTCAGTTTTATTATGTTATCCTAAAAAGTCCACTGGAATGGGTAGTGCCACCACAGAAGGCAGAAATCGAGAATCAGAAACAAATGATTTTTGAGAAAATAAATCCCTAGTCTAGATTTATACATACACACACACACACTTGTGTGTATCTCAATCAACAACAAAGACTTGTGCCCTTGTGGAGGTGTGGAATAATTGCTGTATGTGCTTGCATAGATACTTATATTGTGAAATGGTTGTTTGTTCCCAGGTATTTGAATGTCTTTTAAAGGTGAGTTCAGCCTAAACGCCTTCAGAAATGCCATAAACAAATACAGATACTCAGTAGATTTGTTAAAACAAGTTCTCAGATGCAGTGACTGGTGGCCGTGGCTCCGTTCCGTGCAGAACCCTGCCAGGACAGGACCTGTGCATGTTGGTGATATCCTGTGTGTACTCTTTGTGTCACCATTCCGGGTGCTTACAGCAGAACAGGTAGATAAATTAAGCAGATTCATAACTCAAAGGCTGCATTTAGAAACCAAATACTTCAAGATGAAGATGCATTAAGAAAAAAATGTCTAATTTCACTTTAATGACAGGTTCCAATTGAAAGAAAAGTATCAAACTTCCAAGAATTTAAAACAAAGGTGCTGGATGTTTAATACCTCCACATGTGCCAGTCCCAGAGAGAAGCCATCCTTTCCTGTTATTCATATCACATAAAGGTTTCATTTCAAAGTAATTATTACTTGTTTGGGAGAGAGGCAGTGCCCTGCATACTGAACAGCAAGTTACCAATACCTTGCTTGGCAGGGACTTTTTGCTGTGTGATCCCATGTTTGCATTCATAATCTTTTTTTTATCTTCTGTGTCCAGGGTGGTTCACACCTTTCCCTTCCTGCACAAAGTCCTGCTCTCTGAAAAAGGTACACCTTGTGCAACTGACTTCCACATTAACACAAACCAGGGAGGGCAAAGGGGAACTTCATGGTTTCAAAAAGAAGCTCAAAATTTACAAAGCAGCTGCCAATTAGTCAGACCTTAATTTTGCAAATTTATTTAGGAAAAAAAAAAATGTAACATGAGCAAATGAGAATACCTCAGTGTTACAACAGAGTATATAAATGTCTAGCAATAGTCAAGTAATTTGATCTTTAAATACAAAATAACCACATGAACACCTAATATACAGGTTTCATCTGAATACATATTTATTAGATAAATATTAGGTTGTCACATCATCTAACTACATACAGTTTTGCAAGACTAAAAATCACAATTATTTTTTCTGACCAGTTTAAAGTATGAAATGATTGCATTGTACTGTACATACAATGTACAAACAAAGACAATGGCCATTTTTGCATGTTACCTCAGATTGTACTTTTTTTTTTTAATTCTCCTCTGATCGTGATATCAAAAATTGTACAAAGTATGAATTTGGTTACAATTTTCTTTTTTAATCCCCGTATTTTTCTTCATTATTTCTGTAGCACCCTAAAAATACACAGGTGATAGACTAGTACACGTAAGCTAAATATTACATGTAGATAAAACAAAACAAAACAAAGGATCAGAGTATATTACAGAAGTGAAAGTGGAACAAATGCTGAGACTCCACAAACGCTAACAAACAGGATTCATTTTCCACATAAGATGGAGCTTCAAGCTTTTATTTTTTTCCTGCGAAATAAAAACAATGCACATTCCAAGGAAAATGAATGCATTTCTGTTAACACGTCTCTATTTGTCATTTACATATGTACAGCTGTCCCTTGAGTCTCCGCTGCAGACACTGGCGTGTATCTGTCAGTCCTATAATAATGTCTTGGCAGCAGAACTGTAGATCTCTGTGGGTTCTTTCCCAGATGAACTTCCATAGGGAAACGATTAAAAGGTA
Organism: Oriolus oriolus; assembly: GCA_013400235.1. Classification (NCBI taxonomy): domain Eukaryota; kingdom Metazoa; phylum Chordata; class Aves; order Passeriformes; family Corvidae; genus Oriolus; species Oriolus oriolus. The sequence continues at coordinate 1,984,042 of VXBT01010833.1, forward strand.
AACAAACAAAAAAAAGAAGAAGAAAAATACTACTGGACCCTCATATAATAATTAAGCTTTAAAAGAAATGACTGTGATTACCCTATTTGCTAGGTTTTTTTCTCTAAACTTTAATATGGCAGTGAACAGATTAAAAAAACCCTAAATTTTCAGAAGCTTTTTCATACTGACTTCACTATACAGTACCTGATTTTAGTTGACAGATAAATTTTAAAACGGTCTCAAATGTCCAACATTTTGGGTGATGGGTAAAAATTGTATTTTCTAAGTTCTGCTTAGAAACCAAACGTTTCTGTAAGTTTAAAGATGTCAACTCTCCGCTTTAATTATCTATTACTGTACAAAGCAGATGCCAACACTGCTCCAATCATATTGCTAATATCTATGGGCCTTTTTTTCCCTTTATGCTTTCCAACAGGTACTTTTAAATGATACATTTTAAATACTACCAGTTAGCAAAAGGTCAATCCTTAACATACCTGGCTTAAAATACTAATATTGTGTTTAAGAGAAAATAAATTTTAGGTGGCTAACTTAGCTGCTCAGGAATCAGTGGAGAATGGAACATTAAATAGAATCAATTAAAAAAATAAGAGCAACCAGTTCCAACTAATAGTGAGAAATCTTCTTTATTCCCAAACCTATGGCTTAAGGAACTTACCCCCCAAATAGAAAAAACGAACTCTAAGGGCATAAAGTCGGTTTATCATTAGCCACCTCTGCACATGACTTCCAGACCTATATAAAAAATGCAGCAAAAAACCAGGGGGAAACTACTGCAGTAAAATGGCTACAAAACACATCCGTATCCATAACTGAACAACGGTCTTTCCTAGGAACTGTGTGATAGCAGCACCACACCACAACCATATTACCATGTATTACACCAAGGTATCTTTAATATTCTGCAGAGATCCTCTACAGGTTGTCAAGCCTACATAAGAAAAAAGACACTTCTAAGCAGAATAAAATATACTATACTGTTTCCCTCCCCCACCCACCAACATCCCTAAGTGTCTTTGCCCCAGTTTCAGACACCGGAGCACCAGTACAGCGATATAAATATGGTACCACACAGATTTGCTGCTTGCCTTAGTGCATCTTTACCTGGTCAGACAGCTGGTCCTACGTGTTCGGCTCACTTGGGCAAATGAACAAACTCTGCCATTACCAGCTCACGATCACCCACAGTCAATGAACACCGGTCGATAAGTTGGGGTTTCTTTTTCCCTAGGCAATCACGTTTTCCCTAGGCAAACACAATTATGTTTCCATGACAGAGCTGGGCGCTGATTATCCAGGTACTGCCTGATGTATCAATTCGTTCATCACATAAATGGATATGAAATTTGGGCTAACTTACCAAAAGAAAATAGGGGGAAAAAAACCCAAAACCCAACTCCCTTATTCTGTTAAAGAACCCTCAATTTTCTTTTTTAAAAAAGGACCCATATTTTTCTTCACACAAGGTATTTAAAAACACCAGCAAAAGTATAACCAGATCATGAAAATGTTGAATATTATCAAAGACGATACTAAAATATTCACAAAGATATTTACAATAGCAATTCTTAAAATAATTGATTTTGCATAATGAACAGCGCCTTTCTTAAAAAAACTTGAAAGAGGAAAAATATAAGTGTGGGACCATTTCTACATAATATGTTTGACAGATTCAATACTCCTACTGGAAAATAAAAGAACTAAACCGCCATTTCCTTTAATATCTACAGCAAGGTGCTGCTGACTAGCATATATATACCACGACGCATGTACAGCAGTAGTGGGAAACGTTAACAAGAAGAGCAAAATAAAACAAAAAATGCAGAGAATTTACAAATATGACTTTGGTGAGGAAAGCAAATCCAGAGTCGTAAGCACAGAGCATGCCATTTACAGCATTGCAAACTAAACACAGAGGGCTAGGAAGCTATCTAGTCAAACTGACAGGAACAAACAAAATTTTGCCTGGCACTTCAGTTGAAAATGCATTGCGGCGAGCAAACGGAGGGTGTTTGATTTGATTTGGGAAGAGGAAAAGGAGTAGGGTCGAATATGCTTTAGTATCAAAAGAAACAAAACCAATTACTGTACAGTGGGCAAAAGCTGAAATGTTGCACCACGAGGGCAAAGTTGGCACACATGCACTTCTTACACAGCTACTGTACATCATTTATAAGAGAGAGAGAGAGACAAAGAGCACAGAAATGGGCACAGAAGCAACAGGAAGCTCATGCAGGAGCAGCGACCACACGAGAAGCAAAGATCACAGGGGCAAGACAGTAATTGTGGCAGCAGGGTCTCTTGAGGGCAGTAGCAATCTACTGACAGGTACTTATTCTCCCCACGCTCGGTCCTTCAGGAGAAAGAGCTCATCCCAGCAGCCAAAGTTTAAAAAAAGAAACTGAAGGAGGAGAAAAGGAAAAGGCTGAAGTATCTGTAACAGTCACGAAAACAGAATGCAAAGCAAAACTAAAATGAAGCTGTAAGATGTCTGTCCAATGTCAATGCCCCTTCTCAAGCTGATTATTAAAAATAATTATGCAGATAGTGATGTTACTCTCCCTCCATCCTGCAATGATTTCCTCGCTGCCTTCAACCCAGCTTGTCTTACTATGCATTGTGCAGTACAGACAGTGACACAAACTCTTGGGGCACCGAAGGCTGTAGGTAATAATCAGAAACAGTTTGGTTTGCATCCCCCCTCCCTCTCTTTTCCATTATGTATGGCATACATGGCAAAAAGATCTATTACAGCAATCTCTACAGCTGGATGTTAACGCAGCCAGAAACGGTACTGATTTGAAACGAAAACCACAAAAAAATCCCTAAACATTGCAAATTCTTTTTTAATTTTTCCTGGGTGTTTCCAATCTGTGTGCTGGGCCAGAGGAATCCTCTGCAAAGAGGTGGTTAAGATCCCTGCGCTTGCAGAAATACCGACACCCACGGCTGCGGCCTGAAGATCTCAGGACTCTGTGACTGAAGTCGCATTAGCTAAACTGCTGGCTCCCTCTGACAGGCCTGTGTGTCTTCCCTATCTTTGCCACTTGACTGTAGGATTTGTGCTTTTTTGAGCTTTGTAGGTGGTTTTTTTCATTTTGTGTGTGGACAATCATTCCAAGGCAAACCCATGGCTGGAGGGGGGCAGAGGAGAGGTGGGGTAGAGGGAGATACAGTTTCAAAAAAATGGAAGAACAAGCATTGTAAAGACACTCTGAGATGGGTCAGTTAAAGACAGTTCCATTCTGTTGATTTTTCTTCCCTTGCCAAGATTCGGTTTTGCCAAGATACTTCACACTATGTTTATCACAGAACTCTCTCTCTAGAGGATGAACACCAAATGGGGTTTCCAATAGCCGCACAACTGTCTATGCTTCTTTGTCACATGTAGCATGGCAGACTCAGAGATTACTGCATTTATTTAACTTTTGTATAATTTCCTCCCGTCACTTTCGCAGTCTTTGAAGCTAACAAAAGCAGTTCTGAGATGAAGAAAGCAGGGAGTGCACCATTGGATCAAGTTGTGAGTTTTTTTTCTTCTCTTGTGGAAAAGGAGTGTTAAGATTCCTCGCTGTGCAGCCACACACGTGTGAACAAGTGAAAAGGATGGGAGAATACATATGGTTTCAGTTGTTCTCAAAGAGAGACAGAAGGTCATCATTGCTATTGCTTGGCAAATCAGGAGGGTCCAGGTATGAAAGCAGCTCATCTGGATTTGTGAGTTCTGGAAGCAGCTATAAAATACAAAGACAAAAGGAAAATTACAGATAACAGAAAAACAACTGAGGAAAAAAAAAGGGATTAAACATCACACATTCCTGGAATCTGGTTTTCATAACAATATATCCAAATAAATCAGAAGGCAGTGCCACAAGCCGAACACCCTGAGATGATGCATTATCTACTTGTTTGTCAAAGTCTCTGGGACTCAGTTTTTACCTGTGAATTACTTTATCATCTCAGTTAGGGTTCCTCAGTCAACCTCCCTGTAATATTTCCTGGCTCATGATGCTCACAAAAACTTCTGGATAAATGCTCACTATGGATGTTTCTTATAAAACACTGCATAAACACTTGAAACATGCAGTTTGAGTAATACATATTTGAGCTTTAAGGTGGATCAGCAAAGGCTGGTTGGCTCTCACACATCAGTTTGACGGCCACCCGAAGCCTTCATCTCTACACAAGGAGGCAGCGCTTTCCTTTCCTCACCCACAGTAACTCCTCAGTGCACTCAGGTAAGCTCTGGGACAGCGACCTGGAGCAAGGAACTCACCCACGGTTAAAACAACCAACAAATCAGGGAGAGTGGGCAAAAAAAACAACTGAGGAGGAGTATGGAGAGAGGAGTGGCAAGGTGGCTGGGTGAGTCCCCCTTTCTGTGGCAGGAATTTACTGTTGTTGGAAGTACTTACGTGACTACAGCATTACATGCAATTCCAGACGTTTTAGAAGGGTCACAGGTGTAACACTCCAACCAGAAGAAGATGCCCTAATCTACACAGTGCTTTAAGTATCAAAAGGAATAGCTGTGGGGCTTCAATTTGTATTTCCATTAATACCGTATTCCAAGTATAATTTTTTTTTTTCAAACCATTGTAACACATTCTCTTGGATCTCACAGATGACAAGCACATCGTAACTCCTGGGTTGTGCATCAGGCAATGTTTTCTGCTCTTTTCTAGGCAAATATAAAAGTGTCACATATAAAAAATTGCAGGGAAGAGTTTGTAATAAACCCCTTTTATGTTCTGTATTGTGTTAAAGACAGAAAAATATGGACTGCGTTAACAAACTTATTAGTAGGTGTGAGAAATTAATTTTAAGTTGTTCTATCTTTTCAAATATTATAAAACAAAAAGCTCGACTGCTTCACATTTAACATATAAATATTGTTTTTATATGCTTCTATTACTCTTGCGCAACTTCATCTTTTAACACTATATGGATGAACATATTTTTCAATAAGCTAAACATGAAATGCAGAAAAAAGTTTATTGCTTTCTAAGCATTTTGAAAAAAACTACAATGTCAAGTTTACATAAACAGAGTCTCCCAGAAGGAAGGTTTTTCTTAAACTACCACCTCTTTTTATTCATGGTAAAAATGCTATTGTCATAGTACTGGAGATATGAGACTTTTAAATGTACTTCATCTCCTATCATAATTTTTTATTAATATCTAGTACAGAAGTCCAAAAGAAAATAGCAGCCCCAAAAAATGTGGAGAAATAAAAAATTATTGAATTTGTCCTACAATTTTACAACTCATTCTTAAAAATTTAACACATTGTCTCTGAGACTCATTCTTGTATACAGGGGATTTCTTTTAAAAGATTTTTTTTCAAGAAAAGTGAAAGTTTTAAACCATATACTCAGTATCTGTGAAGTAGAAGTCTTCTGAGTCATGAGGGTGACCTCAGCTTCCCTCAGTCAGAGGGGTGAGGCAGCACAGCCGGCCTCCTGCCCCGCTGGTGTGAAAACCAGAGGCCTCAGGAAGGACTTTCTGGGAGCTGAGAGTGCTGTGCTAGAGCAGGGGCAAAAGAGAGAAGAGTGCCAGGGCCTGCAAGGCTGTGATGGGAACAGAAGATGCACGAATGTGCCAGACTTAGGGCAGAGTTTGGAGAAGTGTACCCTGTGCTCCTGAAGTGCAAATTGAGAGGTCTAACCAGTGATTTCAGTCTTGAGCCTCTGCTGTCTGAAGTACCAGTGCAGATCTCCCATGTTCATGTCTGCACCTATATGAGGTAGATCCTTTAACCCAGGTTAAACCTTAGACTGCATCACACTGAATTCCTGCAGAATCACCGTGACTGTGTCAGTAACGAGCAGGCCAAGTTGCCCATAGTACAGTGCCCTCTTTGCTTTGTTGCATGGAACTTTATTCAGCCAGGTTCCACAATACACCCATTAAAATAATCCACCTGATCAGGATCACAGGTATTTCCAGTAAGTTTATTTCCCACACTGTACAGCACTTGCCTCCCATTAAGAAACCAGCAATCCTCCATCAGTGATAACCACAGTATTGTGGTAAGCATACAGATTTTTGCACTTTGCTTCTCACCAAAGAATGGGTGCTTGACCCACAACAAAATACTGTATGTCTCTTAAATATTAGAAGAAAGAAAAAGACATTTTTATTTCACCTTTTAGTATTGCTCATACAGGGTCCCTTAAGGGTTCAGAACTGCCACATGAACTATTGTTCCCAAAGGATGTGCACGCAACCATGTTGTGTGAAACAGCAGAAGCTGCCTCACTGAACATTGTTCCTGTAGCATCCTGGAGCCTCCATCTGTCCCCTAACCCCTTCCCTCCCCTGTGAGTGCCCAGTGCCAGCCCAGTGCTCCTGTGTGACAGGAGCAAGTATACAGCAACAGCAGATACAGATATAAATCCAAGGCACAGAAGCGAACATATCTCTAAGAAAATTCACTGTGCAGCAGCAGACTTTGGAACAGACAGAAGATACACATACGGGAATGCATGACTCAAACAAAAATCCAATCCTAGCGCTGAGGAATTAATATTTTGGGAGGTGGATGGCTAACCAGAGAGATATACCTCAGATAAGTCACTTCCAACTCCACTGAATCGATGTTAAGATATGGAAGACTACTTTTGGCCTTAGACTTTGTTTAGTTGTGAGCTGCCTCCCCTGGCAGCTAAGGAGGCACAAGATGTCCTTGTTGTTTACTTCCCTGTGTTGTATACCGGGAGGAAGAACTTGTGCCACTGAGCCACCAACAGGAGTAGGTATGGAAGGGCACAGACAGTTTTTGTCTGCAGGGAGCAGGGACAGTGTCACAGGGTAGGCCAACACAGATCCCCCTCCTGCCGGCCAGGACACGCTGCAGGGCTCAGCACGCAGCTCACTTGGCACAGCAATGCCACAGTCAGAACCACACACAGCCGTGTCCCTCCTCTTATCCAGGACTGCGACAGCTTCAGGGGTGAGGAGAGCACAGCCCAGCCAGCGCCGAGGTGGGAGAGGAGGAGATGGCTCCCAGCCTGGTGCCTGAGCTGCCGCCTGAAGAAACGCCTGCCTTGGTGTTAGGAAGAGGCTTATGGCTCACACACCACGCAGCTGCTCCAACCAGAACCATCCATTCTCCCAGCAGGCCGGGAGCGCCCTGTCACCTCGGCAGCAGCACCTGCGCCCATGTACCAAAGCATGAAAGGATGGCATGTGCTGTGGAAGCGGGTCCCGTCCCCTGCCCGCCCCGCCCTCCCGCGCGATGCGAAGCACACGCTATGACAGGCAGATGAGAGTATGACACAGACTTACATCCAGCGAGGGCTCCGGCATGTCGGGTGCTCCCTGTCCACCAGCCTGACCCTCTAAGGCTGAGGAGGGGTTAAAGGTCAGGTCACTGTGTGGATGGTTGCTAGAAGCGGCCGGGGGTGGCTGCCGGGACTGCTGGGTAGGAGGCCCGCTGTGATGTAATGGCTGCCCTGACTGGCTGCTGGGGTGAGGGACGTGCAAACCTTGCTGCATGGAAGTATGGGACTGATCAGTGCTGCCGGGATGAGGGATCTGCGGAGGAGGAAAAAAGCAGGAAAAGAAAGTGAGGCCACAAGGTACAGTGCTCGCGGTGCCTGACTCTGTAACTGCATGTTATAAAACGAAATAAATTTAAAAATGACACACACAACAAAAAATCCCAACAAAACCAATCAACGAACAAACAAAAAGATAAAAAAAAAAAGCGCCATTGGAAAAGAAAACTCCATATCCCAATGCTGGAGGAAGTGTTTCAGCTTTTTGAAGGTTGTCTGCAAGGGGGAAAAACACGCTGGACTTGTGCTGTTGGTTTGCTTCCTTGTAATGTGGAAAACTGCGTGAAGATGCGAAATAATGCACCACAAAGAGGAGGGAAGGAGGCTTATGGGTGCTGCTCAGCATTAGCAAGGCAGATGCTTTTGCCCTAAAAAAATTTATGAATGAATGGAGAATTTGTTTAATGATCCCTACGCCAGGAAACTCATTAACTGAGAAAATGCATCATTTCTGCTCAGCTCCCCTATTCGGTAGCTTCCTGACACCGCAGCCTATTCCTGCTTCAGCTTATTACAAACATCTTGCAAACACCAGCTCTTCCCCACTCCTTCTCTCCTTTCCTTCTCAGAATGCAACGCCCCTGTTAAAGGCTGAAGGTTTTCCTCGCTGATATTCCTGGGTTCTGACGGCTGACAGAACCAAGGCAGCTCAGGAAGCGCATTCCCCACCATGAGCCGAGCTGCTGTGGGTGGCTGCACACCTGCTGACTGCAAAGTACACTGCCTTAGCTTAAACTAAGCCAGCGATCACACTCTGCTTTGTATTCATGCTGTGGATGAGTTCTCTAGCAAGAGCTTCGTGGTTTTTTATGTTTTGTGTGGGGAATAAACTACCAATCCACACGCGTCTTCCTAACCCTGTTACCAAATGGGGTAAAAGTCTTTCTCACATGACAGAGAAGCAATAAAAATGCACAAGTCCAATTCTTCCTTCTGCTGCATGTCACATTTAATGCCAGTGGATTCTCTGGGGCTTGACCTTGGTGCCATGAGAAACAAGTGTCTGAATGCCTCAGAATCAGATACCTCATGTTAATTGGGTATATGGAGAAACAAAAAATGTAAACATTTTTTGAGGAATGTTACATATTGCACAAAATGAAGCTGAAATAAAAGAACAAATACGTACAACAACAGCATGAAATTTAACCAGCCAAGCCAACAGAAACCAGCAAAATGCTATGTCAGTATTCACCCTTTTCATATCACATAAACTGCAAAGTTATCTTAACCTCAGCCTTCAGCTTTGGAAAGCAAAAGGGAGGTTATTACAAAACTTAATTAAAATGTTTCCATAAAAAAATTAGAGAAACAAGTATTTTAAGAATACTTTTCACCACTCTTAGGAAAACTGAAATTTGAATACTGATCCGTTGGGACAGTCACACTCAGCTGCATGGAGGTCCTTTTCAATACTTTGGTATTATGAAGGTTTGTGGAAAGGATCCTACCTGCAACATGGCATTTGGCTCTCTTTCCCATATGAGAGTTTAAAGTAAGTGATAAAAAGTACTGATACACATCTCGCCATTGGGGTCACGGTTTGACTACTTGAAAACCATTCTACAACGCTGTTGTTGCCTTAGGGGTAAGTTTGTACAAAATCTGCCCACACACCACACTTTAATGTAAAGGAATTTGCAACCCAAAAGCTTTGCAAAAGTCCAAGTGTAAGTAGATGTCTGTCTAAATAGTACTGTTTCCTTCCTCACTCATCGAGGATGTGTGCAACAGAAAGTGTGGAAATTAGAAACCTTAATAATAACAAAAAGTAAAAAGCAATTTATGACAGTGTTGTTAAAGTGGGAAACCGGTTTCTGGAAAAAAACCAAAACCAAAACCGAACAGGATTATATTGAATAATCTCTTACATTTACCCCTGAATGCATAAAGCAAGGGTCAGACCAGCACGTATATATCGATAATTATTTAAACCAGGAGAGGAATTCGTACGTTCTCAGACAAATTTCAAAACAATTAAGCAGGTTAGAAACTCTTCATTATGTTTATGCAGGCAAGGTTTTAAATATATGTACATTTAGTCGATAAGACAGTCACTTGAGCCCTCAGAAAACTGTTGTATAAGGAGCAATTGTTTATTTTAAGACTGATGGCCGCCATATTCTTTGAAGAGCCATCGTAGGTTCAAAATCCATCTGACTTAGGCCACTGGCTCCACCAGCCTCCCAGTGAGAAAGCAAAGTGCTCAGGAGTGGAACACTTTCTATTTGCATTCAGCTAACTAATGATAAGTTTGATACGGTGCAAACACATTGTAAGCAACACACTTTGGGTATGTTCAGCTTGCACGTGCAACTCCCACCATTTTATTTAGATAGCACTAACCCGCACTATGAATGCAGAGTCTAAAAAAGTTGCCTTTGCTTGCATAGCAAGGTAATTCCAGAGTTGTGTTTAGAGGCATAAACTCTGGCACTCTTAAAGCATTTACAGTCTACAAAAGAAAAGCTTATAGCAGGCAACTACATCTTCAGCTTAGTAGCACAGAACAGCACAACTCTACAGCCCAACAGTGACCTCTAGGAGTGCTGAGATGTACAGCTGTGGAGCAACAGGACCTGCCAGCTGCACAGCGATATTCCTCTGTCTCTGGAGAATATTATTAGTGGGGGGGAAAAAATCATCAGGTTAAGTCAATGGTTTATACCTCTCTCCATTACCAGGGTCACAGTTTTACCGACTCTTTTGCTGTGTTAGCTACCAAAACTACTAAAAGATGCCATCCTGTCTGCCCTGCTGATGCTCTTGGCCACTTTTCCCATCCATCCCTTTGCCATGTCTGCAAGGTGAAACCTTGTAGACATGCACTGAATTTCCCCACCCTGCCCCTGAATTAGTTTCCAGTCACATCAGTACCTGGGTCCAGATCACTTCACGGCTGCAGTAACACTTTCGCTGGTGTGAGAGGGAGGAAAAGTGAAAATAGAAACAAGAGGGACGACTTTTTACAGTGGTACCAGCTCATATCACCTCACTGTGCATATGAATCCATCATCCATTGCTCAGTCACTCCTTACACTGTCTGCAAGAAGCACTAAACTAGAGCTAACTAAATTCTCCTTTGTCTAAAACTTGTTTACAATTTCTGAAAACAGACATGATGCGATTGTGGCAGCTGTTCCGTAGCAATCTTGCAGTGTTGCAATGTAGCATCTGTTCCACAGCTCTCACAACACTCTCTGCTGGGGAAGAGGTATTACTTCTGGTCATGTTTCAGGTCCTGATTTTTTTTTTTTCTTCCATAGGAGTGGAACAGCAGTGTTGAGGGAAGGAAATTCTGATTGATTCATCCCTGGTTACCCAGCCCTATCTACACTGGGCAGTATCTGCTTTTCCTGGAGCGACCTACAGAGTGTATCTGGAGGGATCGACTTTCTCTGCCTACCATTGCATAAGGGCCACCATACAAATCTTCAGAATAGCAATGTCAGGAACTTCCTCAGCAGCATTCAGCTCCAGTAAGGGAGACCTCAGATCTAAAAGGACCAAACATCCAATCCCAACTCACCTTGTAAACTTGTAATGGCCAAAGTTAATAGTATGTGCAAACTACTAAAATCTACTAACTGTGCGAAAAGGAAAGACAGAAAGCCAGAGAAGAGCAACAGGCAACATCTCAAAACCTTGGTTCAACCACACAGTTTGTTTATAGTTGTTTTTCTATGAAGTGTCTCTCCAAAGACATGCAGCTACACAATTTAGGAATGTGTTAAAGGCATGTTATTTCTCTAAAAGCAGTGATTTTAAAGATGCCTTTCTTCAGTGTCTGCTACAGACAAACAGTTCATTTTGAGAGAAAAGAACAAAAGAAAGAGGATAAGAGAGAAAGAGGAAAGCAGAGATTTTGTAACACTGAAAAGGCTGTGTGGGAGCACTAAGAGTCCTCAAACATGGACTGAAGACTGCACAGCCACACTGACAAGGTTAATCTAACTGTCCTGTGCTAAAAGACCTGAAAACTGATCCTCATTACAGAAAACCAGCCACTGACATAATGCAGGGATCTGCTCTAGCACTACTTCCTATTTCCAAATGGTATTGCCTGAGTATCATGATAGATGAGGGAGAAGTGACTTTAATTGCCAACTATCATAAGGAAGTATTACATTTGCTACAGATTGGCCCACAGAACCAAAAGTCCATTAACATTTGCACAAATACACTCCCACAGCTCTGGAACATGCATTGCCTTGAGAAACTTTCACCTCTGCTATATGTAAACAATCCCATTTTCAGAAAGCTACAAATTCTTCACTTTTATATTCAACCACTTCATATCCTACCACTTCAGAAATTTCACCAGGGCAGCTATTACAGCAAAGGTATAGCTGTTAACTGATGAAGTCAAGAGGTAGGTGTCAGGTAATGGGAAGCAAAGAATAATTCCTTGTGACTTTGATTCAAAGGAAAGCAGCTGTGAGTGGTTCAGGCTGGGATTATTTCCTCTCACTACTGTATTCTAATACTGCACGGTTGGTTCTAATGCAGAGAATTCTGACCACTCTAAGGTGTGTATGTGGAATTTGCCAATGCAAAACTATGTTTACAGCATGTTTGTTCTCATTTATTAGCCTGTAAAGTGGTGAAGTCATTACAGTTTCTGGACTCTTCCTTTGCAGGTAGTCTTGGTATTTGGACTCTCTCCAAACTATACTAAGAACTCTTTCTCCACTCTCTTCTATTTCTCACCATCCTCCTTGGAAAACCCACTGCCAGCTAGAGGAGACACTGACTGAGTAGGCTTTTGCGGAGCATCTGCTACCACACTTCCTCATTACATTTTGAAATTGTACTTTCTAGGATTCACTAAAGACACAGCACATATGACTTGTCAAGTTAAACATCCTTCCTGTGCAGTAACAGCACACTTTAAACCCCCTGCCCTGCAACTTAAATGAACATAAAAGGATGTACACACACCCCACACACAAAGTTAAAATAGACGACTAACCATGCCTAAGAGCTAAATGCTGCTGGTAGCTTTTCTATCACCTAGTTGCTGCAGTACTGCATTTTCTGGAGATATATAAAGTTCTCTATAGAAAACTCAGTGCTCTGAGCAAGCTGCTTTTCCAATGCACAGTTCTGCCTCACCATCTGAGACCTGAGGAACCTCTATTTTTCAGTCTCTTACACTGATACTCTCAGATCAGTGGCAGCGTCTCCCCTTGAAATCTACAGACTTGTCCTATTACCAAAAGTTTAAAGGTGCCTTTCATGCTACTTGAGAAGAATTCCCCCTCAAAATGCTTTGATGCAAATTTTGCCCTCAGAGAAAAAGCCAGGAAAGATATTGTCCCTGCTCTGAAGTCATCCAATATCTTGCTTTAACAAGCTGTCTCTTGGAGATGGATATTCACAGTCCTGCTGGCCTAGGGAATGAAGTACAGTTTTTTTTTTTCATGTGTCAGAGCAAAGCACAATGATTAATACAAGCACACTGAGCCAGGTTCTTTCTTTCAGATAAACAAGCTTAAATGACAATTCAAAAAGTGCAGAAATGCTTTTCCAAAAACCCAAAATGCCCAGAAACTAAAAATGGCATTTCCAGCATTTCTCAGGACTACTCTTATTTCACAGACTTCCCAAGTGAGGAATCCACAAAAAGTAAAAGCAGTTCATAAGGCAAGTCCATCAGCTGGATGAGAGCTCCTTACCCCCACGAACGAGAATCTACGTGCCCAGCACCATTACTTACAGATTCCTGCATGGGGTGACTGAGAGGTTTGTCGAGAGCTGCCATGCTGCTCGGCATGTCTGGGGGATGTGACAGCTGTGGCCCATGCATGAAGTCATTCATAGATGTGCCACCAGGATTCCCATGCGGGAAGTCAAAATTGCCATGACCTTGGTAACTGTTGCCTGAAAGAGAAACAGATGTGATTTGTTTCCCAGCGCTGATGTCTTCCAGCACGTCGCAGGAGCTGTGCGATGTGACGCCCTCCCTGCACAGCACAGGGAGCTGTGACACTGAACGAGACAACGCTGTGCCTGCAGTGCTGAGCGAGGGGGGACAGGGCACTCGGCTTCCAAACACTGGCTGCTGCGACAATTCATTTATGTGTTGGAACTAATTGAAAACTGCTGACATTTTGAAAAACTACTGCCAAGTCACCACATAAACTTAACCAGGCCGAGAAGTAAACGGGATATTGAATTCTATGGGATATTTGTGTCTGGAAGCATCTCAGTGTAACTGAGACTGACTGCCCAAGTCCCAATTTATTTATAGGACACCTGTGTTATTTATGTCTATGCTTGGGGCAAGGAACAGGCACCGCGACACTTCTACACACTCAGTCAGATTGTAGCATTGCTTCAGTTTCTGATGAAAGTAATTGACAGAAGCGTGGAAGATGCCACAATACCAGTTCACAACACAGCATCTATTTTAGCCCTTTATAAAAGGCACAGAAGAAGTGTTCATACCTAATTGGAGCTCCCACAAAACCTAACAAAATTCACTTGACTGACTGGATTTGCACACACATCTTGAAGCAGGCCTGGAGTCCCCTGCTGCTCTGCAGGACAAGAACTGTATGACCACTGTCAGTATGTATCCATCCCACCTCAGCCCAGGGATCTTCATCTGAATTCTAAAGCAAGCAGGCATCCCAATACAGGGATTTCATTCTTCATATTTTTTTGTCAAGATTCCTCTCTTAACACTTCCAACTCAGATATCAGCTCTTGTGGCTTCTTTGCTATGAACAGCAAAACTGAACAGCAAAAAAATGACCTAAAACCATTCACCTATTTCATACAAGCAACTGAACTGGATGATACTGAGCTCTGAAATAACAGAATAGCTTTGGAGCTTGCACAGAGAGCCTGCAGTTTGTCAGCTGAAGTACAGTAGTTTCAAATGTTCAACTCAAGAAGGGAGTTTGACAAACTGAAGTAGTTGCATCATTTGCTCTTTAGCGCAGCTTCACAAGCAGAAGTTTAATCTTGAAGGAATAGAAGTCATTAGCCATGTAAGAGTACTTCTCAAAGACGTCGGGACTTTGATCTATCATGTAAATACTGCAGAGCCTTCCTAATTCTCATTTTGTTAATCTGCAAACTGGATGAGTCTCACAGAACATAGCTGGTCTTGCCTTGCATCAGGAATAATTAATTAGCAGGCAGCTGGAATGTAGTCTTGTACTACTGAATATTTGTTATATTTGCAAATTAAACTTCAGTATGCTTCTGTCAAATCCAAATAAACAAACATAAACCACAGTAGTAATACTACTACTACTGCTCTAAAGAACTGTTAATCAGAGGACATTATGTAATTGCAATCACTAAGTTTCAGTGCACGTATCGATAGATAAAGACACAAGGCAGCGTGCCCAGGGAGTTACAGCCGTGCAGCAGCAGGCCCCTCTCTGCAGCAAGAGTAATGGCACGTGCTGAGGGAGAGACCTGCCAGACATTTGGGATAACCTGGTGCACTGCACTGATATCCCTGTTGCAGGGGAAGTAGGAGAGCATGGGTTTCACCTGCCAGTGATGACTCAGGGTTCCAAAGAGCAGCGACTACCTCTGCTAAAGGACCCGCAGGGGAAGGCAGCAAAATAACATTCTAGGCAGAAATGCTCATGCAAAGCCTGAACCTCACACTTGATGTGACCACCCTGTCCTGTCCTGAGTGTGAGATGGAAATATGGTGAAGGATAGACAGCTCTGTTCTCAGGCTCTCACTGCACTTCACTCCTACTAAACGAGGGAAAAAATTGTGATTCAGTTCTTGGCTTTGTTATAGTAATCATTCATCTGTTTGAAAACCTTAAAAGTTTTATCATCTGTCATCAGTTTTGCAGCCACTGGAGCAAATTAACCATATTTTACACGCAATCTATATTTTTCTTCAACGCCTGCAAAAAGCACATGTATCACCTTGTAATCAATTTGGGGATTCTGATAAGTGTGAACAGTTGGTCTTTTCCCAGAGCTGAACTGACTCATATCATGTTACTTGCAAAAGAAACAGTCTCTGGTTTCATGTTTTTGGAATTGTCACCATAATTGAGTTATTCACAACATACCAGTAATTTGAAAACCTATCTCCATTGCCTGTATTTAGTTCCCTGTTCCTCAATCTGGTAGCACATGGGCAGAGGAACTCAAAAGTAATTTTCTAATGCAAAGGTGTTTGCAAAGCAGCTAAAAGCTCTTTAAAAGTCATCCCATTTCTGGTGGCCTACTGAATGTCACTCAACTGGCCACAAGTTAACCTAGTGGCCCAAGTAGCAGGGTTAATGGGCCAGGTTCTCTGCTTACGTAGTACTAGTTATGTAGTTTTCACTTGAGAGTGGAACAGAAGGAAAATGCACAGGGAAAAATGCAGAAGTACATTTGTTGTGGCAGGCCGTGAATACAGAAGGTAACATAGAATGCTTCTTGATTCAGGGAGGGCTGCATGACTATGAATATGACAAGCATCAAATACTCAAAATATTAAATAAAATAACTAAATACTACAATATATTACTAAAATACAATACTTACTAAAATACACGTTCTGTTGAACAGATGAATCTTAACTGAAAAGACTCATGCAGAATTTCAGAATTGCAGCCATATAATTTGCTTTCCTCATGCATCACTCTGAGAAGATGCACTGACACACCTGAATCACAAGGCTGACTGAATCACCGAGTTCTAGAGTGAGCAGCTGGGTGCACAAAGCTGTAAAACTAACCTTGGTTACCGTACTCGGTGGAGTTGTTGCCTCCTGGAGGAGGGGGTAGGGATGGGTAAGGTGACGGGCCAGGACCCAAAGCTGCAATCATCTCCATTACATTTGGCATGATCATCTGGCTTGGACTCATGGTCTTAAACCTTTTTGAGGGAATGCCATCTGGGTCATCTTTAATGTGAATATCTGACTTTATAGGGACCGGCCTCCAACTGCAAGTCGGATCAATGGTAACTTCTTCAAACTCGGAGCTGTAAGATAATGTGAAAATTTAGCATATCAGTTGAATTTTTAAAAATTAATTCTGTTGAAGTTTCCATACGAATCTGCATGGTAACGTTCTGAAATGCTCTGAGGTAATACAACACTAAGATCTTTTACCCCTTAAGTGTGTGCTGAAAGCAAATTTTAAAAAAGGCAACCACGAGAGCACATTTCTGTGTTTATCCACACAATGAAACTCAAACATATCGGTGTGGTTTGCCACCTGTGAATCAGAGGCACTGCTTGTAAATACAAAAAAGCATTTCATCCTCCATTCTGGCTCTTCCCTCTGCTTCACTGGTGAGGCTGCCATTAATAGATAACCCAAAGAAGATCTATGAAGAAGATGGAAACTGATTCACTCTACCACCTGCTCCACCCAGGTGCCATGCAACAGACAAGTTCAATCACCAAGATCTATTTTGGTGTGACTATCTCAGTATTCATTACCATATCTCCTAGTTGCTTAGTCTTGGATATCAGGAGGGAGGTCACTTACTTTTGTATAGCGTTCAGAATACCCCACATATACTGGTCAACCTCCAAGCCCTCCAAGAGAGCAGTTTTACTAGAAAGTAAAAAGAACCAAACTTCATGTTAGAATATTGCTAGGGAAAGAATGATTTGGGGCAAACAGTTTTAGTTCTACATCTACATTACCAGGATATTTACATCAAACAGATGAGATAAGGATATGTCTACTTGCGTGTGTCCACAAGCCGCTCACATTCGTTAAGTAATTTTTGTTAGTGAAATACATTGAAAATTTAAAGTATTTTTAAACATGGCAGATCTCTCCTGTGAACATCAGTTAGCACTACTTTTTTTTAATTAGACCTTTCTCTTTTTTTGAGCTCCACAGTACTATGGCTTCAAAGCAACTATGTATTACAGCTACTTTACTTGAGATCGGCACAGATGGGGACAGAACAAAACAAAACCAGAAATGATTTAGCTATGTAGACACTTAGATCTGAATGCAGGTGCTCGTGCTCAGAGAAACAGTACAAAAATTTTGCCTGGATGCATGAATACATGAATTAAGAAAGCAAGATACCCAATTCTTGTGATACTTCTAGCCAAACTTAGGAGAAAGAAAAGATTTGGGCAGTTAGGAGAAAGCACTTGTGTGTTAGGACATGGATCAACCACAGACAGGAATCGAAACCAGAGCATCTCCCACCTGCCATGTCCACAGAACAGCCAGAATGGACAATCCCCACTGCTGTCTGTACCTAGCACTGGCTGGCAGAGCAGGGGCCTGACTGGACACTTGTGCAGACCCAGTGCCAGCTGCTACAGCCACAGCTGCTGGAGCTGAAGAGCCCTGGCTCCTCAGCTGAGGCTGCAGCACGCTCCTAACCCTGTGCACTGAGCACAGGAGGTTACAGGCACTGAACTGGCCTGCAGACGTTCGCTGCTTTTGCTGCCCAGTTAAACGTAGGGATGGACAGTCTGTAACCACTTCCAAGTTCTTCTTCCATTTTTTCTGCAGTATACTAGCTCTCTGGTCAAAACATAAGCTTGAAATTATGCCAAGGTATCTGTCCCTCTTTTCCTCTAAGCAACAAATCCAACTTTTGCTCCTTGGAAATGTTTTACTTTTTAAAAAATTACTCTAGTCTGGATTGTAGCTATCTGCCTTATCAATGTAAATATTTGAGCCTCTTTTGAACTCTACACAACCCACTGATAATCTGTAATGAAAGCTTGTGAGAAAGCATCTCGTTACATGTTTTCAAATTTCTAATAATCCAGGGTGGTAAAATATTGCAAGAATTCTTACTGGACTTTATGCACTTTAAGTAAATGAGATATATAAACCTTATTTCCTAGAACTTCCTTCTTCTCCCCTTCATGACCTTAAATATGATCTGAATTTGGTCAAACCATGTACAACTGCATCTTCTGTAGTATGGGGGCACTTACTTGCATACTGGACACCGCCAAGTTCCTCTTTCACAGTTCAGTTGCAAGTAAGATTCCAGATCAAAGCACTAGGTATCAGAAAGAAACAAAAAAAGGAAAAAAACAAACCAGACAAAACAAAAGGAAACAAAGGGAAAATTCTGTATTAAATGAATCAGTTAGACAAAAGTAAAACTGACATGAAAAAGCCTACTAGCACTGATAACTAAACCAAACAGCTTACTTTTCCCCTCTACATTAAACATATATACAGTTAATTATTGAGGCTGACAGACATAAATGCCATGTATTAGGCGCTCTCATACGATAACCAAGCTGAAGGTACTGTAACAACACACGGCTGAGGGAACCCTGCCAGGAGCTGGCATCTACTCACTTGTACATGCTTGCAATCGTGACCCCTCGCCGGGAGCTGAATCCGCCGGAATGTGATCGGACACTTCAGAGACACTTTAATAGCAGTCTGCTCTACTCCATCTTCCCCATTTAGTGTTGCATTGCCAGAGGAAGCTGCTACGCTGCTGAAGTTCCTCTTGACTGTTCAGGAAGAAAGTGTGCATAGATGTGAGAAAGCACAAGTGTATTTTAAGTTTTAACACTGAAATCTGAAAGACCAACGCTTCAACATTTAAGGGACAATTGAATGAACAATATACCCAAAGAGGTATCTTCTGTCTAATTTAGAACATTCTCCTGAATGGACAAACCACCACACATGCATATCAGCTATATCCTTAACTAAATTAAGTGTCATACAAGCACTGAAAACAGCCCTAGATAAATAAAGAATAAATCTTTCTTTCAGGTGAGTCAAAAACAAATATAGGGGAAAAGCCAGAGAGATTCTCCTGGAACTAAGCTTGTGTCCTTGGAAATTTGTTACCT
Source organism: Oriolus oriolus (assembly GCA_013400235.1). Classification (NCBI taxonomy): domain Eukaryota; kingdom Metazoa; phylum Chordata; class Aves; order Passeriformes; family Corvidae; genus Oriolus; species Oriolus oriolus. The sequence continues at coordinate 2,003,395 of VXBT01010833.1, forward strand.
CCACCCAAATAGCCCTTAATATTTGAAGATACCAAGGATTCATCTACCCACATCAGGTTCTGGAAACTCCTTAAGTACAGCTCAAGGTTATCAATGAACAAGTAAAATCTGGTGTAGAGATAGCTTATCACAACTGAACACGAGCGTTCTGGAAAGCCATCACCCACACAAAATGCAAACTCACTCTTAGTGATACAATGTTCTGCTGGGAGGAGGCGTTTCTTTAGTAGACCTTGAAGTACGGAGCGAACCGATGGCCGGTGCACCAACTGCAACACGAACAAGTGTGACTGCAAGAAAACACATCTGGTTAGGAAGAGAACCAAACACACACGTCCAATACACTCCTGAACAGAGCTGCACTCTTCCCTTGGACACTCGGTTTCTGTGAGAGTCTCAGGCTTAAACATAAAAGCTGTTTCTGCTCTGCTGAGCACACACGCTCCCTTAAGGATATTCTGCACACTGTGCAGTTGCTCCATTCTTAATGTATGCAGGGGCTTTAAAAAAGCAAGATTTTCTGCATTTTCTCCCTCCTTAATATTCAGCATACGTACAGCTGACATATTAATCTCTGACACCAGGGTGTATTTTTAAAACCCTGGACTGTCTGACACAGTCTAGCCTACCTGCCTGCCCTCAGACTACACGGGAAGTTACAAAAACAATTTGCAACTGATGTGCCTGGAATCGGCTGAATCTTCTTACCCAACACAGAGCTCGTTGTGGATTCACAGGATGCTGCCCCTTGCTCTTAGCCACCAGATAAATGACATTATGCAGGGAAACATCCGTGTGAAGTAAAGCAAAATGGGTGGATGGCTTCTTGTCAAAGTGCCTCACACTGTGACCTTGTGAGAACTAGCAGCTTGCTTTATTGTCAGTGACAAGAGAACAGTCAGAAGCTCAGACTGGATTTGCAGAACAGTCTGCATTAAAAATACAGCACTCATCCCTGAGAGTAACTAACCCATGGAAAAGGAGAAAGGCGAAAGCTGAATGGTCTAGATTGCATCATGAGTTTTTCATCTGAAAAGGTATTTCAAAAATCATCACCAGCACCAACTGTTATGATGTTGATGTTTTCATGACAAACCAAAGACTGTTTAATACACTGTGTAAATGAAATTAGTACCATCAACAGTCTTCATCACAATAATCTACTTCTACATCAATAGACTTCAGCCACCTTGTTACACAGGCACGCATGAAATGGCAGGAGACCAAACTCCCTTCCTCCCCTAGACCATGAACCTTGTCAGAGAAGGACACCACTACATTCTGCAACAATTAAGCAGCAAAATTTTCCATATTAGCACTCTGACTGTGTCAACACCATTAAGTAAAAACCTTACCAGAAAAAGGCATGGAAAAAAATGAGAGCAAGGCTCTTTCAGCTAAGGCAACATTTGCAAACTGTTCTAAATAGCAAACTCAGCATCAGCAGCTGCAGCCGTGAGCTCGGTGTACTTACGCAACAACACGCTGTGACTGTAATCTGAATCGTGTTTCTCCCTGGCTGGCAGACGTGCTTTAGGTGCAGAGGTTTATGAGATGTCTTGTTGTCACCACGTTCGATGGTAAGTGGGGTTGCATTAACGCTGACCTGGACTGAAGCCGGCCAGTTTGTGTTCATTTGTCTGTCTTCATGGTGATAGCACTTAAACTGCAATTCCAAGTCAGACCTGCACAACAACCAATAAATCTTCCTTTAACTTTGCTTTCATACTGCAGAAGGAGGTCGTTTTTATGCTAGGAACATTCTTCTTGATCAATCAGATTGTTTTTCTTGGATTATTGCCATTAAGGATATAACATAGCTCCTTCATAAAAGCCCTTAACAGAAGCAAGTCATGATGAATTCATGATGCAAGCATGCCCCAAATTTGTTCATATTTTACACTTATAAAGGACTTTTCAAGGAAATACCTCAAACCTCTTTGCAAACCCAGACCATGGAGTGATCCTGCAGAAAGAAGAATGTTAACATCAGGTAGGTCCTTCCTGTGTCAGGAGTTAAGAATGAGAAAGCAATATGCTGCAGTGGGTTGTGCTGGAAGTCTGGATTCTTCACTACCTCAGAGCACTTAAAGAAACACTTGAATGAACACTTGTCAGACAAAATACAAATACAGCTAATCCTGCCTTAGAACAGGTAAATCAACTAAGATAAAATTACTCCTATATCTCACCCCCCACCAAAATCAGCTTCCGTGATTCTAAATTAACATGGCTGTGGATTAAATCTACCCAATTTAGACCTTTCAGGGCATGAATTCCTCCCACCTCTCCTATAATAACTTCTATTCACTGTTTTGCTCCTCAGACATTAGTTCTATAACACCTCCAAAAAATGAAAGGGCTGAGATTAAGTTAATCACAAATTAAGGGGGTAGAGACTATGACTTTAGTTTAATAAATGTATGTTAACCTTGTGTTAGGAACGAGTAATTTCAAGAAATTTAAAAGAACACAGAAAACTGAACTGAAATGTCAGAATTCTGCTGTTCATGACAGCAAAAGACAGCACAAAGTTTACTGTTCAAACTTTGAAATCTACATTCCTGAAAAATCTATGTTGCCTGAAAGAAGTTTATCTTTGTAAAGAGGAGCAGCTCATTCAGGAGATTATCACCCTAGCAGCCATTTTCCTTAAAAAGACTTCAGTCTGACTCAACATCATGTTTTCTGGATTTCAAAACATCAAGATTTAGCAGTGGACACAAACATGTGGGTTTTTAAAAAAGGAAGTTATAGAATACAAGTTACCTGACCTTTCAAAATATTCCATCTACACGAAGTCTTTTCAGGCTTTTTTTCAATATTTCATTAACCATTTTCTGAAAGCTCTCTCTGCAAGCTCCCCTCCGTTTCTCACCTCAAGACAACACAGCACAATGATCCAAGCCTGGAGGGAAGCAAGGCTTGGTACCTCTGATATAAAACCCAAGCAGGTGAGGTGAGCAGGCCTGCTGAGTGTCACAGGGCGGTGACAGACCTCAGGAGAGCCTTGTGTTCTCAGCACACGGTGTCTCCACCGTGGGACGTTATTAACAACACAGCAGTGTGAAGACTGAACCAGCTTCAAGGAGACATTTTCCCTGCCTTCAACCTTTCTGTTTCTTGTAACCATGAAAAGTTCCCATGGGGAGAAAAACACTTGCATTGCTATTCATTATGTGTGTACACGTGAGAGGTTTTGCCGAATATTTTAACTGGCAGAAAAATATCGAGAATTGGCTCAGTTCCACCATTCTCTATAAAAACCAAAATCCATCCACACATGTGACTAATTCATTTTTCTGGCATCCATCCAGCCCTGAATTAAACGTGAAATGACTTCATTACAGTACTATCCGTTCTCCCCGCTGTTAACAGCCTTTCCAAAACAGCAGACCTGAGCACAGTTTACCTATGAGTCTTCATTAAAATAAGTTTAAATAAAGGCTATGTGTTTGGTGAGCGAAGGAAGAAAGAAAGAACAGATATTAAGAAACAGCCTCATGCCTCAGTGCAGCACTATAAATCTACTGAATGAGCCAGCACAATCCCCAGCAGTGATTACTTATTAATAAGAACTGGCAAATAACTGCCAAAACTCCCTCTGCTGCGAGTACTCCACGATAATGAAATGCAAGTAAGCAATAGCTGACCTCAGAGTTAGGTGTTAATTATTGGATGTGGTCTGCCTGCAATCTCCCTCCCTCCCAACCCCCAGGCTCCCTCAAGGCACAGGGGCACTGTGGCAGCAAGGACTCCCGCATCCTGCATCAAGCCTCAGCTTTAGAGCCAGAGTCCGTCCCGGGGCAGGGAAGCGAGTGCATCTCTCTGCCCGCCTCGCAGCCTCCACACCAGGAAAACGCAAGTCTCCAGTGGATTCCAGTGAATGGGAAGAACAGCCTCACAGGAGAAAAAAACTTGAAGTTACACCTGTAAGCAACCTCCGTGCAAGATCCCAAGCAACTAACCAGCCTCCACAGTGCACAGAGAAAGGCTCAGACAATGCAATCAGCAGCCAGGATAAACACGGAGATACTTTCTGAGAAAAACCGAACAAGGAGACAAAATTATTCTGTAGTATTTGAAAATACATAAATTAAAAAAAAAAAAGGCTATGATTTTCATTTGATCTAAGACCCTTCCATGAACATGGTGCAATCAAAACACACCCTGGAACCACTTATACAGATCTCCATTAAATACAGGAAAGTACCACCAAGGAAAAATATTCCTCTGTGCTGGAAATAAGAATTCACTGTAAGTGAAAACCAGAAGCCTTTGTATGAGGAAAGCTTTGTTCTCACATTTCTGAGCTGTGCTTACTTGTGGAGTCAGAGAACAGGGGGAATTTAGGAAGTTAGCTTCTGAAGTTTGGAGGATTAAAGCACTTGTCTTTCCAAATGATTTTACCAAGCCTCTAAATCGGGTCCTCACTCTCAGTGGGTTATTCTTCATCATCAGATACTCTGCACCATTTAATTTAAGCATAAACTGTAAGAGCCCTACAGAGCTACTCCTGCAACTAACATTTCAGAGGCCACAAAGCACCTGGGACTTCAGAGAGTCCCAAATGAAAGTTTGTAGTGGTGTGGGTCAGGCACACCCCACTCCTGTTCCGCCCAGAGCAAAAACGATGCAATAGTTGCAGTGGTTTTTCAGACACTGCATGCTATGTGCTATCAGCAAGGACATGCAATACATTTTGTGAAGCATTTTAGAATGTATTGTCTCTGGAAAACGACAGGTGAGAGTACCTGTGAGTTAAAAGGACATGCTTCCTATCCAGGCTACAATTTCTGAAGTGAAATTCCAGGCAAATCCACAGAATTTGCCTCTGGCCTGCCACTCCTCTCTCACGGGACGCGTGACTTGCTCGCAGCAAGGCTGAGCTTACCTCCACATCAGCGTCTGGTGCACAGTCGGCCGTAGGTGAAAGACGTGGTTACTGACTGCCAGGTTGTGCTCCAGCCGGAAGGGCTCCAGGACAACCCCGTCTCTCACAGGGAACGTCAGGCGCAGCTCATCGTTGTGGTTGGCTGGGATCGAAGAGGGAGAGAAAGCGTGAACTTTCCCTTTAGCATCTGCAGTGCAATAATAATGTGTATATTTATACAGAATAGTAACAAAGTGCACAGTGATCTGCTACTGGGTCTAACTTGGCAGGCTCACACACATAAAAAAGACAATCAAAAATAACTCTATCGTCTAACCGATACAAGTGACAAGGCTCAAACTGATAGCAAGGCACAGCAGTCTTCTATTGTACCACACTTCACGTTAGGACCTTAGCATTCCAGCCACAAACAGAAACCAGGCATGGCAAGAATTCTTGGTTTTTATTACTGGATAGGTTCTGTGTCCAAGCTTACTCTGTTGGCAGAAGACTGAAAACAAATCTCTTAATTATGTCAAACTGTGATAATGTTTGTTTTCCCTGCTTTGAGCAGGGGTCAACATTACTCAATTAGTTTCAACAGTTTCATCAGCTGAAACTATGTGATGACCAAAGACACTGGTATTCAATTACTATCTGGGCCCATAAGATGAGGTTTTGTGGTAACTTACAGCTGATCTATGAAGTCCAAATGGCTTTAAATCCTGTGTTCTTGCCCAACTAATACTGCAGCCCATCTTCTTCTACTTGATTTTTCAGCTATCCTGAACTCCAAACAGAGCTGCAAAGTGCTAATGCAGCAGCAGTTATTTTACAGAAAACATAAGGTTCTCCCAGCTCCCTAGTAAATGATAGCTCCTATTGTTCATCAGTCACTTCAAACCCTCAAACATCTCATGCTAGTATCCAGTCAGAGACATCTTGTTATTCCTGCCCTGTTCCCAGCCAAGTGTAGCTGTGACACTGAGTGGCTTTGAAAGGAACATATATCAATTTCTGGCACAGTACTGAATATTCCTAAGAAGCCTGTATGGATCACAATAGAGACACTCTATAAATATTCACATTTTATCCTAGTCTGGAGTGTTGTTCAATGAATGGCTTTGCCCTTGAACAAAACAGACCAAATGGAAGTTCATACAATAAACAAGCCTACAAAGCACACATAACGCAACCCGAAATCAAGTGTTTTATCCTCAGGAAGCATATCAAAGGAATAATTCTGGAGTAAAATCCTTACAAGTTTAACCCGGAAGAACTTTTCTGATATTCTGTTTCAGAAGAGCAATCTTTCTCTTTTCTGTCCACTGGCTCAAGTGAGCCTACGCCGTGCATGCCACCTATTACAACTGAACAACTCCAGCCTCTCCCAGAGCAGCAATCAGAGCTACCTTCCAGACTCTGAAATGTGTGTGGCAGAGAACAGAGGAACAACAAATGACTGTGGGGGCATTCTGTTTGCTACTCACTTGGAGGCGGTGGTAAAGCATTGATATTTGGTTTAATGTCAGGTGGGAATGGTGGTTTGACATCCTGGTTAGGTGACAGGTATGGAGGAATATTGCTCCCTGGTGTCATGGGTGGCGTGGGGTTTCCTGGAACAGGTGAATGAGGGTAATTTGCCACAGGTACAGGCCTTGATGGCTAGAAAATAAATAACATCACATTGTTATTGCAGTCTTGAAATAAGAACAATAAGCCTTGTGAACAGCACTGTTATCAAATACCAAAGACAACAGACAAGGGAGGGAGGCCCCTCTGTTTCTGAAGAAGAAACCACAGGATGCCCCATGAGGCCTTCAGGGAAGAGGCACACTAGGAGAGCAAAGGAGGAACTGAAACCAGCAGACCAGCCAGCTTAATTCAGGCAATGACCAGATACAAGCAAGGCTTCTAAAGGGTTAACTGAATGCTCTCTTTCCAAAACCAACCAGCCATTTGCTTCAGTTTTTCCACTGCACCACAGCCCACCCAGCGCTTTGTATCCCTCTGCCTTCCTCCCAAAATAGCCCCAGTGCACAGAAGCCTACATGAAAAACAAAATCCAAAGACACACAATTAGACAGTCTGTGTCCTTTTTACTTCCATCTATCCTTTCTTCCACCCTTGTTCAACTCCTCTACTCAGAATTAAAGCTCTGGGGGTCAGGGGACATTTTTTTATTCTGTGCACATACAATTTGATTCTGTTCCTAGTTTGCTGCTAGATAAGACAAACTGATAGAAAAAGGATAGTTAAGTATGACAGTAGCTACGTATTAAAACACCTTTGGTTTAGTTTCTTATAATTAAGGGGGTGGTTGCAGTCAATGGAATAAACCAATAACCCTGATGTGAAGGAAGCTGACATTAAACAAAACTGCAGCTGCATGGCTCTCTCCTGCAATGGCTCATGCACCATAAGCAGAAACACAAGAGAGTGTCAGAAGATGAAAATCTTTACAGACAGCCCAAGCACTGTGACTTCAAATCTGATTCTGTATCCAAATGCTTCTCTGCTAATCTAAGATACTTGAGAGTACATAAGAAGAGGGGTGCCCCCTCAAATCTTAAACATTTCAGTTTCTGGCCATCTTTGGTTTTTATCTTTGACACACACGGTTACTATCTGCACAATCACTACAATTCAAAAGTTCAGGTTTTGTCTGTGGCAAGCTGGAATTTTCCCCATCCCTAACTAGAGTAATCTGCCTTTTTAACAAGGTCTCTTTTTTTCTGTTTCCAGAGCAGTCAATACTTGAATACAATATAGGGGATACATTGGAAAGACAACAAATTCCCTGTCAGAACTATCTGGTAAACAAAAAACTTAAACCCCATCTAAAATGAACATTCATAAAATGTATTTAAAAATCTGTGACTTAAAAACTTGACAGAGATCTTCTGCAGTTATTTCAGCATAAGTGACTGCACTGGAATTATTATATACAGGATCTGTCTGCTCCTCATGTTCTTCCTGACAGTGAACTGCAAAAGCTGCCATGATGCAACAGGCACTCCTTTGGGTACCACAGTGGACAGCGTGGTTGCACACAGAACAGATGCTCTACAGAAAAGGGTTTTGCTTTGCCTTTTTTTCAATGGTGTTTTCTGTGGGAATCACACCAAACAATTCCAATTCAACATCAATGTGCAACTTAGATTCTTCCAGCCTACATTCGAAATCATAATGTGGTCCAGATACTTCACGAGCTAATGATTTAGGCAGGTCAGAACATGGTCCTCCCCATTTTTATACTCACTGGAGTACCTGTGTGCAATAGATCACTTTTGTGTGCATTTCAAAGGGGGTAAACCTCAGCAGGCCCTCAGTGCAACCTTACTTTGGAGAATACAAAGTGCTCAAGATGCATCCATAAGCAGCTTTTAGGCAACATTTTAACAACTCTAGTTCTTGCCCAAAACAAGCAGCACAGAGGGAAAAGACTGAGAAATATGGAGGAAGAGGCTGGAAAAAGTCACAGAAACCTCCATTCAAAGATGAAACCTACAGCTGGAACATCTTTTAAGTTTGGCCTGGTTTAATCCAACAGTGACCACTGTAGGTCCGAAACTGGAGTGCTGCAGTGTGGAACTTGTTTATTACAAATTTCCATAGTTGCATTCTTGCAGAGGACCATGAATTGGTGAAAATAGTACACCTGAATCCCATTAGGTACTTCTTTTTACAAGCTATTTTTAAAGCAAACCCAACATTTTCTTGTAAAAGCCTCTAATGAGCTGCAGCAACATTCAATTTTCTTTATGGACTGCTCTGAAGTTGCAGCACAACATGGCTGATTGACTTGATTCTGTGGTACCCAAAACACTAGTAAAATCTCAAGTGTTTTTTTCTCTCTTTCCTTTAATTATGTAAAAGCAGTATCTACGAAACCATTAACATGACTTCATTAATAAACGGCCACCAGAACGGAACAAGATAATCGAAGAATTCTTACCTTGTAATACTGCCCCATGTTGACTGTTGGAGGAGGGTACTGCCCTGTGTTTTGCTGGCTTGGCATCCTCTGTCCAGGATAGTTGGGAGATGTAAGGGGTCTTGGAGGGTTGGGAGTGGGGTACTGACCAGGCTGGTTTGGAAACTGGCTATTTGGTCCATACTGCTGGTTTCCATAGTTCGGCTATTTCAGGACAGGGATACAAGGAGACAAAGATGTTTTATGCAAGCAGCTTTCTTGTATGGATTATGAGCATACATTCAGTAACACAGTCAAAACAAACAAAAACCCCTTCAGATGGATGCTTCATAAAAGCATAAAAATCCTGCAGACCAAAGTGGGGTAAGACACACACTCAGCCTTGCAGCACTGTCAAAGGGCACTGTGCTTGAAGAAATCAGAATTACAACCAGATGCAATGTTCACAAAACTTCTGTGTTTTTGCAAGTGCTACCACACCCAAGCCTGGGGCTCCTTTTCCAGATGTAGAATGGAAGCACAAAAAGAAAAAGTAATATAAATAAATTAAAAAACCAAACCCTGGAACAGGCAAGAGCATAGAAGCTGTGTTGCCCACATCTGCCTTTTAAACCCAACTGCTCTGCTGGCCTCTTGCTAGAGTGTTTAGCAATACCTTAACAACTAAAGAGAAGTTCTTACTAGTCATAAGCACTTTGCTAGTGCTAGCTAAGATTGTGCTGTGGGTTTGGAATTGAAGTCACGAAAATTGGAACTCTAAAGGTAATAGAATGTCAATTTGGAAAATCAACTTATTGATAGTAAGTTTTCATAAATGAACCTTTCAAAAAAACAAAAGGCAAATATCATCTGCAAAATTCCAGCCCAAAAACCATGCAACATTTGTGGCATTGTTCACAACTGACTTGTTGGAAACATGAACATATTCACTTACAATGAAAAACCTGATTCTGAAGCGGCAAAAAGAGATTTAAAGTCATCCTTAAAATATGAAATCTGAAGACAAAAATCATGTGAACAAGCCACATTTTGTAGTTTCTTAACTAATCTGTAAATAAGTGGCAGTATTTACAGAGTAAAAAGCCTCCCGAGAGAAGCAATTTAATGACCACCATCTTGACTAACATAGCAAGGGTCAACTTGAATACTTTAGAAGCTAAAAAGGAAGAGCTGCTCCTGCTTATATTTTAATGGCTGTACTCCTACCAAGGCTGGAACAAAGATGCACCTGTCCTAAAGGGATGTGCACCACACATCACCCAGCATGCTGCAACTTGCAGTCAAAATAACAGTGTACACAAAATAACATTTATTTTATTACCTCCCCTGGGTATGGTCTCTTTATGCCCTGAATAGGCAAAGACTGGGGGCGTGGGCCTGGATAGGCCTGCTGAGGCATCCTCTGCCCGTGGGTGCTGAAGGGGCTCATTCCAGGAGGCCGGGGCTGGTTCATGCCCATGGGCGGCCCGCTCATGCTGGAAGGTGTCATTCCTGCTCCCATGCTTGCTGGGTTCATGTTGCCTGGCATAGAAGCAGGACCACGAGGACCAGGTTGGTTCATAAACTGGTTGTTGTAAGCCTGAGTTGGACCCATCTGGAAAGAGGAACAAACCTTCAACGGAAGAAGAAGAAAAAAAAAAAAAAGAATAAAATGCGACATGCATTTATAAAATGGGAAGAGGGAACTGAACATGCTTTTGGGGAAGGGGAGAAGGGAAGGATTTATGTCGCATTTTCCTTCAATGTTCTCTAACATTTGATGGGCGGTGATGTTATTTATAATAAAAATCCAATTGGAATTGTAAAAGGCGTAAGAGTGGAAGACATGTAAGTGTAAGGTGAGAAATTAAACTGTTTCAATTGGCTGGTCTAGTACTGTAAGATAACAGGTTAGGATGTTGGCTGTGTAAATAGAGCACAACACTACAGTGACAGACCCTGTGCTTCCCATCACCTGGCACATGGACCCATATACTTCAGAATTCAGAGAAGTAAAAAAGGTAAGGAGGGAAACCCTGAATTGATCAAGCCCTTGTTTATTTTAAGAAAAAAATTATTCCATGAAGTCATGACATGCTAGAAGTTATAGATCACTGGAAATTCATGTCTCACATAGCTGCCCTTATAGACAACATTATTAAAAACCAAATCTCTTTTCTATTGTTGTTTCCTTGTTCGAAGGGAAATAACCCACGCAACCAACTGCAGTTAACAAAATAAACAACTGTCCAAGAGCTACAAAATCCATTTCAAGATTCTAGAACATTTCACTAGGTACTCAAATTTAGAGGGCCGGGAAAAGCAGCAATAATGTATCACATCAGATGCAGCCGTAACTTGGAGAAATCTGCAATTTTTTTTAAGAGGCAACCACTAAACTACAAAACACAGTTAGGCAAGTTTTATCAGGAAAAACATGGGAGACTGACTCATACCTACATACACACATTCCAGCAGTTTCTCATAAGCATTTCTAACCATGCTCATGCACGAAAAAAAATAAATACAGTAGGCACCCTAACAAACACAACAGTGAGAAGGACAGCCAATTCCCTGTAATGGTCCAGGTCAGGCAGGTATGAAGACGTAAGGGTTACTCTCTTACCGGTCCATACTGGTTCATGTCCTTATTCTGTGTTTCCTGAAGGGCTGCCACAGTGGCTGTAGCTGTAGCTGTTGCTGTAGCAGCTGCAGCTGCAACTGCAGCAGCGGCGGCAGCTGCAGCTGGCTGGGTGAAATCAGCTGGTGGCCTCGTGTGGGGGGGAATCCCCATTCCTGCAGGGGTATTTGGGCCTCCAGGGTAACTAACAGGGAAGAAAAGAAAGAAAGCCAGAATTAAGACGTGCCTGGTGGATTTTGTTTTGAACGCTGGTGTGATCCTCACCTGGAACTGTTCCAAAAGCACGTATCAATGACTAGTGAAAGCCAGCAGGCCAGGTAATTAGGTGTGTGCAGGAGATACGGGTTGCATTTACAGGTTACACCTGCTGTCCAGGTGCAACAGTCATAGGGCTGCCACTGGGATTGCAAGGCATTGCCAGCAGTCATTTTGGTGGCAGTGAACTGCTTTGCAGCTCTGTAGCTTCCTGTGAAGTAGAACTGAACTCCTGAAAGTTAATGCTCAGTTAATCCCAGTAGTTAATCCCAGCAGTGTAGGGGCAAGTGCACAGCAGCAGGAGCAGCAAACTTCTTCCATGACAGCGCATTCATCTGCCTCAGTGGTGAATTATGGCAAGTGTTCAAGATATCATAAAAGCATTTCTCCCTGAACCTTAGCAGAAAGGGCAGGAGAGACCCAATGCAATCGACTCTACTGGATCCAACACAATGTACTCTGCAGTTCCTACCCACCTCTTCTATTAATCCCAAAACAATCTAAGCTAAAACAAGGCATGCCTTTCCCACTTCAAATTATCAAATATCGTTATAAATATGGGCCAATATACTGTGCCCATTTTAGAGACGTTAATACGAAGCTGAAAAAACTTTTTGGCTTGTTCAAGGTCACTCAAGATCAGTGGCAGAGACAAAGGAAGAGATAAGCTCTCTCTCCCTGAGTCCCAGGCTTATATTCTTCACACTAGACTGCCTATGCTAACAGCAGCAGTCTTTTCAGCAGCCTTTGCAGTGTGACCATAAATAGCGGGCTCACTTCAGTGCCCCCACCATCCCTGGTTACAAAGTATACACACAGAAAGTCAAAATGTAACTAATGCCAGGCTGTTAGTTTTGGATTATATGACTAATGCAGCATTTATTTCCCCAAAATAAATATAAAACATGACCATCTTTTTTAACAAACATCTTCATCCCCAATTCTTTTCAAATTCCCACTGTGGAATAAAGCTTTGGGCAGACATATTCTGTTGCATAGGAAACTACTCTGCCCAATACTCAAGATTACTCCTCCATACGCACGTAGGAATTACACCATCAATACCTTTCACATCCTGGCCTTATTAAATGTTAATCATTCCTAAGCCTGTGGTCTGTTTAACAATCTCTCTTAATTAAAACTTTATTTTGGAGCTTTATTAGAGCTAATTGATTGACCTAAGCCATTTCCATTTACTGTGATGAATTTCTGTGCAGTTTGGGTAGCTGATTTCCTAAGCTGTAAAAGCAGTATGTGCTTCAGTTAACCAGCATAAAATACCTACTGAGACTTTATATAATTAAAATAAGCCCACGACACTTCTGCCAGGTCACTAAAACAAGCTTCATCAAGTATTTACATCCACTTTTCACCTCACAGAAGTAAATCTTACCTGCCACCAAAACCTCCACTTCCAGGATAATTGGGTCGCCCATACATGCCCTGCTGTATGTACGGCTGAGTGGAGCCTGCCTTGGCTGAAAATTGTTGCTGCTGTCCAGCAAACTGAGGGGAATTGATTCCAGGGTTGCTGGTTGTCATCCCAGAAGCCATGGGATTTCCTGCTGGGTTCATAGGGTTGTTAGCATTTGCCATTGGATTTCCCAGCACCTGCAAGAAGAAACGTGAGAGTAAGGGGCTGTACCTTCAACTACTTCAAGCAAATTAAGCTGATTTGCTGCAGTCATTAAATTAAAACATAACCACCCTGTACTCTGAACTCTAACGAGCACAGACCTCACTGATGTCTAGGTGCACATTCCTGGTGATTTCTCCTTTTGTCATTTCCAAACAAACAGGATATTTTCAATTAGATGGAACCCAAATTAATATGCTCATAAAAAAAGTTTATGAGAAAGACCTGCTACAACCGTGCTGTGACCACTCATCTGACTACAAGAAAGGATATAGCTTTTTTTCTGGGTGGGAGTGAGGGGGTGAGGGGTTTTTTGCTTGGTTGGTTGGGTTGGGTTGGATTTGTTTGTTTAATGCAGGACTTGGAAGTAACTTGGAACTAGTCAGTCCCACTGGCACAATGCAAAGGGTACTTCAGATACAAGAATTGTGAAAGAACATATTTCAGTAGCCTAACCTATTCTTGAATCTCTAAATAGTGTACAAAAGTCTACTGGTTGTTTTTATTGCTTCTTATAAAAGAGGCTTCTGTTCTCTTTATAAAAGGACTTGTTTTGCCTGTTTAAAGGATTTTTTTCCCCTAAATTGCTATGATTTCCTCAGAGATGTAAGTGTGGCTGTTCATGGATCACCTGCATGAGATTTCCCAAAAAGTCTCCTACTTGGGAAGAAACTTAGCGGTCATGATTTTTGCAGTAGACTAACTCAACAGCTTCAGGCATTTGAGAAAAGGAATTGGTGAGCCCAGCTCATTCCTTTCCCTTGAAGACCTACAGGAAATCCTGACATTCATTTCAATCTACTCTGAACAGCTATAACCAAGCTTCACATTCCAGAGTTTCACTGCTCCCTTGCAGTGACTCTGAAGAAGCATTATCTTTCTTCGTGCAAAACACTTTTTTCCTTCTATTGCACATTTCTCTGAAGCACCATGAAGAGTTCAAGTAACATTACGTTATTCTTACGATGGAACAAAACTCTGAGGTTTTTTTTATCCTTTCCTTTTGCCTTTTTAAGTGTGAAAGAAGCTGTATTTTCATTTTCTGGCCAATATATAGACCAACATGTTTACTCAGGTATTTCTCGCCCAGATGGGATACCTTTTCTTTTAAGGTGTTAAAGGAAACCAAAAATAATAAAAAATGTTGTAGATCCTGTTACTGTTTCCTCTCCTTATTTTACTCAAGAAAGGTTTTGCCATAACTAGTGCTGACATAATTGCCACCTGAGTATCTATATGACTTGGCCTCTGAGTAATTTCTTTTCCAGATGGCTCATTCCATTACAATTTCGTTTTCAATTTTCTTACCAAAATTAAAATAATAACCAAAAAATCCGTAGAAAATTTTGTATGGGATCTAACTCCAGTTGGTTTGAATCAGTAGAAACGACAGGTTAGATTTATGTACCATTTGCACTCACTAAAGATGGTGATGCGTTTTGAGCTCTTCATCTACGGTGTAAGCAAAGGCCACACTGTCTGAGCACTTAATTTGTGCCACACCCCTGGGAGTGCACACTATCACAAATAATTGATAACTTCTTCATAAAAGCAGCTTCTTCTTGTAGAGTATAATTCAATATATAACACAGAAGAAAAAGACAGTTAAGAGTGGGGAGAACCAAATGAAAACCCAGGAAGTATGGCTCTCACCTGGGAGCCAAGAGCCTATGCTTCTGCTCCAATGCATATTGAAATATTTTTGCAAAGTTAGACAGCACTAACAGGAGAGACTGGAAAGAACACAGCCTAAATTGGTAGTTAGCAAGTCAGTGTGGGGGTAGACTTGGTACTGAATTTCACCAGCCCACAAGTACAACACAATCCCAGGTAAAATCAACAACTATCATTTGGTGAATTTAGCTAAAATTTTTGTTTTTAATAGAACTCTTCACATTCAACCAGAATTCCCAAGAGGTTTGGGATTACTCCAAACCCATGCTTTTAGTGTTGAAACCACACAGCACAAACTATGAGGTAAACCCAAGCCTGACATTTGCATGCAACTAAAGAAGTGACTGATTCAAGCTCTCAGACACCTCCTGTTCAATGCCACCAAAGAGGACATGACTGGGAAAATAATGCATCATATATAACAAAGAAGACAGACACTGCTATTGATCCCAAGAGGATTTTCCAAAATAACTCCCATTTTACAAACATTAGCAAAAATGCACATCTAGAGGGAAGCAGGCATAAAAATGAAGCTTACCTGGCTTTGAGAGGTGTTAGTCACACCCCATACTGTGGTGACCACTGATAAAGAGCCTGGAGGCTGGTTGGTATTTTGTTGCCAGGGAACAGAATCATAAGGGAAAGACCCATCACTGCAAAAACAAACGTTCAGGAGGTTGAGATTTTGGAAGTTTAAATTGTGGCAAATTGCTGGTGGGGACAAAGGAATTAACGTCTGACATTACTTTAACTCTCCACTCCTCCACTATTAGCCTAGTATTCTCAGAGGCATGAAGCTTCTTTAACAGCAATGTGATCATATCAAACCACATAGAACAAATTAATTCCTTAACTATACTGAAGCACAGGGCTTTTACCATAAAAAGGTCTGTTAGCAGTGAAAGTCCAAGTAAACTCGGGGGCGGAGTTTCAAACAAGGACACTAAGTCACTCAGAAGCAGGTATTTTTTTGCAATTCATGTCAAACTCTTCAACAATCACCACTTCAGCTGCCTTATATCAATTCAATTAGATTTTGAGACCTGACTGCAGCTCCACTGTCTGCAGTGGGTCCCCAAATGGCCAGAAAAGCCTTTAAAGCACTAGCAGTTCAACATCATTTTGAAAAGTAAATTGAAATTCAGATAGTGTTCACCCACACGATGGATAAGCTGCATGCCAAAAATGGTATTAGCTAATCAGCATTCTAGAAAATCAACTGCAGATATACAACACGTCTTTCAGATAAATACGTGGATGAGAGGATTGGGTTTTTCCATTAGCTTTGTCCACAGATACAAGCAAACATTTCTTACAGTTCTTTTCATACAAAAGCATTGGTGGTTTCAGGATGAGCACAGGATAGATACGCACTTAGTGTAATTAATGAAATACCTTAAATCCAGGGGAAGAAACTATCAATCCTACGACCATAAAATATATTCCACAAGTTGCTCATTCTTGTACTGTTAACTTGTAAATTAGATTTCTATTTGCATATATACACACATACACACAGGGGATCTTTCCTCATCTAGAGACATATACATATATATATACACACACACACACACCATTTAACAGACACACATTGCTCTTTCGTTTTCAAACACCATTGATCTGTATTTTATATCAAGAACTGCATTTTTGTCTTGACTAGCAGCTATCACCAAAATTCTGTCCAGGGCTAACTTGCCTAAAGAATCTATACAGGCTCTCCATGCGCTCTATCAATGTGCTTCAAAGCCTGCTCGCTCCGCCGTGACCCCAGGCAGTACTCCAGGCTTGGGCCACTTCTCCTTCCTTTAGCGCTGTGAGCCAAAATCAGGGACTACCTCTGTGCTCATTCTTTAGCCTGTTCGTAATGCCAAGTGTGAACCATTCAAGAACAGGAATTGCTCTGCACAAAGAGTGCACACATGTGTGATAAAAACTGCCTCTGTCCCAAGTAACAATGTAATAACAGCAACAGCAACTGTGTAAATGAAGCAGTGAATACATTTCACAAACAGCTAGGAAATTTCAAACAAACTCCACAATGCTCTGCCGGCACAACAGCACCCTATTAGAACGTAACTGTGAATTTGAACTGACCTATTTGCTTCAAAATACCCTAATTCAATCAAGCAATAAAACCACACAAAGAATTAAACCAGAGAAAAGAATAATTTCCCCTAATAAATAATTAGAGAAAACTAATGGAAAACGGTAATTCTTGATGAGATGCCTGACATGTGATGTTTACATTGACAGCATCCACATAAACCAGTGTGTGAACAAGGGCATACTGAACACCTTGCAATCACTAAGTCCTGCTAGCCCACGTTTCTTTAAAATATTTTTGCTCAGAATCTCGCCCCTCTCACTCAGAGGCTCAGACAATGGCTTCAGTGACTAATATTTGCAAGTGACGCAATGCAAGTCCCTCCACCAGCATGGAGACAAATGATGACTAACCCAGAATTTGTGACTGCTATTAAGATTTCCTCTTTTATCCTGCTCTGAATGATGCCTCCTACTTTACTTCCTTCTCTGACTGTTTCTGATGATGTCTGCTCTGTGATTTGTCTGGATATTTATGGCACATACGAGTGTCCATGTACTTCAATGAGTACAAAGAAGCTCTCTCCATGACATAAGCAGCGAAAGGACTCACAGCAGACATTCCTCACTATTCCCCACTGATGCGTTGTGGACAGGTAATAAAACCTGAGGAACAAGGCAAATATTTTGCAAGTGTATGAGTAAATAAGAAGGGTAATGACAGGCAGGAATCAAACCACAGAGTCACTGAAGATTCTTCTAACGCAAATACGCCGGGCAGTTTGTAAACACACTCCAACTTTGAGCAAGCATTGCTTTAGCCTGCTGTTTAGAAGTTACAACTATTACTTCACTTTCTTTGCCTCCTAAGCATGTTTCTCTTACCCATTTCTCTCCTTTACATTATGCAGAAGAGACTTCATGTATCATTCCTGCATAGTTTTCAGTGGTAGAGTCAGATCATTCGTTCAGTGGAAGGCTACACTGGGTTCTCAAAGACTATATAATTAGGATGAAGTGACTATAAATACAGAGTAAATCACTCAGTTTTTACTATATTACAGTTAAAATGGGTGACACCTCAAGAAACCATATTGTTGACATATAATAAAGCCTCCAGCACCACAGAAGAAAGCCAGAAAAAGAGACCAGCTCCAGATTTGTTGAGAAATATTCCTTGTGCACACTGAACCACACCACTATCACATTAACCAACGCAGGACCCACTGATAAATCTCAAACGTTACCAATATCAGAAATTATAGCAACACTGAAATAGTGATAGATGTGCCTTGCAGAACACAAACTTAAATAGCCTAATATCCACTTACTGTCCCAAATCTCATCCCTCAAAGTTCACCTGAGTTACCCCAAGAGAAATCCATGGCAATCTCATGGTCTGCACCCCCCGGCATTTACTCTGGCCCATCACCAATTACATGCATGTCTGAGTATGACTTTTGCCATACTGGATACAATACCCACCCTTCCTCCATCACGTGAAGGTTTCCTTGGTTTCAAGCAGTAGGAGATGCTGAAACTCGTGCCACTCAACTAGAGGATTACTTGTCCCTCCACTCCGCTCTTTCAACTTGCATTTCTGTCCTTAAAACAACCCAAAGGAATATTCCCACCATCAAAGGAAAATCCATGTAAGTACCGTAATGAAACGTGACCAATCCAATTCTCATTTGCAAAGAGCAGTGGTTTTCCCCCGTTACTATACAGAGCTGTGAATTATCCTGAAATCCCTTTTTTTAAACTTGAAAATGGCAGCCAATAGAGAAAGAAGCTTCAACCTCTTCAGCCAAAGCGAAATGCTGCCCATGACATTGTTCCTGTTGAACTGTACAAGGGTAATTAAGTCTCTCACTGCACTCTGGAGGGCAGTGAGTCAGTTTGGGCTCAGCTGGAGCCCACTAAAAGAGTATTGACTAAATTTACAATAGTGCTAATGAACCTATACATACTACTGGTCAGCATTAAAGGCCAAACAGCAGAGGAAGGCACAGATCAAAGAGGAAGAGATGGAGCGAAATTACTTCTCAAAGTAATGTTTTGCTGCTGTGATGCAGCAAAACTGCAATCAAGCAAGGAGGAAGGATTTCTTAGCTACTGGCAAATGTACTGAACCCACCAGTAATATAACACTCATGCTGGAGAAGTACATTGGTAGTTAGGTGTAAAAAGCTTCTCTTAATACCAGTACTAGGCAGATATCCAGTCTCTAGGAAGAGGTACAGACTACATGTCAGACACAGACTGACAGTTAATTCTAATAAAAACTGCTTAATAATGAGTGACCTCTGCAGAGTAAATTAATACTAGTGAATTACTGTAGTTTATACGTGATTTGTGGCATTATTTTCTGTATTTTAAATATGTTTATGTTGTCACTAAAGCAATTGTATATGTATCTGATACTCTTGTTTACATGTCTTCATTCCTTGAGGAAGGAAAGATTCAGACGGTTTAGTGAAGCATGCACCCCTAGAGCATTGGCACTTTACATACTGTGGAGGAGGGTGAAAACTGGAATTACACCTTCCTGGTGATTTTCCACATTGCTTGTTGAGAGGGCAAGGTGTCTAAAATACTACTTGCATAAAGCATCTATCTCGGTTTTAAACACTGTAAATCTACCAACTACTACACCAGATGCCGACTTTCTAAAAAAAACCTTTTCAGTCCAACCACTGGCATCAAGTTTCCCACCACTGGTCCTTCAGTGGCTACTTTCTGTTGTTTCCCCTCAAGCCAGCTTTGTAATTTTGCGGGGGTCTTCAACATCTCTGAAGCGCGGTCATCCCACCTGAAGGGCAGCTGACACACACGGAATTCACACAAACCTTTAAACCTACCACCTCTATCCTAACTTTCTCAGTTGACACCAAGATGAGCAGGCAATTGCCACTGTAACACTGACTGTCATTTCTCCCACATCTTCTTTTGTCACCCATGGACACCTTGAGAGGAGAGCACCTCATGACAAGGTGTGAGGTGTCAGAGAATGACACAGGCCAAGCACATCTTTGCAATAACACATGGCCAAAAATCAGAACACTCAAAATACAGCCCAAAACCGGGCTGCTGATCTGTTCCTGCCTTGTGGCACCTCTCCTTGTCTGCACCTTGCGCTGCCTCTGGGCAGATGTGTGCTCAGGGTGCTCAGCCCCCCTCGCCTGTATTCTTGGTTGGAGCCTCTAGGTGACACTACTTTAATACAAACGAAACCATAACAATTTCCAAACAAGGCTCCTTGCTCCCCTCTTTCCCCCCTAAAACATCAAGCACCTGCAGTGGAAAAATATCACAAATCCCACAGTCAGGACAGGCAAGAAAGCCCTGGATAACTGAAGCACCAAGACATGAGTCTCATGCCTGTATTGTCTCACAAGCTAGGCAGCTCAGCTTCTTTCATTCAAGTTTAGTTTTTTTTACTTAGATTTCTTGAGTGAAAGCTACTCATGTAGCTTTAATTATTAATATGGGTTCCATTTGCAAGCCCTCTTGATGAGGGCACCACCAAGAACCTAACACTAGAAACTGGTAGAAAAGATTGAGAAAAAAGGTAGCTGAAGTCCTTTCTGGAGCATTTTAGTATTTCACACCAAAAAGGCAGTTCAAATTCAGTATTTGCGCTGCAGCATGCAAACCTAACGACTCAATAAGCTAGGAACCCCTGACAACCTATTCATAAATTACAAATTTATGGACCAAATGGATTTTTTTTTTCCTTTTAGTCGAAGTGCCACCAAAAATATCCCCGGCCTTGCGCATTAATTCGAGAAAACCCCGCTGTGACAACTGAAAGCCAAAATTTGTTTTTGCTTACTGCCAATCAAAACCATTTTGGAGATCTGCTTTTATTTTCTTTTTGAAAACCCCTGGACATTTAGAAGGAAACAGCTAGCTGACTTCTCATTTTTCATTGAGGTTTTTTTCAGGGGAACAAAGCCAGCACCTCCCCGCCTGTGACACATGCACCATCTTCATAGACCTACAGTGCTTGGCCATCGTGTTTCAACTTGAACACCTAACATCAGTTTTTAGTCTAGTTGATAGTTACTATAAACACATTACTATTAAAAAAACGAACCACAAAATTTAACTGAGTCATCCCTTGACCTTTTGTGCTGTGTTTTCTGTAGGCTGTGTAAACCACGCGGTGCAATTTGTCCTCTCTTCACACAGAGGAACATGGCCAGGAGACACCGATGTGGAAAGAACACGAAGATCACTTACAGTCAGCAAGGATATACAACGACATATTGTAAAGGAAACATAGAATAAGTACCTCTGTACATCACATGCTGACATGAACCAAACCAAAAGCTGATGCTGTGTACAGGTACCCTAAACTGTTTCCATTCAAGATGAGGAAACCAAGAGAGTGGTGTAGTCAGTCTGTATACTAATACTGACCTCGGATGACTAGCAAGAATAAGCTTTTCACTGACGTCATCTATGTGGTTCACACCTTCCTCAAATACATTCCTCTATTTAGCATTATTATTTGAAGAAGTTTAAGTTGTATTGGCACAAATTAAGGCACCATCCTGCATTTTACTAAACAAACACCTAAAACACAATCCCATCCAAATCACTGTGTGTTTTTATGTAATGTTAAAATGAAAAAAAGCCAATTTGGAAGTACTCTACAAGACTTTATTTCCCTCTACTTTTTAATGGCGTGACTACAAACATAAAGATTTTACGAAGAAAACACACAGTTCCAAAAAATATCCCATCATGATTTCTCAAGTCTGTTGATCCCCTCCACTCTTTCCAACTAGATGACTTTGGAAAGCTTTGATTCTCCCAACTCCAAATGCACAGCAGATCCACACCTAGTCCTTCTCTATCACGAAAGAATTACCTCAAGTGTTGTTTCAGTACTGGATGTTGCCTGTAGCGTGAAAAGGAAGACTGAAAGCAGTTAGAAATTTCATAATTCACTGTAAAAAGAAGGAGGCTGTTTTCTGGAAAACGTATGAGAACACAGAAGCACTCTGAACCCCTTCTAGGTGAGCAGATGCAGGTGAAGCAGTCAAAAGGTGAAAGCAATGAGCCGTTTATCAGCTCAGTGGTTTGGATGGCACCTGCTGCTAGCAGGTGACTATCACCCCCTGCCTCTGCTATTTTAAATATCCACACGTACATTTACAATAACCGTTCATGCAGCCACACGTGTATGCACAATACAGCAGTTCGCATGGAGACTGAGACAGCAAAATCGAGCTGGCAGTTCAGCAGGTGATACAAAGTACCTCTGGAAGCTGAAAGCCCTTAACTTTTTCTTTATAGTTGTGACAAGGCCTGTGAGGCCTGGATGACTTATGACTGCACAAGGCGGGAATGCTGCCTTCCATTTCACATCGGGTTGCTACAGATCAGGCTGTGACACGCTCGCTGCTGTGCTTCCTGGCGCCTTACTCTACACTCAGTGTCATCACTTAGAGCCATGCCTGCAAGTCTCATGCTGCTCAGCAAGAGTTACTGCATCTGATTTTAACTCCTGAAATTAGAAAAACGCATCAGGCCAAATAATTAGATCAATAAATAAGTTTTTGAACCTGCAAAACCCCACATCTCCCCTGCATGCACACACAGTCCTGCTTCACTACAGATTTCATATATGTCCACGCACATGTGTGTGCTCACGCAAAGATACAGAGATAACACAACTTATTTCTGTCCATGTGGAATAAATGATCACAGCTATGCAGGTAAGAAACAAAAATTCTATTGAGACCCACTCCTGCCTCGAAGAAGCAGAAGGGGCTACATTGTCTGACATGGGGACTACAGCATCCATCTGATCAAAGGAAAAAAGATTAAACCATCACACCCAGTTCTATTGTCACACAAGTAGACCATGCAATGCATTACTACAGCCCAGATTACAGTTACAAAATCCACCGGTAACAGCCCTGCTATTAACATGCCACCTGTTACCTTTTTCAAAATGCTGAAATTATCTTATGATCGTTTTCAGCTTGACAAATGCAGTTTAATCTTTATTGCATCTCACAGCACAGACCTGCTTCATCCATGTCTTATTTATCTCACATGTGTCGGAATGCAACCCCGAGCCCTCAGTCCCCCCCTGCCACCAGGCATTCCTTCTGCTCTGCTTTATCAATATACCTGGGTTTCCATATCCGACTGCTCCTTTACAATAAAAAACACACCCACCCAGTATTCTACCATTGCCTGTTGCCTTGGTAATCCAAATGCCTGGGTACTCGCTGATTATCGGCGAATGAGACTCGCATTGTTCACACCGCAGCGCGTCTGCTATGTTAATGTGAGATAATGGCAGCCAGAAGACTCCTTTTGTTCCCAGCTTTGCTGTTTATTCATAGTGCCTGGAGGTCAGCGACTGCTACAACAACCGGGGAAGGAACCGCTGAGAGCGTGAGCAGATTCCACTTCTGCTTTTGCCTCTGAGACAGGGGGAAACACGAGCAGCCCCGCACAGCGAGAAGGGCACCGGGAGCTCTGCAGTCTGACTCACGCAAGGTGTAGCAGGCGGCTCGGAGGAAGATGTGATGGACTTGCACTTCCGAGATTTTAGATGAAGCTGATTTACGCTCCCCGACAACAGAAAAAAACCGCTTTCTTCGAGAGGCACGGCGGGAAGGGAGGGAGAGAGGGAGGAGGGGGCAGCACGGCACCGCCGCAACTTACGGGAAGCGAGCCGGGCTGGGGGCTCCGGGGCTGGCCGGGGAGCAGGGACAGCCATGCCGAGCCCNCAGGGCAGGGCAGGGCAGGGCAGGGCAGGGGCAGCCCGGGCGAGTGACCTGGCCGGGGAGGGATGGCGGAGGGGCAGCTCCGAGAAACGTCTCCCCGAGCCGTCTCCGAGCTGTGCCTGCCTGTCAGAGTAGTTTGGAAATGCTGCTGGTGACACAGTGACACGGGCAAACAAACCGTCACATCGCATCTCCCCTGACGCGGTAAGTGGGAACTGGAGAGCACGAAAAGGCTGTGGTACCTTCCCCGCATTTCCAGCTTGGTGGAGATGAGGACATTCAAGACGGTGCCCCGGCCGGTGCGCTGCTCCTTATCCCCGGAACAGCCCTTTCACGGGAAGAAACCACCGATTCCTGCTAAAGGCACTGCCAGTATCTAATTAATGTCACCGACCCATCTGCCCAGGTTGCTGATGTGCTCTGTCTGCCGAGCAGGCTTTGTTGTCGTTTCTGGCGAAAACCAGCCAGGAGCGTCTTAGCTCGAATTGCTAACCCTTTATTTTTTACAGGGAAACCATTAGAAAAGCCCTCCATCGCTGCAAATAGTAATGACTATTTCCTTTTCTTCTCATTGCGATTGTGAGACTTGTGAACCCAAGTGTACGGGAGTAGCAGGAATACAACAATTGACAAAATTGAGCACCGGGAATTCACTCCTTTTCTAATCTATTTACAGAGAAATCCTGTGGAGGATGACATTTTCATCTAAGTGAATGAATAACAGATACAAGTAAAGAAAAGGCATAAAGAAAAATATCAAGCCTTAGACAAAATATACGTCTGTGTTCCTGTTGCCAAATTATCCAAAAATACCAAAAACATCTTTTAAAAAGACAAGGTGTATGCCGTAATTTACGTCAGTAATTTTTACGTGCCAGACTGTAAGCTCCCTCCCTGCTTAGAAGCCATGTCACCTCCTGGCAGGCAGGCTGGAGCGCGATGCTCACAGCGTGGGTACCAGAGAACAGCTACTCACACTGAACTCACCCTGTGCTGAGCCACGGGCTGGCCCTCCCCCAGCCCTTCTGTGCCTGGAAAGGACTGCTAAACCTCACAGCTGGACCTGACGCTGACGAGGTTGAAGGGCACTGACTTAGTTCTGATGTTCCCTATCCAAAGGTGTTCAATCCAGTTAAAGACTCCCAATGATTTTAATGAGTTTCGCAACAAAGAGCTAGGCAAAGTATAGCTCTCAGTGTCACCACACACTTACCGTGCTGACAGTCAAAATAGTTAAAAACCAGGGGTGCTGCCACAGTTGAATGTTTTTTTAACCCCACTGCCACCAGAAATCAGTTGGTTTCATTGAGAACAAGTGACAGAAGGTACCTTGTCAGTATAGTCAAAGAGGAAAATCATGTAGACTCCGCACATATCATCTGGTTTTGAGAGCAGACCTCATGCAAAGAGCATGATACCCCTGTGATTATTGCTAAACAGTAAATCACAATCGACCAGACATTTTCAGGAATTAGTTGTTCAATATGGCCCAAACATGAGAGTGATACCTGTCTATTCAAAGCTGTTGCCATATTTTGAAAACTAACATAGACAGCACAAAGGCTGAGAAGATCACATTTTGCCTCAGTCAGATGACATACCTTAAATAATATTTGCCTAGTGCTTACTTACAAAAGTATCAGCTGACACTTTTTAATTTAAAAAAAAAATCAAACTAAAACCATAAGACTACAACATCTAGAACATGTAGAGGAAAAATATTGGGTATGTAGCCACTTATACTTACTTATCAAAAATCCCCAAATAAACCCCACAGAATTTTAGTAGTCCTGCTACATATTAGTCTTATTATAACAGCACTCACTTTGACTTGTCAATCAATACAGAAGACCTGTTTTCACATCTGTGCAAGGTGCTGTACACACAAGAAAAGATGATCCCTATCCTATACCTTTCACCAAGCATGTGAAGAATTTATATTTGAAAACAAGTTACCCATTATTTTTTCCTATTACCACAAGAACTGACCACAAACTTATCTAAAATGAAATGCAGATTTTTCACGTGGAAATATTCCATATTGAATTATTAACAGCTAATGGTTACACTTACCAGTTTTCAAGGAGAAGGTACTCATTATTTGCTTTTAGCCTCAATAGGCACAAGGTTTTCTTCCACCTCCTCCCCGTAAGTGTATGTGATAAAACTAGTATCAGTAGTTTCACTTACAGGACAAGAATTAGTAATTTGTTTTGTCTTTGCAATGCTTAGAGCATAAGCATACTGTTCTGAAGAAATTTTCCATTGTTTTTTTTTTTTTTTCCTTTAAGAAATGGCACTCCTGCAGAAACATTTCTTGATTCTGAACTCTTCTCTTATTTTCTCCTGATGGTAAATTTTAACATTTCTTGACAGAAAGGAAACCAGAAAAAACAGTGAAGCTACTCTTGCAGAATCAGAAGTAATAAAGGTTTATTTACTGGGTATATTCTTTTATATTAGGATTTACCATCTGTTCAGTCCCTAATTATATTTATTTCACAACTCCACAACCAGGAAGATGAAAAGGCTTTGAAACAATTTTATCTTTTACCTCAAGAGTTATGAATTCTTTTGCAAAGATTGTCCCTGCATGCCAGAGTCACATGACATAATGGAGCAATCCTGTGCTTCAAACTGATGTATAAAACATGCACAGTGTGCTTGTTTTCATAAAAGTGTGCTGCTCCTGACCTCATCCGGGCATTTTTAAAGTGACTATCACTGCTGGTCCAAACAGCCTATGATGCAAAATTGAAAAGGCAGCAGCCTTTACAGAACTTCTGACACTGTTTGTACTAGTATGTTCTAATCAGTTCGCTCCTGATTCTTAACAATGCAAGAGCCAGTCCTCATCACCCAGTAAAAATTTAGACAGAATTACCATTCTTTACCAAGAGCTTCATTCAATGTTTGAAAGTTCAGCTCTTAGTCAAGTTTAAATCGGAAGAAAAAGAGGACAAAACAAGCACCAGAAACAGGCACTCTTGTAAAGTAAGTCTGACCACTAAAAGGTATTTATGACTGCCTGAACATAAAACATCAGTGATAATAAATAACACATCTATTGTACGATTTAATTAATGCTTCATTTCATCTACTGTTCAATTTTCTCTAAACCTTTGGCACTAAGTAATTTGTGATAGAAATAACATTATCGTCCTATTTTTCATGAATTGTGACTGCCCTACACAGGCATTCCTACCCTTAGGTCACTAACTGCAAGACAGCTGGCAATTAATACATAAGACCAAAATTTGGAGCAAGAGTGAAGACAATAATAACCCTACAGATGCTCATGACAACACACTAAACTGCAACTAACAGCTGTCTATTTCTCAGTGGTTTTGTTGACAAACAAACTTTACTAGAAATGAGAAGCCCCCCAGGGCTTGCCTGGGTCAGACTGATGTGAAAATGAACTAGGGTGCCAATTCCTGCTGGGATTGACTGAAACTGTCATTTCAACCAAGATTCAATTTGATACACATGCACAGGTCCACCACTTAATGCAATAACGTGTTAAACAGGAACTTCGTCAAAGCAGTGGAAGGTGTATAATGACAATAATTTGTACTTACATAACAGCATTTGCCAAAGACCTTAAATTAATTCAAAAATCAGCCACCTTGAGCAGTACCAGTTATCACAGACATTATGTCAGATTGGAAAACTACAACACAAAGAAGTTATATTATGCCCTGCAAGCTAGAAAGCATGAAATTTCACTCCTGTGCAGAAGGGCTAGCGCAAACACTAACAGCTCTCCTTAAGTTCCCCAAAAATCCATTAAGTAGGATTTTAATTAGAAGTTATACAGGATTAAGGAGGTGGATAGGTCTTACACTGGTCCTTCAATACAGGAGTAAAACTTACTCACATGAATCAATAAAAAGGTCTACGGCGAAAATAAATAAAAATCTCACATTCAAGTTTGAGCTGACTATTAGACTGCAAAGACTTTTAAAAAAGTAAGATTGGGAGGTTCTTTTTGACAATCCAGTGCTCATTCTGTTCACAAAACACAGGAGTTTGCAATCCAACCAACTGCCCTACATTAGACAGTAGGTATTTAGCTGAATTTTCTTCTTTATGCAACACTTGATCATTCTGTTAATGAAAAACTAAATTTAGAAAGAAATTAGCACAATACAGTCCCTACTCTGAAAGCATTTGTTGCATGTGTGCACATCCTTACATGGCTTATATTCTGCCCTCTGTAAGTGCATTTAACCAACAGTAACACTACGAAAGCCCTCCTTGATCAGCCTACTTCAGTTTTCTCTCATAGCTCAATTAACTTTTTAAAAATCAAAGATTGTCCTTAAAAACAGGCCAGATCTGAATTACTTCTAGTATAAGTGCCCATAGTTTATTAAATATGAATCCTTAGATTTAGATTCTTGTGATACATTATTGAGTCAGAATTCATTTTAAATAGCTGAGCCCTGTTTCAACTTTCAGACCAAGCAGCTGTGTTCCTGTAGTGCTAGCTACATCAGGATTCTAGTCCCCAACTAGTTCTGAGTAATTCTGTTGCTAGTAAAAGGAACAGCAGAAAAAGCTCTGTGTGGAGTACTCAAGATTGTCTGATGACAGGAGAAGGATTTGATTGTGTGTCTAGTGATAATCAGCAGCTCACATATATATCTACACTGCCTTTGTTAAGTAAGGCTCTTGAATATGCTCTTGGTTGTTCTAATTTAATATCTAGTTCTTTTACAAAACTTGAAGTAGCTGGCTATGTTAATTGTTTTAGGAAATACAAAGCACTTTTTTTTTTGTTTGAATTAACAGAAAAGTCTTGTGGATTAGAGATAAGATACTGTGAACTTTAATACTAAGCCTTTGACCCAAATGTAATCTAAAGCAAATACAAATGGTACTTCATCAACAGCTTAATCACTTATTGCAGCTAATATTGTACTTAATGGCTTTTCATCTTTTGTTTAATTAAAACAAATAGAAAACTCTATTCTTCTTCACTCCATACTTCACTACTGTCTTATAGACTGATTATAAAACATTCATGAAAAGAAACAGTTCCAGGTGGAAAAAGAAGTTGGAGAGCCACAGGATGTCTCATCCTAGTGTACCACCTGAGAGATTCTGAGCAGTCACATCATGGCTAAATTACAGACAACAGCACACGCCGAAGCAGTGATGCAAGTATTCCAAATCCCAAAGAGGCTGCTGCAGCTATTGTAGATAAGAAGTTATGCCACAGAAACTCTGTTTCTAGAGGGGCATCGCATAGGCAAAGAGTAGTAATTTAGAAATTACTCCCAGTGTCTTCCCCAGTGGAGCATTTCAAGGGCAATACTTGAGAGAAATATGCAGGAACCTCTGAATACTGGGCAGGATGCTCTACTACAGGCAGAATATTGGACGACCTGGTACTGCCGGAAATGCTGGTATTTAGGTTTGGCAGAAGAAAGTATTTATTTTTTGACATGTGACAGTTTCAGTGGAAAACTGCCACAAAAGAAGTGAGTTGTGCCTGTCTTATCTATTATTTAGTAATGTAGCACACAGCTCCTGTGAGATAGTCTTACTTTATAGACTCTAGACGAACAGAGGCTAAAAGGTCAAATGAGAATCAGGCATCTTAAAAACTACAAAACTACACCTAAGAGAGCATATACACTGCACCACACTCTTGGCAGACTGGCCACTAATTCCACTTTGTCTTCTGAAAAGCTTCTCCCAAGTGTAAAATTATTTTAAAACATGAAGTTTTCTGTGGGTGTTTTGTTAAGTGTGTTTACAATCAGTCATTTCATAAGCAACTAAAAAAGAGGAAATCCAGGTACTCTGAAAAGCCAGTGATGATATATTAATTATACTTCAAGAAAAGGACTTTATTTATTCTCGAGGGCTAAAATAAAAAGCATAGTGGTTGCATGGTTTTCCCATAAATGCAACAAAAATAATGAAAAAAATCCAACCCAAACCCCAAAAGCTGTTTTCAGACAAACTTGCATACGCTAATGCACTGGTACAAAGATGTCCCTAAGCTCCATTCTAACACAAAAGTTCAAGTTAGGCTATCATGGAACCTAGGTACAAGGAATTTAGACTCATTGCACTCTCATAATCCTTTACTAACAAAAATACTCTACACTAAAACAAGTTCATACTATTTGTGATTTCTTTAATGGGATGCTGAGGGAAAAAAGGCCTTGGAAAAAAACTCCCAGAAACATAAAGCACGGAATGAATGCTTAATCCTGTCTACAGTATCCTGTCTACACTTAATCTCCAGCTTTTGCTTTGACCTAGGTTGTGCAGACAAGAAATACAAATAGTGCTCCTCCACATAATTTGGTAATCAAAGCCTTCACATCATCTTCCTGTAGTGTCCTTTAATGCTCACGTTTTCTCTAAATCAACACAAGTGCTTTGTGATCCTCACCTGATACAAGACTGCACAGGACATTCTGCAATCTATGGCTACCCCCACAGTACAATTGCTTTGCATGCCATACATTTCCAATGACACTGAAAACACAGAACATCAGTGAAATGTTTTCAACGTCAAGAAAAGCCAGTTGTATTTAAATAAACATCAGGCAAGTGTCTGATGAGAGACACGATGTACAAGTTTATCTCTAGGGCATAACCTGAAGCTTGAAAGCAAGCCCACTTGATCTGAGCACAGATTTGAAGACAGAAGTGTCACTTCACTATGCACGGGGCAATAGCAAAGCCAAAATCTGAGTTTATTTAGCACTTGCTGTAACTACAGAGACCCCGTTGTCCGCAGTGCTGAACAGGGCACGGAACAGCGTCGCTGCCCCCATCAGTGGTAACAAGCATTTCAGTAACAGATGTGTCACACAAGGCACTGTCCAGAGTGCACTGCTGCGGGCTGGGCCCACACTCACCTGTGAGAGAGGGTGGGTTTCATGGAGCTCATAGAGTTCATGGGGGGTTGCATGGGGAGCTTCCCGGGAGGATCGTTCTGCCGGCTTTTCTGGTGGCGAAGCAGCAAGAGCCGTCCCAGCTCCTCACACCACGAAGAAAGCAGTGCTGTGCAAACAGAACAAACGACAGTGAGCACACATCTGAGGAACCAGCACAGCCCAGTGCAGGTGCAAGCCAC
Source organism: Oriolus oriolus (assembly GCA_013400235.1). Taxonomy (NCBI): domain Eukaryota; kingdom Metazoa; phylum Chordata; class Aves; order Passeriformes; family Corvidae; genus Oriolus; species Oriolus oriolus. Next base: position 2,034,293 of record VXBT01010833.1, read on the forward strand.
TGTAACAGGAGTCACAAGCCGAACAGAAAAACACCAGGAGTGCAAAGCTTGTCCACGACCCACCACTCACATTATTATCCTATCAAACTGAGTCTGTAATTGCCCTACACTACCATTAGAATGCTTTCATGCAAGTTACAAACATTCTGCACAGCCCAGGAGACACAGGAGAACTTGTCTGAGCTGAGCAGCACAGAGATGAAGAATGGATGAAGCACAAGGATATGGGATAGCTGTTACAAGTGAAATAAGATGCAGAACAATTCATTTCACACTAGTAGAAAGATAACAAAAACATACAGAAGACATCATTTACAGAGTGGAGCAAAGAAAAAGATTTCTGTTTGTCTGGGTTTTTTTCAGAAGATTAATTGGAGAGAAACCCATGTGCACGAATTAATTTCCAAAACTACGATGAGCTACCGGTCTTGAATAGATAAACAGGAGAATGATGCATGGATACAAAGTTAGGCACTTAAATCTATATTTGACCCAGAACAACCCCTAAATGTGTGTTTCCATTATGTGCCTAATCTTGTAGTCAGTGAGGGTAATTCTGTGCTTTCAGGAGAATCACACTTATGAACTATGAAAATGCAGAGATTTCTTAGAGGGAAGAAGAGCTTGCAACTCCTTCTAAAGACATGAAAGGGGTCATTATTCCTGAAAACGTGGCCTCTCCCTTATGCACCCACAGTCAGAGAAAAACAAGCCCTGTTGCAGAAACCATCTACTCTGCAGTAAGCAGAGCCCCAGAAAGCGACTGCAGGTGAAACCTGGCTCCCATGAGTGCACCCAGCTGAGACACCCCACTGAAGCCTCCAGCAACACCCACCCAGGCCTCAAAGCTGCCTATTTAATTCCAGCATCAGAAGTAGCTCTGGTAAAAAGTCAGCCAGGTATGATGACACAGTGAGGAGCTTCACTGCAACAAAGTGCAGACTAATTGAAAAATCCCGCAGTTGAAAGAAATCAACTTCTCAAGTGCTTGGGGTTTTTTCTTCTTTAAAGGATGGTTTACAAAACCCTTGGAACAAAAAAAAATGCTTCATGTTTAATTTTTAACTAAGTGCCTTCCTGAGGTGTTGCAAACTGAACACAAATCAACAGATTACACGGGTGGGTAAGAACCAGAAGACTACTGAAACCCCAAGCTGCCACAGGGGTTTGGAGTAGTAAGAGCCCTAGATGTAATTTCAGGCTTGCTCATTTAAAAGAGACAAATGCAGAATTCTCTAAAATTGAGGCTTCTGTTTCCATTCTTAATCTTCTAATGGTTGTCTTTTCACCAATAATATAATCATAAGCAGCAGCAAACTATCATTTCAGGGTACACCACTTTCTTTTCCCAGTAGCTACTCACATGTACCGTTAACACAGAACAAATTCCAAAGAGACTAACTGTAAAGTCATATTTGTAGGGGAGAAAAAGGAACCTGCTTTACCAAAACCACACACAAGAATGGTTTTTCAGTGCAAGAAACAATTGGATTTTCTCAAGTTAAATGGCCACACAAGAAAAACACTTAGAGCCTAGGCCATTGCTGTGAATTAATCACGCATTTGGACAAAGAAGAGGCAGTAATTTTATTGCATTTATCAAGCAGAAGGTCAAGAGAGGTGTTTAGGGAAGCATTCTAGAGCTCTGCTGTGACAAAAAGGGGACATCGTTTCTTTATGTAACTAAATATGGTCACTCAGAAATTGTCAGCCTCACATGTAGCCTACGAAAAGCATTCCCCCGAGCTCTGCGAAATGTTCCAGCAACGAGTGTCAGTCTAAGCTGCTTCTCTATTAGCCAAGGAATCTGTCAACAAGCATTTGATCAAATTATACTCACCTTTTATCCCTGGCATATCATTACTAATGTGCCAGCGACAAAGGCCCCCCTCCCACCTTCCAGCCGCCTGGAGATACAAATTCCTGCCTCACAGGGTTTCTTCCCTTGCGCCACAGCCACTTGAGCTCGGGAAACACGAACAAAGTGTTCTACCGAACACTTAACGCAGCCATCACAGAGTAATAGTGGATGAGTGATAGTGGATGCTGAGCACTTTCACAGCCGAGTGTAATTACTACGGAATCATCCATCTTAGACGAGGCTATGATGGGAGAAGGGAGTTATTCCTTCTGCACACCTATGTGCACTTGACAAGTAAGATAAAAAGCAACAACCCAATGGATCTGAGGGCATGAATCTGCAAACAAAAGCCAAACCTGCTTGGAAAAAAAGCAGCATAACTCCTGGAAAAGGAATATGCCAATGAGAGCATTGCTTTGGTGAGGTGAAGATAAGAAAACATCTTAAGGAGTTGTTATTATTACCAATATCCAGGACGCACATTTATAAAGGGAAAATGTAAACCATCAAAGAACAAAGAGGTCCTCGAGATAAGCTGGATGGTTTTATTCTACAAGTAATCTGGAGAGGACTCATGTTTTTAGAAACTAAGAGACTGCAGGTAAAAAACCTGGCAAATTTACTCATCCCTATCACAGCACTCATTACGGAGAGGTTCAACCTTTCCTCCCCCGGGACATTTCAACTCATGTACCATGTATAATAATCACTCTCTTCCCTGCTTTGGTACTTGTGCATGGAATGAAAACAAAGCTGTTTGTAGCCACCTTAGGAGTTACCAGTTCCCCTCTGACCAGCTCTATCCTCCCTCTAAAGGAGCCTGCTCTCCTCTGCTGGAAAATACAGGGCAGCCTCCTGGCTCTCCTGCCCCATCCACCTCCATGGCTTTGCTCTCTGCTCGGTAAGATGAATATATACGCTGCCAACACACATCTGGTACAGCTGGCTTCTGGAGAACATCACTTCCTGGGCTATTCAAGCAAGATGAAACAAACTCAAAATGAATTTACAGATTACACTATTCATCTTTAGTGTACTTAGTTACTGCTTTTTATGCTGACAGTATTAGGCGTATCTCCACTCATTTACACTCAAAGCACGAGAATTTCAGTATCATACTATAATGAACAGATAAAGCAGCAAGCACAAAGGACAGCTACAGATGGTGCCAACAGTCAGTCTCACCCTCTCATAGCACAGCCAAGCAGCTGCTTTTTCTCCCCCTCCGCCCCTCCTCCTTGTACAACAGGAGCACAGATTTTGCAGATGGACCATCCACACCGTCTCTCGCAGCCTCTTGCTGCGGCAGTTTAATGATCAGATTTAAATCGTGTTCCTCTGCTGCATTGCTACAATGTCCCCTGCATACAATGATGTGGCTTTCCTGCTCAAGTTGAACTCAACTGTTGCAATGGGAGGAAAGGAACAACCCTTGAATGCGCACACACCCCCCCAAGACGCCCTGTACGCAGCCCAGGTGTAATATGCAACCTGGGTAATACACCAAAACGGACATTTTCCTTCAACCCCTGTTCAGTCACAGAGGGCTCTGCTAGCTCATGCAAAAAGATGCAGAATAATGGCAATCAGATGACGTACTGACAGCTTAAGTGTATTCACACATTTATTTGGCTTAGAGGGACACTCTCTGGGATGATTGGTGCAATATTTGACCTACTTTTCTCCATCTGCAAAACCTGTATCACTCTTAATGGGATTGCGTTTTACTTTTAGCACTGATCTATTTCCATAGGAATAAATCAATACTGATTTGCTAATGACGACTGCGTTAAGAAACCAACACAGACATGAGCAGCCACAGCTTTCACATTTGCGAAAAGAAGAAACACAGATTTGAAAATAAGAGAAATTTCAATTACAACTAGCCCAAGGGGTTTCCCTAAGGAAGCAAGAGAAAAAAAACAGTTCAAAGATATTCAGCTTGCTGCTACCCAGTCCCATTTTTGTTTTTCTATTCTTTGAAGAGGACCAGACATGGCAAGAGTGTGTCTCAGCACAGAATGTGACCGACCTCTCCTTAAAATACTCATAAATACTCCCACACACCCAAAGTTGGCAACACTGTATGTCCTTCTGGATGCCTCCAATAGTTTTAAAGTCTTTCACTGAAAAAAAATCATAAGACATGGCAATGTATTCACATTGGGATCCTGGGGACAAGGAGGGGAAAGAAGGCTGGAAGGCAATTTTTTTTTTTTTTTCCCAGTCAGCCTAAGTCACATTTTAAGCATTTCTCTGCAACCACAGAGCTAAGCCTTGCTTGAAAGAGAAAGGAAGCAATTGTTATTTAATCCCCTGCCTCTAGGAGCCAAGTCTTTAAGAACATGCCAAGTATCACAAGATTTGCGACACAATTATTAGGACCGGCCACATCCCCTGGTACTGTTCCTTTCCTATAAGGACCCTTTTGTGCTGAAAACCTGCCAGGCAGTACAGAAACAAAGGCCTGCACTGCTCACTCCGTGCCACCTTCCCATCCCTCACAGCCATGAGTGCCCATCACCCAGCAGCAGCATCACAACTGCTTTGTAAGTGCTGGGGCCCTTCCATTAGGAAAATCAAGGAGCTTGAGCTGGGGGAAGCCACGGATCATGCCCAGGCTGCTCACACCACTTAATACTTCTTGACAACAAATGATGCTGGCATATCTGCAAATATTACACGATGGATGCTGATGATGCGGCTCAAAGGTCATTTTACAGCCATGGCATTGAAGATTGGTGTAGCCCATTACAACCCTTTTTGGGCCAGGGACCAGAAAAAGCAAATAAACCAGGGTGCGCAATCCATGCTGCCTCGCGGAGGCACGAACGCATTTCATGGGCTGCAGCCAGCCCGGCACTGGGAGCTGCAATCCTGCACTGCCTGGTCGTACAGAGGAAGCACCGCCGAGTGCGTGAGCCGGCGGCTCCCTAGAAAGCAAAATACAGAGAAGCACAGTGCTAATCTATTTACCTATTATGATACCCTAGTATTAGTTACAGCTTATCACCTCAGTAAATCGCTGCCTCTTGTTAGGGAACGTGCTTAAAGGTGCAGCAAACTGTTATTTACAGGCAGACACTATATTTACAGCCACAAAGACAGGTGAGGAGGGGATAGGACAACAGCTCAGTAATTTCAATGCCTTCTGCTTCCCGGGAGAGTGCTGGAAGAGCACAATAGGATTACTGCTTCCTTGCTGCAGTTAAGCTGCAGTAGATAGTTCAATAGGCAGACTGGCAGACCCGTATTTCTTATTTGCTGCAATGAAAATATTAGGAAAAAAGGAGGAGTTTGATTTGGAGAACTATCTGTTCAGCACCATCTCACTAGATTGGTTTCATGTCTCAGAAGGAAATGCACTAGGCTGAAAAGATATTTACAGCATAAGCAAGAAAATACATCATTTTTCACCAATAATATCCATTAATTTTATATTGCTTTTAGAAACAAGTTTGTATTTTTTTACATGGAGAATTCCAGATAAGTAGAATGCAGAGCTACTGAGTGCTTTCTACTCTCTCCTCTACAGACTGCAATCTAAATACAGTTTTTATAAAACATCCAGTGAGGTAATTTGGTGGGGAGGGAAGGGAAGCAGCAGTGAGAAGAGAATGAGAGGAGTGGAAATAACTATTGTCTTGGTTATTCAGAAGAGTTATTCTTTCTACATAGAAAAATGGAGACTATGCCACATTTGGAAAAATACATTGAAAACGTTAACTACCTAAAGCTCAATGTGCTGACAGTATTAAAAGAATAAGGTCAATTGCATTAAAAGGACAGAACCTTTGTTCACAATTTTGTGAAAATCAGAGGTTTTCCTTGTGGGTTAAAAGCCATTTTGCTTTTAAAGAGCCAAGGAGTGGGAGAGAGGGAGAAACCAGTAACTCCAAACTATTTCAAGGACTGGTTTTCCAGGAGCTCTCCTCCTCACGTACTCCAGCAGAGCCTGGCAATGGCTGGCTAACCTGTCAGACAGTCGGTCAGGGCAGCAAAGCAAGGCCACAAACCCAGGATGTAACTGTCCACGAGCAGAGATGAGGGTTTGTCCCTCCTCTGCAGCTCTTTCAAGGTGCTGCTGCATGGCCTAACCCTGTGACAGACCCCATCCTTACACGAGCTTCTGCTCAGCGTCTGCCTCAACACTGAGAGCACAAAAGGAGTACGTACAAAGCCAATTACAGAGCAAAAGCACTAATTTCTCAGCAGTCTGGCTGTTCAACATAGACTCAAAGCCGTTCCCAGGGAGTCCATCCCTCCTCCCAGGCCTACCCGCCAGCAGACACCCACTTCGCACACAGCAGCTCACGGCACAGAGCCACTGCTTACTCCCAGGTGTCTGCTCCCACCTCACCCCGGGAGGTTTGCACCCCAGCTGGCTGCTTTTTTGGAGCACCTGAGGATTGTAACTGCTTTTCCCCATCAGGCAAAATCAGTGATGTTAGCTTGAAAGTCCAAGTAAGTTGGATTAAATGGACTGATTTTATCTAAAAAGTACCAGCACAAACCTGCTCCGCTGTAGTGAGGACAGCCACCTCTAAAGGCACACAGATTTCAAAAGTGCTCGTCCCAGCAACTGCACAGCAAACTGCATGGAACTGAACTCCCCAGCAGAGCAAAGGGGGCAACTGGCTCAGCTCCTGCTTTGGGAAGCATGAACTGCCCTGCTAATGACAAAAGGAACACAAAGTTGACAGCCACAGTTCACCATTGTGGAACAGGGCATGATACACATTTCCACCCCTAACATCTAAGTAACGTCCTTTATCAACAATGCCTCCTTCATTACTATAGCTACATCTGTGTCCTGCAGAAATATCCAGCTCTGCCCCAGTAGGATCTACAATGCAATTATGTATTACAATTAAAAAACAAAAAAATCATGCAGGTTTGTAGGAAAACAGATAATGAAGGGAACACCTAATTAAACTGAATGTAGTATCACATTAATTAACAGAGCTTTTATTCAATAAAACCCTTACTGCAAACCTGAGAGTCATCCAGCATGTGCTTTCAGGACTGCTGCATGAGTGACACCATGTACAAAGTCTGGTCTCGAATATGGGTCCAGCTTGCCTTGGCATATCTTCAATTCTTCACAAATACATCTCAAGACACATATATATGTAGGCTTCCCCAAAGGCTCTTGCCAACTGGAATAGTACATGCTGGAGACACAGATTTGAATACTGCTATCCTCACCCTATGCCTTCAGTGGAACTGGGATTCCCTAATTTCCCTCTACACTTGCCAAAACTTGGCAGAGGATCTCACCAGATCCACTACATTAACTTTGAAGCAATACATTACAAAACATAGCAACAATGGCTCAATTTGGCAAGCACAAAAACACTCTGTACAGATCCAGACAAAATACGTAAGCATCTCATTTAGGCTTAGCTCTACCCAAGCTGCTACATCTGAAAACACAGCCTATTATATAAAGAGAAGACAACACTGGTGAAAGGCCACCAGCAAGTGAATCTTGGATAAGGCTTTCCAAGGAAATGCACTCCAATAGCATTAGACTGCTTGTTTTCTTACTCATCCAATTGTTGGTTTCACTGCTTAGATTTCAAACAACAGCGTCTTTCATTACTGCTGTACGCTTTTACTTTGTAATGCCAGTTCCAGACATCAACAGATTTCACATATAATCCAGACATCTGAAAAATGAGACTGACACACTTGAACCCATCTTTGGCTACAGTCAAAGCAGTGACCTATAGGTGAGAGGCTCAGTTTCATTTAATCCATCCTCAGCCTTCCAATTACTACCGTTAACAACTCCTGAACTAGCACCACCAACATCTGAAAGTGCTGGGAAAAAACCCAACAGACAAATTTAACAGGAGCTGGGACACAGGGAAGCCATGCACAATCAGCACAACAATGGAAGTCTGGAAAAGGGAAAATCTAGTGTCTATCATTAAAAGAAAGAAAGGAATAACTGCAGAATTGGAGGTTCAGCTTCCTGTCATGGAAAACTAACCCGAATTATTCAATAAAGGACCAAGTGGAAAGTAAAAAAAGAGTAACAACAAAAATGGACTTGTCAGGGACAAAACATGCCTAACTTCTGTACTTTCTTTACACTAGCAGACAATAGACCTTGAGCATAGATTAGTTTGATTTTAGTCAGGCTTTAGTGCTGCTTAACATGACATTCTTATGAATAAACAAGGGAAACTAGGTCTAGCTGAACACAACAGAAAATGGCTGAAAACTTAAGCCTTACCAAATGATTAAACCAATAGTCACTGATAGAAACGAGCATTGTCAGATGGGTTCTTGCAGTTTTCTCTGGGCCTGAAATTACTGAATGATTCATTTACGGATATCCATGATGCAGACGAATAGGGCATGTTCTGGGTTGATTTACAGACATCACAAGCTGGGAAGAAGCATCAGCTCACTGCAGAAATTTGTTGCTGAAATCATCCTGAAAAGCTGGAGAAATTATCTGAAACGATGTCCAACAGGAACAAGTGCAAAGTCCAACCCAGCACATCCCCCAACAAGAGGGTGAGAAGCAGGTCTGATGGCAGGAATCCTCAGAAGGACAAGGAAGGCAGAGCACACCCAAGCAGCCTCCTCGGCCGCATGAGTGCGACCCAAGTCTGGGAGATGCACAGCTGTCCTTTCTCTCTACCCCACCACAACGTACAGCCACAGAACAGGGAGAAAAGTAACCAGAATGATTAGAAAAAACCCTATCAATATACTCTGCAAGAAATGATTGCATGGATTAGGGATTTTGGTGGGTTTGGTTTGGGCTTCTTTTTTTTTTTTTTTTCCAAAGAGGGAAGACTGACAGCAGCAGTATTCTGATTTACTGAGCAACAAAGCATTAACTATATCCACAGCAGAAACACCAATATATAGAGATAAAAAAGACACAGGTTAGATATTAGGAGCATACTCAGCTCTTTAATACGCTAAGGGGTAAGGTGAGGAATTTCCATGAAAGGAGATGCAGAGGAAAGGTCAAATACAGATCTAGGGAGAATGGATTCTTCAGCCAAGGGGGCATGGCACAGATGACTTTTTGAAGTCTTTTAGAATCAAATGAAATCTGTGTTTGTGAGCAGAGGAAATTCAATCAAACAGTCTGTGCTGGGAAAGTATTTAAATCTGGCTTGTATTCACAATTACCCCTGAAAGACATCTCGGCTACAGTGTGGGGAGCTCCTGCAGAGACTGCTGAAGTGGCCACCCAGCTACATGGCTTGCTGGCTAAGTGTTAAAGATGAAAGAAACTGAGAGCAGGTGATGTGCTGAAGGTCACACCGTTTGTGACAGAACAGAGTCCCAGAACAGAGAGGATCATACACCTTCCTCTCTTTGCAAGGAAAAACCACAACCACCACATCAAGGGCTTACTGCTCTGTGCCCGCAGTCTCTGTGCCTGCCATGGAACATTTTCAAACAACAACTGTAAAACATCTGGAGAGGCTTTCAAGAAGGGGAAAAAAAATTGCAAAAACCACACAACCAAAATTTATAGCAGAAACGTGTTTCCAAAGTTAACACTGCACAGCCAGAACTCAGAAGGACCAAAAGCTATTTTAGGAACTTCTGCTTTTTGGTCCTGCCATCTTGGTCTTTGCTTTAACTTTATATTATTTTATATTTTTACAGGAAAAGAATGTTTTATCAGGTGTCCTCAGAATTTTTTTTATTTTTGTGTGATTAGTGTAATACAAACTTTGCCAGCTTCTCTATAACTGCTGAAGGAAAAATAATGTTTGCTTTCAAAGCTGGGGGTTGCAGGACCATTTTTCATACTATCCAAACTTTGTACTTGAACAGAACTAAGCTAGAAGTACTCTAACCCTACCCTTCCACTCACTCTTCATTCTCAAGGAAATATTACAACTACGAAAAAAAAAATCTCTAAGTGCTGAACGTGAACACAGTTAAGGACATCAGGAAAGAGAAACTCAGCCTACAGCAGTTTTTAACTGAACTGATTTCTGTTCAAAGGATACAGGGCAGACAGATGTGTGCATGCACTGCAGTTTCAAGGCAGCAATGCTTCCCATCTCACTGCCCAGTTGATGAGCTAGCTTTCCAACAGAGTCATTACTTCTCTTTTTTCCCCTCTGTGTCCCACCAACCCCACAAACCTTGTCATCTTCCTTTACTAGCAACCTGCTCTGCTCCTCTGGTACCAATCACCTTTTCTTGAGAACTGCCTAATTAATTAACATTCAATTAATATACCAAAGTCAAATACCAAATAATTGTTCCCAAGCTGCACTGGGAACTTGGTAACTAATCTGAGCAAGAAAAGGGCTTCTGTATCCTTAAAGTTCCATTTCTACTGGCTGTGTCTTCCGAGCTAATGGATGTTTCCCACCTGAAACACGGTTGTATTACAGGAGCAGACTTTGTGAGCCATGGATGCTCTTGTTAAGGCATTCTGATACCTCTAAAGACTCCACATGCACCATGTTTATTTTATTTATTGCCAGTAAAGCAAAAGTAGTAAATCATCTATGCTTTGTTACAATTAGGGCCACATCAAAAACTCAAGCTGGCGTAAAATAAGAAACATTTAAATAACCCTACCCTGATCTTCAGATTATTTTAGTTGTAGTTTCATGATACCAACTGTTCTGCAGCAGTATCACGTTGAGGTAGCCCCATCTTCTGCTGTCTGTGCCCATGCTCTGCTGCAGCCTGCACACTCTCAGCTGTGCTGAAGCACTTCTTTGTGTGACCACCCTGTGAACCCGACCAGCTTTTTTTTTTCTTCCTTTTTTTTTTTAACCTTCTTTTTCCTTATTTTTTTTTTTTCAAAAAAAAAAAAAATCCCCCCCAGCCACGTATTTGGTTTTTCCCTAGCTAGCTGAAATCCCTGCTGCGGCTCGGAGCGCGGCCCCAGCAGCAGGGCTCCGGCGCTCTGCAGAGGCGGAACCAGGCAGCTGTTTCCTGGCGCAGGCGGTGCCCCCAGGCAGGGCTCCAGCGCACACGGAGCAGCCGCGGCTCAATTAGCCGCGCTACGAGCGCGAGAGGGCTGCAACAAGAGACTTTTATTTAAAAACCTAACTACGAACATTAGTTTTAGACAGATTAGAAATTGCTGTTTCCTTGTCTTCAGGGGCATGTTTATCATTTTACATAGGTAGAAAGAGGTTAACTGTGGAAGAGGGGGAGAGGTATAAAAATGAACGTGGCTAATTGCTTTTTACAAGTATCTAGGGAAGAAGCCAGTAGAAATCATAGCCCAGACTGATTTTTCAATACCTTTCTTTTCTCTGTCTGAAAATAAAAAAAACTGGGGAAGAGGGAAAAGGTTATTTGTGACTACCTTTTCTTATGGCCATTTGCAGAAGAGCAGCCTGCCTAAATTCTCACAGAGGACACCTGGCCGCCTCTCCCTGCACACAAGTGCTATAATTTCAGGATTGGAGTGCTATAAGATAATGCCATCACCGCTCTTGCCATCTATAAATAGCCGCATTTGGATCTAGCCGAGTCACGTGGAAAAGCTGGCCAGCAACACATACATGTACGTGAGCGTGCCTTTGGAAACCCAAATAATTCTAATAATATTGCACGAAATAAGCTTTAGCTTTCCAAATTTAGCTCTGGTCCACGCACTCACTGCGGCTCACAGAGGACAGCTATTATTTCTTTTTTAAACACTGTTCTTCCTCTGGAAGCTGCTGACTAGGGCATTAGCGGGGTATTGTGCAAAAGCGCCTCGTGTGCTGCTGCGCAGACAGACTGCTCGGAGAGGCAGACAAGAATCAATCGCTCCGGCAGCTCGGCGAACCCGCCCGCCCCTCTCATTGACATCTTCTCTCAGCCCCTGAAAAGGCGCATGGGCCCGGGCGCGGCGGCAGGAGCGGTGGGCGGGTGCGGACGGCAGCCAGACAGCGCAGCACGGATGCAGCAGCGCCCGGCGCTGCGGCCGGGCCGGCCCTGCCTGCCGGGAACGCACCCGCGCGGCTGCGGCTGCAGGGGAAGCGCCGCAGCCCCCATGGCACGCGGAACCACGTTTTAGCGCCGATTTTCTACGGCAAATCCGGCAGAGCAGTGCAAAAAGGATGATTTTAAAAATAAAACAAACAAAAAGATTTGGATGCTTAAACAACCCCACGGCGTTAGTAACAAACACAAATGGGAAACCATTTCAAATGAGTTGTATGCAACCCCTCGGGGCGTTTTCTGGGAAAATGACTGGAATACAACCTGACGTGACCAACGGAGCCTGCAGTTTAAGCAAGGTTGTAATACCCACAAGACATTATCGGGATAAGATTTTCATCTTTGGAAGCTAAAAGTGAGGAGAGCATGTACTTAGGAGGAGAAGATAAAGGAAGAGAGAGGGCAGCAAGGGACACAGTACTTCCCAAGACTTCAAGCACCGTTAATTCTGCAGGGCATTTCCCAGGGACAGAGATTCTGTTTCGCTGCCTGTAGAAAAGCAGCAGTTTGTAAAAAAAGCACTGAGCAAACATCCTATCTGAACAGCAACCATGTCTATCTGAAGGTCCCAGAACATCCGGAAAGAAGAATCACAATCAGAATGGACATCAGAACATCAAGTATTACTGTAAAACACACAGTAAGATGCTATCCAAGCGGATGGTAAATAAAATTCTCCCTTCTTGGTCAGAACCATTTTGGATTAGCTCCTGCTCCTACTTGGTTGAAAATACTGTAAAAAAAAAAGTTGGTTGAAAATACTGTAAATTATTTTAGTGGTCTGAAGCTCAATTTCTTACACTACATTTACACAACCTCTACCAATACGATCTTTTCTCCTTCAATACACCATTTCAAGTGTACGATACAAAATGTAACTTCTTCATACATTGAGAAGTACTTTCATGTTAGTCTAGAAGATGATATTTTTAATTTTACTGATATAAACTAAGAAATGTGGGAAAGTGGCTAGAACAGAGGATAAAACCCAAGAGAAATTAGAGCAAAAGATAAGATAATATGTCAAAGATAAGGTTTCTGAAAGGTTACAGACATTTTATTGCATACAGACTGTGCCTGGCTACTCACTGTCTGGGGACTATATAAACAGCCTTTCACAAACACATAAGGACTGGCTCCTGACACAAGGAACTTGAAAGAAATGCAATAAAAGTTCAAAACCAAGATGTCATGGGCAAAAATTTCTCAGGGAAATGAACACAGGAATGCTTTCTGAAAGGATTTGGTTGAATGAAAGAACAAGTTTGCAGTCAAGTATTGGGAAATTTTCTCTAAGGGGAATAGACTGTGGTAATTTTGAAAACATAAGGGTGGAAGAAGAGACGAAGAGAACCCTCAAAAGTAACAGAAACCCAGGGAACAAGGACAAAGGGAATGAGGAGCAGACCTGATGGTGCTGCCTACTTAATGAGAAGAGAGAAGGTAATTACATGGGCTCCAAGAAGGTGGGATTTTATCATGTACCCCCACCTTCCCCCTCTCGCTGCATACTTTTGGTCCTGTATTTTACTTTCAGAACAAGTTTCTACTACATTTTCTTCCCGATTAGAGACTCTCCATGTAAGAAAGGCCCCCAAAAGTCAAATCATCCAAATTTGGCCCAATTCAAATAATATTCTTAACGCAATACCCATCTAATCTTGCCTAATGCAATATAAAACAATCTGCATTAGCAGTCTGCAGTGTGATGCTATGAAAACTAGAAATTACAGCACTTCAAAATATCACATACTGTTGAGAACATTTCGTTTGCTCTCTCTTGGATTTCTCATGGATTGTTCAGATCAGTTCAGGATACCAGCTCCAGTTCTACTGGCTGTCAAGAAGCAAAAAAAAACAAACCAAAAAAACCCCAAAATAACCAACCAAAATAAAAAAGGCAGGCATTGCAGCTTTACTGTGGTGTTGGCCAAAACAAAATGGTAAAAAACTTCATTTTTTAACTTCCTACACAACATAGTTGTTCTCTCTCTGTCTTCTGAGTCATATCTGTTCATGTTACTAAGCAAGCCCCACAGAGCCAGTATCGCTAGGGAAGAACAAGATGTATTTTCAACAAGACTGTTAGCTGATTCCAGCTGCTGCAAAACCTTTATTTTCAGAAATTATAAAAGAAGCAGAAGAAACACTCTGAATTTCAACTTCCAGCTACTATAACTCTGAACTAGGGATATTTGGTGTTGAAAGGTAACAGCAGACATTGTCTGTCTAGGAAGGTAACTTTTGAAAGATGGCACTGTGTTTCCTTCTACCTTTAGAAGTCCTTACTGCCAGAAATATTATTGATATTTCCAGAATGTCCACAAAAGTCCTATACATCAACACTAACAAAACATTTTAAAGGTAGCAATAATAACAACTAAAGAAAGAGAACAGGATAGAATATGTTCAAGTTTTAAAATGCTTCAGTTTTCGAGAAACGGGATTCATTTCTAAATATACACACGTTAGTAACTATCTGTAACAATTATTGTCCTACATCACACTGCTTCTCTAATGCAGAGCTGAGCACTGCCAAGTGATCAAGACCACGCAGTCTAAAAGATATACATGTAAACAAAGCACTTCTTTTATCTGCAAGTCACTGATAAACACTAGCTAATCCTCACCTAATCCTGTGAAGAGAACATCATCCTAACTTCACAAAGAGGGAATCTAGGCAGTGAACTAATCCTTTGGGGAAAATACCGGGTTAGAATGCCAGGGAGACTAGTTACTGGTGAGGGACACCGAGGTACTGACTGGTGGGGCTATGTGAAAATTTCTGTCCCTTCTCACATATTTCTGCTGCTGAGACTATCCCCACTCCCTGAGGAACCTCTCAGGGCAGATGCTGACAAAAAGACCAGGAAGGAGAGAATGAGTCTGGACATCAACACAGAAACAGGATTTTCACATCTATAGACCATGGTGCTGAACAGAGAGAGGAACTTCTCTGGAGGAGGATAATGCAGTCAATAAGGACACACATTCACAGTCATTCACAGCATCCTGAAGAGGAGAGGATCAATGCACTCAACATCAGATGAGGGATTAAAGGCTCTTTTCCTAGCCTGGATGCAGACCACTAGACCATGCTAATCTGACAGGAGGAGTTCCTGCAAGGCAGCTGAAAAAAAGCACAGATTCATGTAGCAGAAAATAAAACAGGGATTCTAAAAACTCACTGCAAATTCTTGCTCAAGCAAATGCACCACTGAACGCTAGAGAATAAATAACAACAAAGTGGCAAAGGCTAAAAATCTTCCTTTTTAAGTGGCCTTCCATGCACATGCATGTTCTGGGAAAGCGTTCGACTCTGCAGCCTATTTGACACCCGGAGCAATGACCACAGACAACTCCAGCACCAGTCCAACAACCCCAGCCAGATCATTAAACAGAGGAAAGAGGGTTCAAAGCTGACACCTACCATCAAGCAATCAAAGCTTTAAAGTGAAATAGTCTAGTTCACTGCAGTATTTATAAAAGGTAGTGTCTCAAAGCTTTCATGGAGTACAGACTAAGCCCCTGCTATTACAGACTGGAATAAACTAATAGAGAAGGTACATTTAAGAAAGCCTTGTAAAGCAAAAATGTATTTCATCCTGAAAAAATCTAGGAATCACAAAGGATAGCAGAACACAACATGGATAAGCCAAAATGAACAGCTTTGTAAGATAAAAGGGATGTATTAAAAAAGGCATAAAGACTTCATAAGAGAAGAGTGGAAGACTGTTACATGATTTACAGCAAACATTACTATAGGTATCATGATGAAACAAATGACAACTTTCTGTCAGACAGGTTCCTGACTAACAAGTTGCTGCAGATAGACACTGATTAAAAAACAACCAGCAAAATCCACAATCTGGACCCCTGTGGACTAAGGTGAGGGAGAAAGAGCAGGGAGAAGTACAGGCACTGCACTAATGAGCAGTAACAAAAGAGCAATTAACAAAGACATTTTTAATCTCTTGCAACTGATACTGCTGCGTTCCAGACATTCTATGACTGGAAGTCATAAGGTCTTTACTAAAGACCTCTTTTAGTGAAGATGAGAAACTACAGTGGATGAAACCAATGGTCTCTTGAGTTCATGGAGTATTTTCATCTGTCCAAGGCAATGCAAAAAGTACTTCCAGTGTGCTTACTTCATCAGATGCACCTTACAGTGGTCAGGGAAGCCCCCTCCTGTGTCTGGACAGGCAATATCAGCTCAGAAATTTTAAATAATAACCTTGCACACTTGTAGAACTGAAAACACAGCAATCTCAACATACAGGCACAAAAGTTATAATTAACTCCCAATTCTAAATAAACCTTTAAAATGCAGGAAAAACTCCTTTTTTAGACACAAGCACCCAGCAGTGTCTCATTGGACATGAGTCTTTCAATATCTTTGTCCAGTTTGATGATACACTGGATTTTTTTAAAAAATTCTTTGGGAAGTTGCATTTAATCCAGATAAAAAGTGACTACCTAATTATCCCTACTATTACTACAGAGAGGCACGAGTGGCATAGATATCCCTCAGATAAGTGTAATTGAAGTGCAAAAAAAGCAGCATTAAGTAGTAAGGTGAAAAGACTGAAGTATTAATCTGCTCCCCACTTTGGAGCAGAGACTGTCTCTTCAAAGATGTTTGCAGAGTGCTTAGCACAACAGGCACTCTGATTTAAATATGAGCGCTAACCAAATAGTAATAACTAATAACAGCAAATACTTTAACCTCAGTAAAACAGTTCCTCTGTACCTGGTGTTAAAGCAATGGTGGAAAGAATGAGGATCACACAAGAAACTGCCCAGTATTAAGAGTGATAGTGCCTGTATCTGGTGAAATCATGTAGCATTCTAAATTATAATCAAAACCATCAAAAATATTGTGCTATCATGTCCTGACTCATGTCTTGCATCATGAGGACTTGTCAGTTTTGCATTTACCTTCAGCTCCGTTTAAAACTCCATAGTAAGGAATATTTTGGTTATTAATAGTGAAGTACACTCAGAACAAGGCATAAGAAACTACTGGCAATGGCTACAAGAAAAAGATTAGCTGCTTGTTACCTTGCTTAAACACAGTAAACACAAGTGGACAAGCCAAAGACTTAACGAAAAACCATGTGCAAGAAACATAAGAGTAAAGAGAAGAAAGGATGGGCACAGTACTTGAGGGCATGGTTCCCATGCACCAAAACCCCTGACAGGAATGGACACAAGAAGGAGGAGGTCACTGCTTAACTTGTGTTTGGAAACAGTACACGAGACAGACCAGACCTGCAGATCGGCTCAGGAGAGAACAGGAGAAAAGGGAAGGAAAAGTGGGGGGAAAAAAGGGTTTGAGTGGGCAGTGGGAAGTGAAAGTCTCATGTTTCACGAACCCTCCCTTTATTCCCTTGCACACCTGCCATGTCCCAAGTTTAAGAATAACTTGTCTACCAAGGACCAGAAAGAAATGAGCTCCCAGCAGGCCCTGGCACTGGAGGATGCTCGATTCCCAGACCTGCTAACCCCTGCAGCAGGCTGCAGGCTGAAGAAAGCCGTGGGTCAACTCAGGAGTGAAAGCAACAATTCAGAACTGCCCAACTCCTAAGATTTATTTTAATTAGCCCATGGTATTTTTACATGTATAGAAGTTATATGGTGATTTCTTCATACAAAGAGTTATTACCTTGGGCTTTCTTGATGATTTATAATTAAACCAAATTTTCAGTTCCAAACAAATTCAAGTCTAACTTGTGATGACTGAACTTGAGAGAATTTATGTAGAAGAATGCTCAAACACTTTGGAGATTTGGCCAAAAGTGGTGATACGAGCCTCGCTCCCTTATTCTAAGCAGTCGCTGTAGTTCAGAAAGCAGACGGACCCTGTTTAGATTTAACTGGCACTTCAGTAACTGCACGTCAAGCCAGGACACATTATTTCCTGAGCTAACCCTGACTGCCTGTGTCACCGCACGAGCCAGAGCTCCAGGCACGGATGTGAGGGGCTGTGTCCCTCTGTGTGCACACCTCTGACCAGGTAGCTCAAGGAGCAGACAGGGAAGTGATGGAATAAATGGCACCACTAATATTTAATCTTTAGAGAAAAAATTGAGATGATGTTTCATGTTATTCAAGTGAATTCCAACATCTCTATTGCTCACAATACGATTTCAGGTTTTACAGCTTGCTCATACTAGAAAAATGAACTATGAAGAATAAAAAAAGAATCATGTAACTGAACACTTAAGCTGTGTATTATGCCACGACTTGTAAATTAGTATTCCATTTTGAACAAATACAGTAAAATAAATTGCAGTCAATTTTAATTAGATCAGTTCAACAGTAACATATTCAAAATTATCCACTTCAGCAATCTCTCAGCTTCCTTATTTTTTCAGGTGGGAAATACCACATACTTTTGATAGCAGAACACACAAGCAGAATGACAGGCACCACAGGACAGGGGATCTAACAGAGTAAATACCGTGATTTTTCTGATACAGTGTGCATCTGAAATCTAAAGCACTGTGACTCGACACTGATAATATGACCGATTTCTGTGTTCTCTGTGACTCGTACCAGCTGCCAGAGAGGTCTGGCCCCACTGGTGCTGCCGAGGTTTTGCCTGCCCAGCTGCTAAGTCGAGCCGGCGCCTGAACATGCTGGTTAGCAGTCAAAGCTGGGAGCAGTTCAAACATGGGCAGACACGAGGAGATCATCTGAGATTTTCTCTTCTAAAGCCAAGGAGGTCCCTTGTGAGTACTTGCAAACCACAGTTATTCAGCTGCATATCAACTTAGCCAACACTGGGTAGATTTTTTTTTCTTTTGAAAAATGACAAAAGAATCTTGATGACTTTGCTGCTCAAAGGCCACCATCTTGCCAACTGGGAAACACTCTACTCTAGAAGGAAAAGGTCAATAGTTTTTCTTCATAAACAATGTCCTAGCCTGCTCTCTGAAGTACATATATAGTTTTAAATACACACACACACACCCATTCCTTCTTTCCTTCTTTTTTCTTTCCCTCTTTTTTCCCCTTCAGTTTTAAATGTCTACTTTGTCAAATTTCAGCCTGAATTGTTAAAACCCAACAAAAGGAGAAGTCCCAAAACCACAAAGGGTATGATGAGCCCTAACAATCCTGACTTTAATAGAAATATACCTAAAATTGAGCTCCAATGTATCTATCCATGTAGGACTAATTAAACAATGCTCTGACAAGAACTTTAATTCCACAAAGACTGAGTGGTAAAATTATTTTTGTAACTGCTGAAATAACTGTGGTGCTACAATACTGGTTAGAGCATATGGCATAAAACACTGATAAGATTCCTGTCTGGCTATTTATTTTGGTCAGTCCTTGGTCAAGTCAGCCTCTTCCTGACCACTCTTCATTTGCAACAAAACACAGTGAAAAACAAAACAAAAACCCCCAACAGACTAAAGAACAAAACACCAACCTTCCCTGGATATGAATTACTAAGTAATGAAACTCAGCTATTGTAGGATGGGTAATATTTAAGGGACTTTATTTCAAAATCCCTTTTCTCTTCACAGGTGTATGAACCATTTATGGTGCATCCCATAATTCCAGTTCACACAAAGTCCTGGGAGCTGTTTCATTGGTAGGTGCTGGATTAAGTTCTAGTTGCATCAATGGGCATCTGAACATGAGGCTTTAGCAGTGTTAGTCTGGACAAGCAGCCCAGAGAGGAGGTGGCACCCTATGAAGCTTCCAAGTAGGGACCCTACACTTACAGCTGTTAAAACAAGAATGTAATTTCACAAGCCCTTCTAACAGCAATGCTGCCTTACAACCTTCCAGCACTCTGCTCCTCCCAGCGCTTGCCCCCACCTCCATGACCAGTGTAACTGCAGAGAACCACTGACCAGAGAAGATTTTCACTTTTGCTGGTGATACCACCTAAGAGACGCTTCTTAAACCAAAGAGATAATCCTTAAACCAAGTGCAAGAGGGATCTCTTCATTTTAATAAATCCTTTTTTTTTAAAGTTATCTCAACTTGTTGAACTGCATTTTTCACTTTTAACTAGCTATTATAGTTTTTCATGAGACATCTTTTCGTTTTTACAGCTCTGAAGACTGGACTTTGCAATGCAGATGTCTTGAGAAATTATCAGCAAAGCTTGTAACATGCACTTGTTTTAATAGCTATTGGAATACCCTGTAGTTAAAAAGAGATTACATCAGAAGTCTTCTATAATGACCAGTAAATTTTATCATCTCATTAGATTTTACTGCACATGTGTTTTTAAAGTAAAAAAATGACCAATTCTCTCAAAACCTGCAACAAAATTGGTTTATTCTCACATGAAAGGCAGGTAGGCTAAACCACAAAGGTATCAACTCATACCTGGAATAAGTTGTAAGATGAAACACAACTGAAACCAAGCAAGTAGTTTAGTAGTAGTTTAGGGTAGTTTAGTACCCTAAACTAGATCTTCACTGGCTTCAGAAGTTGAAGTTACCGTATTTCAAATTGACAAGTAGGTCCTGAGGTCACAGAGGCCCATATACTCGGAAGAGGTGAGCATGTGTATTATATTAATGCTCTTAATTAAGGATAAAACTGTAATTTCATGGCGCTGTTTACAAGGTGCAGTAAAAGGTAAATAAGAACAGTCTGAAATCTGAATTTGATTCAGCTTCTGACTTCCTCTGCAAGCATGAGGCAGTTCTCAGTAGAAAGATGAGATGCCAGAGAACTAAATTTCTCCTAAAACAGGCACTCTGCTAGGGAGGCCCAATAGAGCCTTGCTGCCCAGGAAGATGACCTGCAGTATTATCACAGACAAGGCTAATTGGACACTGGATGTTTGACTCAAACCCTCAGATCACTTTCAAGCTATCTATCATTATATTTTTAAAATAATAAAAATGAACAGAATAAGCACAGAAAGTGTGCTTTGGAGAAAGGCCAGTTGTAGCAAAAGTTGCTTTGTGAGTCCAAAAATGTGGCTTCACTCACTCACAAGAGAAACTATTCATAGACAGAAAGAACACTACATAATTTGTAGGTCTTCGCAGGGTTTCCCCCTCTCCACCCCAAGACTCCCTTTTCCTCGAAACAGCATGAGCCAGACAGAGCTTTTTGCCCCCCTACCAGTCTTGAATATTTTAGGTCTTGTGTGAGTGAATCGTAAAGAACTGTGACACAAAGTTCAGTTTAACCAACTGCCAAACAGGAAAGCACTCATTACTCGTTTAAAAGCAACTTTTGTGCAAATGACTACAGTAGAGCATGATGAATTAAAAAAAAAA
>VXBT01010833.1:2055382-2128337 GCA_013400235.1 Oriolus oriolus
AAAAAAAAATCCACACAGGCAACATGACCAGAGTCCATCTATCCAGCACCGTGCAAACAGCAGGCAGACAGTACTGTCTCCTTTAGCTGCTTTCTCAAACTGACCTTCTCGCTTGCGAAGGCCGGTACCATATTTATAAAAACAGAGCGCAGGGGCAGACAGCGCACTTGCACTAGGATGTCAGCAGAACCCCTGCTTTTATTTTTATTTCGCCTGCAAGGTGACTATTGCTGACATGAAATTTGAGTCTTATGAACAAGATATTCGAAAAGCTTGTTCAAGGAGAGGTGGACAAATTAATATCTGTTAATTTCGGCAGTTACAGCACCAGACTAGAGCTCCATGAGTTTAATTTACCATGCGCCTTACAATTACAGAGAATGTAAGCTAATTGCACTCTGCACTGGCAACAGGAACAAGTTCTGTCCTTCTTCATAGTGCAGAGTTTAGTCCACTGCTTTCTTGAACGGAGAAACACCTGAGGTGTGCCCAGTCCCACTTTAAAGGGTTTCAGATCGGTTAACTGAAGACATGGAAGTGACCATACGAGAGGCAAATCAGCTCAGTTCTTTCAAAGTGTCAGTGAAGACAGGCCTGAAGTGAAGCTTGTTCATGTAACTCAGCTGCCCTTTTGAGGAACCTCGGACAACCACCCTGGGAAGAGACCCTCCCGAAGCCTGGTGGTCATGGGATCTGCAGCAAACTGCGCTGTCACCTCCTTAGAACTGCTTAAAACACAAACAGAACCAACAGTACTGAATGGCAAATGACTAACAGGGATCAAAATCACAGCAAAAATGAAAGGCATTTAATGCATTCGTCCAGTCTCTGAAAAGAGTTTAACAGTAAGATGACAGAGTTGAAGATGGCACATTTCTGGGTTAAAAAAAGACAATGTGGGGGGAAAAAAGATGGTATGGACAAGTGGGTGTCACATTACATTTTGTTTTGATGAAAAAGACCATTTGAACAAGGTTAAAATACGAGTGGGTTTTAAGTCTGTACAACCTTTCAGGATAAGGGCACAGCACTGTAAAAACTATACAAAATCATCAATAGATGATAATGAATAGAAACATGGGACATAAGAAGGAAATGACAATG
Source organism: Oriolus oriolus (assembly GCA_013400235.1). Classification (NCBI taxonomy): domain Eukaryota; kingdom Metazoa; phylum Chordata; class Aves; order Passeriformes; family Corvidae; genus Oriolus; species Oriolus oriolus. Next base: position 2,056,487 of record VXBT01010833.1, read on the forward strand.
GTACTTTAATTACTGCTACTTAAGTCAAAGCCTTATTGTTCAATGAAATAATAGTATGGTTTTGGTTTTTCTGTCCTAAAAAGCTAAGCAAACAATTAAAAGACTCAGAGATCAGCAAACACAACTGAAGAAACACAAAGACACCTGACTGAGTAAACAGTAAAAAACTACATTATTGATAAAACAAACACCAAGCATTATGGAAAAGTTACACTTGACAGAAAGATTTCAAAACTATGTTACTAGTATTCAGAAAAGAATACATGTTTTTTACTACTGCTGTTTTTTTTTCCTTCACAGAGTCAAGTGCATTGAAATCCCTATTACAAAGTATTCTAAGAACAGAGTGGAACTCAGAGTAAATTAAGCATTTATATGTACACATGCTTACTGACATTGGAAAATACAAATTACATAAGTGGACATTAAACATTAGTTCTTGTTCTTAGAAGTATAGCAAGTTTCATACATTTGTCACCTGTGACATCTAAGATCAAAGGAGCAAGAAAAAAAGAGTAATTTTTTGAAATGTAGGTTACTAACTTCAAAAAAGATCCAGCAATTATTCTTACCTAATGATTCTATTCAATGTTTACCTCTCCAATGAAAGCAACACACATAAACTTCATGTATTAAGTTAAAAAGGAAACAGACTTAGCCAAAAAAAAAAAAAAAAGTGACAAAGTGGAAAATCAGGATTAGCAAACTGAAAGCCAGAAAATAAGAACTGAATCATACAAGCCTGATGCCTATACAAAGCACTGGAGCAGAGCATTTTAAATCAATCTGTTCATCCTAGGCAATATGTATACTTGGACAATTATTTGTTTTCTTTTCTCCAATGTTTAGTCACCATAAAAACCCTCTACATGAAAACAGCTTGTGCTTTACAGTTCTAATGAAGCTCATAAAAAATTAATAGAATGTGAAGAAGGAAACATGATGATGCACAGAGATCATATGGCCAAAAGACGAGAAGTATGTGCAGGTCACATTGATAATATGCTTATCTTATGTTTGCATCTAAGGCAGCATTTGAAACCTAAAGGCTGGATTACAAAACACATATCAGGAGGTGTTACCTATCTAAAATGCACATGAATTGCTGAGAATGCATTCAAGTTTCTATATTCTAGGGAATGAGAGAAACAAGCACAAGAAAATGAACTCCCCTGGTGAAATTCTGAGTGTGCTCAGAAGAATGGCAAAAGCAACATCAATTGCTGCAAGGATAGGATTTTATCTGTTAAAAATTCCATCTGCTTTTCTAGGGCCATGGATGTTGCCCTCTCCATCACATGACAACAACCTTTTTGTTTCTGGGGAGAGTTGAAGCCCCAGAGCTGTGTCAGGCTTTCAGCCTCACTCTGCACCCCCAGTCCCACATGCAAACGCTTCCCACGGTGGGCATTAGGACTTGAGCGAGCCACTCAACCACTGCAGCTCATCAAGGAGGACATACCAGTGCAGAGCTTATTCCTGTCATTTACCCTGGAAAACCAAGTGGGTTATAAAGGAGACAATCCTGCTGTAAATTGGCTATAGAGTCTTCTCAGCTCACCGGGGATTTCCCTATATTCTCCCAACAAACTTACATAGGAGTGCTCTTTCAAAATTGTGTTGAATTGGGCCAGTAGAACTATTTTCTGTCTTCCTAGCAACAAATGCTAAGGTTGCTAAGGTTTGCTTAGGCTAAATTGCGTTCCGATATCTTATTTATGATACAGTATTTCCTCCTGATACCTTAAGAAGTGTAAATACACAAGCAGTAGCAACAAATCAGATTAAAAACAGTATTGGAGAATGCAGTTCAGAACTGTGTTTGATTCATAAATCCTTAGCTTATGCTATCAGTGTGAGAATCAAACTCAGATAAGCAACTCTAAAAAGGCTTTTTTAAGGTTCCTCATTTATCCTCTTTAATCTTAAGACTGCCTGTTCTAAAACACATTAGGAGAATAGGAAATTATTGTGAACTAATGTTCATTAATACCAAAGGTTGGGGAATAAAGGAATCAGGTGCAGGTAGCAAATAATGAGAATCCCATTCATGTTTAAGAGCTGTGTTTGTTCATAACTAGATGTGGTAGATTGCTCACAAGGAAAAGGAAGAAGACGATCAGACATAATAGTAGGCATTGTTTTCAAAGATGCTCTTCTATAAAAAAACAATAACCTTCTAGAATTCACAGTTCAGGATAAAATAAAAAACAAAGAACTCCCTGACAGGGGAAACTACATCTCTCCACTGCATACACGGACACACTCCTAGTATCTTTAACAAAGTATGCGCAACTCAACAATATACCTTGCCATTAAGTATCTGTCCACATGATTACATTTCCAGCTGCCATTTCTCCCTAATTTAATGCTAATTCCTTCATGTTTATATCTGATGCTTCTAATACTATTGTTTTCTAAGGCATTTCAAAAAAGTATTTACCTCAATGAGTCTGTACTGATGGAATTAAACAAAACAAAACCACTTGCATGAGCCTCTCTGCTGTCGACACTGACTAGGCTGTCTACAAAACTAATCTGCAACACTCCTCAAGCACATTAGTAAGCAACAGGCAAGTTGCTAAGCTCAAAAAGGATGTAATTACAAACACTAATGAGTCATAAGAAGACAGATAGAAACTAAAATTGTAAGTTGATTAAAGATACCCTTCCACTGACAGGAACAGTGAAGCAACTGTACAGCACGTACTAATCCAGTTCTACCATAAACTGGTTAAGACTCCTGGTGTCAAGATCAATCATTTGAGTCTTGTTCCAAATCATTCTGCTTACACCATTTTGCTGTTCACATCTGTCCTAACTATTATATACCTGTTTATTTAAAGAAAAAGAACATATGGCGCTAGAGACACTGAGACAGCAAATGCAGACTAATGGGTACAGCTGTCAAGCAGGAAAGTCAGGCAGGTACATTTGCCCATCTGCCTTTGCACACACAGCAACCAGAACACTGACCAGTCCCTGCCCTGAGCAAGAGAGAAATCTTGAAAACCCGCTCTGAAAATTGAGACAAAATGCTGGTATCTCTTTGTACACCAGTTCTTCATAGATTTTGTCAGCTGAACTTTTCAAAGTAAGTCATAAACACTCTTGGCAAGTATAAGCTTGTAAAGCAAAAAGCATATCTGAACGTCACTATTGCTATTAGACACTTTATTTTCCCCTCACTTGTACCTAATATCTTCTTTAACTTCAGGAGTTCTTCCTCAGCCTGACTAACATCAGATTCAGGTGTGTTGCCTGCCACTGTTGGTATACTGGCCTTTTGTTATTCCTGTGCTCGTGAACTTCAGCTACCCTGCTTATGTTTTGGATGTTACAACTCTTTATTCAGCTATCTTTATTCTGAAATTGAATTACTAGCAGCAGCTTTAGTTATGCAGCCCAAAAGGAGCACACATCATCTTCCTTGCTGACAGACACAACCTTTCTGCAGAGAGAAAACACACTATCTCTGGGGGAGGGAGTGCAGGGAGAGTGATGTCAGTAAAGCGGTGTGCAGGGATCAGGACCACTGCACCGCTTACTTGCAGCAGCACGTCCCAGTCCTGAGCGCATTGCACCCAACCTGAGCTTTTTGTAGGATTGCAGCTGTTAAAGTTTTGCCTGAACTTACATTCTCCCACCTTCTCTGTTGCAATGAAAATAGAAACTTTTAATAGTCATTAATAGAAATTAAAGAATTCAGTTTGTGATTAACAGCTGAATTCTACAATTACTGAAACCAAATCAAATTACCCAATTGTTTTTACTCTAAATTGTTATTTCAATAAACCAGCATACAGATGAAAGCACGATTCATTTTCAAATGGAAAAACTACCTACAGCAATATAATCAAAGTAATCTGCACTGTGACCTCCTGCCTGCACGTACACAGTGCACAGGAACAGGTGAGAACTGACACATGTTGCACGTCTGAGCTCAGCACAGGCTTCCTCAGGTAGGGAAAGGACACTGCTCTGCAACAGGCTCCACATGGGAACCAATTTTAGCCCCAGCTTGGGTAACACGCTGGATTCCCTGAACTGTAACATCAACAGTCAATTCCTGCTGGATTAACAAGATATTTAGAGAGGCTAAATGTGAAATTCCAGACAAGCAATTATCAAATGCTAGAAATAATTATCACACCTAAAGTGCTAGAATATGGGGAGATGTCTCGTGTTATTGTCATTTGATCCAAAATACTGGTCTTTTTGTCAAAACCTAAAAGATAAGGAAAAAAAAGAAACAATCACATTTCTACCGAAGCAAATAAACACAGAAAAAGGACCAGCAGCAATACTATCTTTAAACAGATCTTTCAAACACAGTTAAGGACCATTTGGCTGGAAAAAATGGACCACATCAATTTTGGTGTAAAAGGCGTAAATGCATTTTAATTCATTTACAAAAAGCTTACGGATGTGGTTTAAACAGGAGTTGCTTAAGTTGCAAATATGCCTTGCTCTGGCAAGTCTCAATTTTTTTCCAAAGGGTAGGTCACTGCACAGAAGGCCAAAAAAATAACCCAACCAAGCAGCCTTGGGAATACATGAAAAACACTTTTCACTCAGAGCTAGAACTGAATATTTTTGTACTGAAACCAGGCTAAACTGCTTCTTCAGGAAATTATCACAGGCAACATAGCTGAGGATGCTGAAAGAACAAGAGGGGTTGGGGATGCGTTTCGGTCAATAGTTTTGGCAACTGCAAATTCAGTGAATATGAAAATGTTGCTATCAATGAAGTCAAACCCACTTAAATTGAGTTCATCATTTCTGTGATAGTCCTTTGAACCTGAAACTCAAGATGAAACTCAGGATGGGATCAAGTCCTCCTGGACTGAAACCTATGAATTACATACAGGTCTGCACCAGGCTGATCCTAAAAACCCCTCTCAAGGAGTAAAGCCGTATTTATGTATTTCCATAATGCTGAGAAGACTCTTGAACGAATGAATAACATTTTGGTGTAGTTCACATGATTACCAGACTTTTTAAAAGCCAGCCTTTCTTCCTACAGAATTTGTAGACTAGGCAGGTTTACCATTACTCATGGATGATCCACGACAAAGAAAAATGATGCTATGAGCAAGGGGACTGTTTCAGAGAGATATACTGAAGTATATCCAGGAGAGACTCTTTGGAAATAAATTTGTTAGAATACACACATTAACAAACCTTGTAAGTGACCATTTTCATGGTAACAACACTGACTAACAACACACACAATCCCAGTCTGTATGCACAGTATCAGATAGCAACAGAGCACTGGCCAGAAAACAGCACCTAGTGAAAATGTTAGCAAGTTCAAACAAGCAGGAAGAGGTAGTTACTCCCAGGAGCATGGCTCTTGCCTTTTCCATTCCTTGTGACCATTTCAGTAGATATTCTGCCAGCACAACACCCCTCAAAAAGCTTGATACGTGTACCTATTGTAAATACGGTTTGTATCAGCAAAGAAAAGTGATCTTGCTAGTTAATAGCTTAAACTGTTTCCTTGAGTGAAACAAGCAGCATGAGCAAAACACCATTTTTATTGTAGAACTATACCTATTCTGGCATTTTTGCCTGTATTGAGGGTTGTAAATAAGCACAGTCCTTAATGGCATTTCCATGCACACACCACGTGCAGATCTCGCTCCAGGTGATCTCATCCTTACTCCACAGAACTCCTTATCATCTGTACCTTAATGTCTTTCTTCCAGGTTTCAGAGAAATAACTGAAATCAAGTAACAAACTATATCCCAAAAGGTACGTGCCTTTCACATCACACAAAATGGAAATTCAGTGGAGGGCAGATAAATTTTCAGAGCTCAGTCTATAAAAAGGGAAGCATATGCAGTTCTGTGGAAAAATGTGAAGGAGTGGTGTAAGGCAGGCGGAAGTTACCAGTCTGATGGCTAATTTCTAGCAGTCGAAGTTTAACTTGAATTTATGGTGTTAGCAATTATGTAACTATCAGAGAATCATTGATGTGGTAGCCTTTCCTTCCCCTCCATTTTTCCTCTTTTCCCTGCTTATTTACAGGCGTGTTAAATTAGAACACAGGTCTATCCTATTTCCTACACAGATGGAGCTATCTTCCTGCTTTTAAGAGAGAAATTACTGTTACGGGAGGAAATCTGATTACAGATTATTTCACTGCTTGAGTCACTACTTGTATGTAGATGTTACTACTCATGCAGCATGAAACACAGTCTTCAATCTCTAGTGTAATTATGAAGAAAAAGGAGAGTTAAGGACAGACCACAGATATCTTGATCATCAATGAAATCTGCAGGAGAAGCTTCTGGAGAGAGCCACTTAGATATTTTTTCCCCCCTTGGATCCTTTGATTCATGCAGAACTGATCTCAAAACAGATAACAAAAACAATGAAAATACATATGGGAAAACTCAGCTGTAGACTCCAGTTTTAGATGGTGACAACTGGTAACATTTCTTTAAAATGCCTCAGTCTGTTAACAATCTAAAGCCCTCTGAAGAAGACTTTGAAAAATTTGCCAAATACTATGAGTGAGACTGCACAACAGCTTGAAATGGCATTAATTAGAAGGGCGGTTCATGGTGGTTCCATTGATAGAAAATTGAGAGCCACAATCAGCCTTCAGTTGAAAGGTAACAAGCACTATTTAAAGTGAGATTTTGGAAAAATTATCAGCTGTTTGACATGCTTCGTGAGGATCAACAAATACAGAGACATTTCAGTGTAAAGACAATGAATAATAAATATTACTTTCACACTAAGACATTAACTTCCATATTGCAGTCAGACAGACATTTTGACAGTCAAAGTACTGCACAAACACAGGCACAGAAGCAAAATGTTAGGGGAAAGTGCCATTATGTAAACACAGAGCTGAAAGTAGGCAGAACTGAGCTGCAGAGGGAATACTCAGGCTACTACGTAGGACTCCAATAAAACAAGAAATGTTGAACACTCATACACACACTATTGTTTTATGATCAGCCTCTGCTTCATTCAAATAAATTCCCTCATTTCAATCTGCCTTGGGTCACCCTGATGCCTTTTGCAATCTGTACATCTCTGAAACTGATGAGATGGCTGGAAAATCAAATGGCTATTTCAAGTGAAGTGTCTGTCACCCATTATTTTGGATGACTTGGCCGAAGTCTGAGTGTTCACATGGGTTAGGCACAGTACTCTGACTCAGGAGACATACACCTGAGAAGTAGGATACTCAAAGTAAACAAACTGATAACAGAAACCATTGCAACTGGGAATCAACACTGAGGATTAAATAACCTAAACACGACAGAGGTCCCCTTTTTCAATGCATCAGCTTTGTTTCACTTGACACTAAGAAGAACACAGCAGAGAATCAGGACTGGTGAATCTGGCCACTGTGGAAAGATGCTTGTCTGACTGCAAAAACTGTTTTCCTTTCTGCTTACTAAAAATTTACTTAAAAATAGGTATCTGATATATTTGCAATCCAGCTAAATACACCACAGTAAGTACTGAAAGAAGACATTCATTGCTCTTCATTTTTTTCACGCCATTATCACATCTTTGCCATGACAGTAGAAATAGCAACAGTTCAGTTCAGGTGCTTCCTCTCAGAACAGCTAGACAACCCTTAAAATGTTAATTTCCCAGGAGGCAGAAAGAATCCCAAATTTTCATGAACAGGCAGTTGCTGCCTGAGACGGGTCCTTCTCCCCTCCCTCCACTAAGAAACAATTGCAATCTACTTTGCACGCTTCCAAAATGCCGTGGACAATTTCATTCAGAAAGAACAGTCATTCACGTCTGACACTCATATCCCAAGACAAGCACAGAAAAAATACAAATACCTGTCTTGCTACCACAAGCTCATCATTTTCGCATCTGCTAGCAACAACTGATGAGATCATTCACTGGACTGTCACGAAGTAAAAATATTAGCCATCAATACACTCAAGCTCTTGGATCAGAACAGACAGCCCATCTCATGACACTCACCAGGCCTGATGACTGGTTTCATTCCTACATCTCCATTTCTTCTGCTTAGTAGTAGCCGTCCTGGGAGGTTCTTGAGATTTGTATACCAAAAAAGAGAAATGCACCTGTAGGAAGGTCCGGATTTCAGAGCATTCCAACTCAGGATTTAGTACTGAGTGCAATTGCTCCAAAAAATGTAACAGGAGTTACTTTTTGTGGGGGATGGGTATTTGTCTATTTGTCCTCCTTACTCAAGAGGCCAATTTATTCCAGCATCTATCCCAATTAATGTCACCTCAGAAAATCTAAGCTATTTTTTAAAATTAATTTTATTTATGGGGCTAATGCCTGTATACAGTTTAACAGCAGGGACCACATTTTTTTTTTTTTACCTTGCTTGATTATGCTATATGAGAAGAGTGAAAATGTAAAAAAACCCCCAAAACTGCTGTAATAAAAGGGCTTTTCCTTGCAAAAGAAATGGCTGCTGTGTGTTTCCCTCTTAGCACTTATGGAATAAGTCTGAAACAAGACAGCATTTTATTTGCTTTATTTTGGAATAGCATTTTATCGGCTTTATTCTTTCCTCACTTTGCATCACCCTGCTGGTGGTAAGAAACGGAGTCAGCATGGCACTACTTCAGAAGCTAAAGTTGCATCACTCCTCAAAATCAATACAGTGTTAAAAATGTGCAATAACTTAAAGAAATAGCTCACATACAACCACTTCACAAAGACAGGAAACTGGTATGAAGTGAGGCTCAGGAATCAGGCTCAGTTAAGGTGACTTGCCAAACTTGGCTACAAGCTGCGTGTGACACGGTCAAACTGTCTCCTCTAGGGCAGCTTTCAATTTCTATTGGGTATGATACATGTACTATCTCTCTCTAATTAACTTGCGGTGTTAATGACCAGCAGGCACTGTGTTATAATCACAGGAACACCACTAAAGTGCTACAAAATTACTTTCAGCATTTCCACAGGTAACTGAAAACTAACCAGCAAAAGGTAAACCATCTCAAAATCCAGTACCACCCTCTGCAGAGGATAAAGCACAAAGGTGGTAAATATGAATAACTGCAGTGTTACTGTCCTTCCCACACTCACTCTGCAGAGGACATTCATTTCCAGAGGTGTCGGTTCAGCACCTTCTGTGAGCACTTTGTTGAGTTCAACCTCCCTCAAAGCAAGCCTGACATTCCCTCCCGACTGTGCCAGCCCTCAGTGCACACTGACTGACTAAGGCACATAATGACGCATCCTTATTCCCTTACTTAAAGGAATAAGTTCCCACAGAAATATCTGCAGACCTTAATCCACAAGTGCAAGGGGGAAAAAAAAAAAAAGGTCTCTGGGACAGAACTGAAGAGATTCCTCATAAAGACGTCAAGGAAATAAATTTCTTTCCTCCCCTTGCCCTCCCCCAGTTCTAGAAGTATTAATAGGAAGTAAAAACAAAACAAACAAGTTAAACCACTTCAACCAGGTCAAATGTGTGTTGAAGCGAAGGTAAGAAACACTTAAAGCTCTCACAGGATTATAAGCCCCTTTGACAGGTCTGATAATTTTAAAGGCCTAATTCCATTACAGTATCTGGCAGCCTGCAAGGGCGCATTTTACTAACCATAGGCCACCAGGTCATAATAGATGTTGACAGAAAACATTAAAGGTTAAGTAGATGTAAGACCATAAAACATTTCAAGCTGCACAGTGCCAGCAATGTTAACTAGCAACCATGGAGCTGCTTGAGAGGAGAAAAAAATGGTTGAGTCTTGCCCCCACCTGCAGTCCCAGGGAGCCCCAGCAGGATCAGATGGCCAGGATGGCCAGCACAGGTCATGCTCCCATGACACAAAAATCCTTCTGGCTGTGTCAAAGTCCAAATTTCCTTACTTAAAACTCAAGAGTGCAAGATCAAATTAATTGAACTTAAGAAAACATAGCCACACAATAGATTTCACTAGTCCTCTTCATCTGGCAAACACAGTGAGCAGCTGCAGCTGGCAGCAGTGGCTGTGCCACGGAGGAACAGCAGGGCTGGAGGCATCCTGGCAGCCGAGGCCAGGTAACCTGCACTTGCCTCTGTGCAACAGTGGAGCGCTCTGACTGGGAAAAGTAGCGCTCAGATTCTTACTGTGATGAAGATCTAAGCCAGCAGTTAAAACTATTTAGCAAGAAACAATAATTTTGCCGTCAATACCGCACAAAACTTGCTCAAGCACCACAATGTAACCACTGCAGGTGGCAGTGCTCACTTCAACTCCCCCTGAGAGTATTTATGCAACTTATACATGCAGTTGAAACTCCAACATATAATTTGGATTGCTCACTCTTGAAAGGTGCCTAGATACAACAACAATGGCCATAATCACAGAGCTAATCTTATTTCAGCCACTAAATATGAAATCTAATATTTGACATTCCAAACTAGCGGAAAGGAAGGTAGTGCATAGATCATTGCCTGTGTGCACGGAAGAGGCTTGAAAGCTGCTCTTCTGCACACTTTCTACAAGGCACTATGAGAATATACACAAATCTTCCGCTTTTTCTCTTCTCTATGCAAAAGAGCTCCCCTGAATGACATCTATCTGGATAACAAATTGCCAATACCACAAACAATTAAATTAGAAGCAGTTCAATATGTAAGGGGGTGGGAGCTGACTACTGACCAAATCTGACATACAAATAGGCTGCTAATTTGTCAGCAAGCCAAAATAAATGGAATGGGCCGGCTACAGGTGCAGGTAAACGCCTCAGAAATAGACATCAATAAATCATTTAGCTCTCCATAACATTTTAGATTACAGTCATTTAACAAGAAGGACATTTTGGCCTTTGCAACATGATTCATGAGTGTTTCAAGTGAGTCATTTAAAGTCAGCACTTAAGATGGGACTTTAAAATTTCCATTTACTTCATCTCCTATAACCTACTCTTAACTTAGCAAAAATTATAAACTACATCTCCTGTTCTGCTTATCGCAAAATACAAAATCCAAGACTATGGGGTATTGCACACTAATGATCAACTAACTCTCCAAAGTCCCAAACTCCCTCTGTGAGAGAATTAACCTCCTTGATATTTTTTGTAGATGTAGAGACAATGAGGAAGTTTGCTGAATGTCAGGCAAGCTGGATGGTCAACATCCTAGTCTTACTAGATGTGTCTACACAGAAGGATGGAAAGAGTGGGTCATCCCATATTAAACATGTTCCTTACAAGTAAAAATCACTTGGTCCTCATAATTTTCCATCTCAAGTACTTCAAAAATCCAGCCTGCGAACAACTGTTCTGTCTGGTCAAAGACCATATGTGGGGCTGTGATTGTATCAAAATGATACAAGGTGTCAAAAACAGTAACAGACAGAAGCTTAACTGCATGTTATAAAGAAGGTCAGTCTTGTACTAAAACCAGAAACACAAAACACACAAGGACCGTCTATGCTTCTATTCTGCAAAGATCTTGAAAGTATATTTACAAGTTGTAAAGTAATTTAGTAATAACATTTAAATCTTCTGTTACTAAAGGACTAAGACCATATATAAACTTACATGAACATTTCTGTTTCTAACCTGATTCTACTGCAGTTTTGGTCTAATGAAGCGTACTTCTTGACAGACACAAATTACTTCAAGGACCTTCCAGTAAATCAGCCAATTAAGGAATTACAGTATTTCCACCCCAAGGAATAGTGAGAAAACATATACAGCCATTTGGAAAGTGGGCTGAAACATGACAATTTAACAGTACTTGTCTGTGTGCAAGACGACTGGTTTCTAAGTTTCTTCCACACTAACCTCTCAATTGCCCTGTTGCTAGAAAAACAGTAGGAATGCAAAGCTGTATAGGAACATGAAGAACTGATGGCTATTTCCAAAAATATGGCATTTTATTACACCTAGCATAGGAGAAGCTTTTACATACACCTTCACATGACAGCCAGGCACACTGCCAAACACGCATTATAAATTAGAGCTAACAGCCAAATCAGGACAGAACCCCAGTTCAACACCATAGTCCACTAAGGTGCAGCAAAACTTACTGAAAAACACAAACAGCGTGACACAATTCTGCAGAATATCTGTCTGAGCGGGAAGTCTGGAGTTAAAACTACTGACAGCAGCAAAACGAGAGGGCTGAGAAGTATCCGCAGCAGACCCCGTTAACAGAACCAGGGAGACCTACAAGCTGCTCAAGGCAGTCAGCTAACAGCCTGTGATCAATAGAAGCAAATACTGCTGGCAGATCAAGCAGGATCAAGACTACATAAGCCACTGCAATCTGTATGAATAAGTAAATCATGACAGGCTCCTCTGAAACCCATGCTGTTAGGCTGATGCGTGAAAACCTCAACTTTCTAAAACAGTTGGATAGTGTCAGTAGATAAGACAGTAAAAGCACTGTTAACACCCTTCTTTCAAGTCTGGCCTAGAATATGGATAAGTAAGTGGCACTAAGTGGCAAAACACCCCCTCCCTCAGTATTTTTTCTTTTCCTACTACATATTAATGCAAAAACAAGGTTATTAATAAATGTTAAATATATTAAACCAAAAAAGCAAACACCTGGACAGTAAAACTGGTTAGCATAGCTAACTGAGAACTGAAGGGAGTTCTATGACAAACTCCTGTTAGTTCTCCCTGTTACCTTCTTAGGCTTGACTAAGAAAAGGTGGACAAGAATAAGTGAAAGAGTACTTTTTATGAGAATCCCAGTTCTTCCCATCTGCCCTAGTTCTGCTTCTACTGAAGCTCTACTCACTTTACTTGTAACTAAGTCAGGTCAGAATGATTTCGAAAATCCAGTACAAACAGTTCTAATGATAAGACTGTGACAGGATGAACCTCTCCAGGTACTGTAACACTATATTCAAATAGCATTCTAACAAGCTTGTATAAACCAACAACTGCAGGATTTTGTCTGCTTCCAGGATGTCAACAAAGACAAAGAGTCCAGCTTGCCTGCCTCCTGAAATCTAATTTAATAGATGCAAGGGACACTAAGGAGGTACAAAGAGCACCAACTACTAACAACAAAATGCAGTTTGAGGATTAGAAGTTTATAAACAAACTTTAAGGGTTATTCATCAAACTGTTGAGAGCTGTACTTCAGTTATAATAAAAAACAAGAACCAGGAGCTTAGCTGGCTGTCAGAACATTTTATTGGTACAAATAAAGACAACTGAGAACAAAATTAACCCTTTTTTTTTTTTTTTTGTATGAAATAGGTAAAACTGTCATTGGTTGCACTGGATTACTGTCAACAGAAATATCCCAAACAAGCTAAAACTCAGGATTAGTAACACACTCTAGAGAATGCAAGATATTTAAAATGATCCAGGTCAAGAACTGAAGAAATGTATAGTATTTATTAGAGGTGGGCTGAGTGGCAGCCTTCCACACTACTGAAGTAATTATTGTCCACATGTCACTAATTTTGTTTTATAACTGTACTTTGTCTTGATTTTAAGGAGAAAGATCTTCAAGCAACTTCCAATTAAAAATAGAAATAAAAAACCCCGTCTGTGCTCTTTCTGGGTTTCTCTTGTTTCCCTACTGAATTGTCAGTGAAAGCCAGACTGGCTGGCTGCTTTCTCCCTCATGATGAATGGATACACACTCTTCCCCATGCCTTGAAAGCTATTACTGCTTTGCTTTAGTGTGCATTGGTGTACCTCTCATAATCAGTGAAACAGCCATTCCATTTGAAGGTTAGCTCATCATTTTACATACTGCTTTAAAAGGCTTTGTTCAGTAACTTCAAATTGTTCTGATATTGAAGAAGCTGATTTTTAGTTACTTCTTGAACAAGTGTTTTATATACCAAAACATTGTTTTTCTTCAGCATTTTAGAACCAGGTATACTCCATGGAATTTTGGTTTCTATCCTGCTGTTAGAAGAGCCAAATTATATTAACTTAATATATTCTTTCAAATGTATTAACTTTTAGCTGTTTATAAGTAATTTATTTTTGTTTGTTCTGGTTACTTCAAAGAAACAACCAGTAACACCACACTACAGTGAAACAGATGTCATGTCTAGTGGTTTTTTTCACAGAACTTTCTGGTTTCTTCTGGAAAGGCAGTTACAAGGAAAACCAACTCTAGGAAATTTAGCTGACAGGCAGTGGGGTCACTTGTTACACGCTTTTTTAAAACACCCTCCGGATATGTCTCTGCTGTATCCTGCAAGGCACCAGAGGTAGTGATCCATCCGCTCGGCCTGTACAGCTACCCACATGCCAGCAAGGCTTCTGAGACTTCGATTAGATCACCCAGCTCTAGCTTGCATAGCTCTGAACTACAATGCAGCAATAGCTGAGCAACGCTGGCAGGAAGCAACTTTCCCCCACTTTTATTTCCTTGAGCAAAAACCTCACTGTCCAGCTGCTTACAAGCAGTTTCATGGCAGTCTGTTAGGAGCAGCTTCTTCTGTTTGTTCCACCCGAGAGAAAACAGAAGTTCCCCTTGCCAGAGCAGCCTCAGAGGAAGGTATTTCCTGTGGCACACTCTGTTCTCAAACTGAGAGGAACCAAACCAGAGAGCATCTTCACTGAGATCACTGGAACATCATTTTAACAATGTTCCACGCGATAAGGTTTTGGGTTTATTTGTTTTCTGCTGGTTAGCTCCTTCCCTGATTAACTCTTCTGAAATTTTTTAATATAATCTGCAGTCTATTCTTGAGTTATGCGAGAAAAAAAAGTTACAATTGTACAATCCCGTAGAGGGACAGTTTCCTGTTGGCTTCACTCTAATGATTTTTGGTTGCTGTTGATCAGCAATATCCCTTTTGCTGGTGTAATTGTCATGAGAAAGCAGCCTCACATTGTCACAGTCCCAGTGACAACTGAGGATAACGTGGGAACTTCTGTGTCCTCAGCTTACCTCATGACATAGAAAAAAACTGTTTTCTTGTCTTAGTTATACATCTTGTAATTGCAGGGGCTTGGGGCATTGGATTCAGAGACTCTCTTGAACTAAGTACTAACTCTTATAGCAACAGCAAGCCTGTTTTGCCAGACTATTCTCTCTAAACTATCTCACTGTAATTAATACAGCACCTGCTACTACAACAACAAATTGTTTATTAATTGAGCCTAAGTATCCTCTATTTTTCTCGCATTGTTGGTTTGCACGCTCTGCTTCTTTGCTGTGTAACCAATAGCTGTCCCCTGTCCACTACATGTGGACAAGCTTTCTTGACTGTTCCTGAAGCACCCACCCAGCACAAGGCACCCAGAATAAATACTACTTTCAGTACAAGTAATACCAAGAGTGCATGTGTTTCACTGAAATATGAACACAGCAACATTTCAGCCAGGATCACAGAGACATTGACATGCACAGATTTGACATTTGTACCCATTCTGCTATGATCTACACAAGATTAAAGGCTTATGACTACATTTCAAACCTCTCTTATGATCAGTATTTTCAATTGCTAACGTGAAACTGTACCTTGCTCATTCAGATGACTTCTTTACTAGTGAAATTTCACTGCATTTGCAGACATATTTTCCCAGGGGTTTTCTGATTGCTCCTCCAGAAAGGGGTAAAGGTGGGGTAGGTGGGAATCAAATCAATGTTAAGTAGTTTTTTAAATTAAACTTTGACCATAAATTTGAAACTGAGCTTTTGGTAACACTTCTGTTCACTTAAACTGGAGCATTACTGACTGAGTTCTTCTGAAATAAATTTACAGAAACCCAAACTTTTGTTCACAAGTTCCATTGCACTTTAGCTGCCATCTCAATTTAAATGCTAAGCAAAAAGAGGAACAAAATTCTGCTAAGCAGATTGGTGACAGCATGGAGGGACATACTTCTGCTCAACACAGAGGAGCTTCCACTTTTATGCATGATTAGATGCTGATAATTACTTTATTACCAATATAACTGTAATAACTTCTAACTTGAAGGAAAACTACAGGAAATATTAGGCAATGTAGAGCAATTCTAGTTGGATCTTAGTTTTATGTACTTCCATTTCTAAGTAGTGTTTCAGTCACTCTAATTGCTTTTCTTAGGTCACCCCAGTGTAATGACCTGGTTAGTTTAACCTGAGACATGACTTCTTGAAAGTAACTGTCTCCACAGCAACTTTTCATTCCAAAATCTACAGATTTGCAGAATTAACATAATCTTCTATAGTATTATGAGCCAAGGTAAGTTGTCATAAATTTGGGTTCAATTTAACCAGTCCACCCCATGAAATGTCTACAGAGAGCATTTATTTCATCAAAAGATGACAGGAAGGGATTTTTAACTGGATCTTATAATGGGCTCACCTGAACTCCAGACAAGCATTTTGCATGACTCAAGTCACAACTTGTTTTGACAGTGGCTTTAGTGGACCCAGAATCACTGCTGCTACTTTATGCAAAGTCTATTTTACCTTACACAGCGATTTTACCAATTCAAAGAGCTGTTATCTACATTATGAACCTCTCTTCCCCCAACAGACCACGCTGTCAAATTGCAAACACTGAAGCTGTATAGATACTTTGCATTTTGGTTTTGGTGTACATTAATATATGCTATTTTATTGAGTTTTTAGACATTGTTTGCTTAAAGACAACTAACTAAACTAAACAATAAAACCAACATCCCAAATACCAGTCTGGCATCAGTAGTTTGAAACTTTCTGAAAACTTCTTAAACCATATGCAAATTAAATAACCTTTTTAGTTTTTACACAGGAAAAAAATAAACAAGACACTTGTTACTACTCAACATACAAAGCAAAAAACTTGTCAACCAGAATATCCAAGACTGTCATGGATACTAATACTACTTTGAGATCTCCTATGAAACCACTTGCCACAGATGTGAATTCTGCATGGCAAGGTCTTTATAAAGACAGCAAAAATGAAATGGTGGCAGCAGCATTGCCACTGCTGTTTGCAGAACAGCTTGTCACGTTCTGACAGTGCCAGACGGGCTAAAGTTGCAGAAAAGGCCACTGATAACTGCAGCTGCCTTTTGGTTTTATTCCTGCAGACGCAGCAGCGAGCTTGCTGCCGAACGCCGCGGGCCGAGCCCCAGGACGCGGGCGGTGCGAGCCCCGCGCAGCAGCAGCAGCAGCAGGAGCAGGAGCAGCAAGAGCAGCAGGAGCATCAGGATCAGGATCAGGATCAGGAGCAGGAGGAGCAGCAGCAGCAGCAGCAGCAGCGGGCCGCCCGCCGTGCCCCGGCAGGGCAGAGCGCTGCCATCGCTGACAGCCCCGAGCGGCCGCTCCCACAATGCACCCGCTCCCGCACACACTCGAGACACGCCGAGACATCCGCGCTCGCAGCGCTCACACTCGCACACGCTCACAGCTCTCCCTGGGGCGAACGCGCACCCGCACACGGCCCCGCTCGCACACGCACGGCCCCCGCCCCCCCGGAACCAACTTACCCCCGAGTTACATCCCATTCACAAGCCTGGGCTTCCTCTGCCGCCCCTCCTCTGCGCGCCTGCCTCTGCTGCTGCAGAGAGGCCACATATGTCTGCAAACACTTCTAGGCAGAAACCAGCCAGTGCAGAACAAAGACAGCCGAGGTTGCCTTCATCTCAGCACAAGGCAGCCAGTAGCTATTTTCAAGCTTGTTCGTTCTCCCCCTCTGAGGGCACCCTGCTCTGTTTCTCCCTCTCTCTCCTCTTTGCCTGTCCAGCTACTGCACAACACACATCAATTATTCATTGCTTGTCTCCCGGTTTCCAGGCAAAACCAATCACAGATGGAGTCTTGCTAATGGGCTCATGCCGTACTTGCCAACAGGCTATTTGTGCTCAAGCTACAACCCTCTAGAGACAATAAAGAGAATCAGGTTAAGCTTTAAAACTTCACACGTACGCGAACAGACCTAAAACGGCGATAGACATGTAAGCATCCCTATGACATTGCTCAGGAGTACGTCTTCAGCATACAGCATGGCAGAAGGCTGCTGTAAATCTTCCGAAAGGGTTTTAAGAAAATCAAACACTCGGAAAAAAATCTCACCTCAGCTGCATGTTACTGATATTGATGGTTCTCTTTTCTGTCTCTAGTGATCCATGTCTTGCTTTCCCATTGCACAGAGAGGCATGTCCTTCTCTCATACTCGTGCACGCAAGCACACGCGCGCACACACACACACACACACACACACACACACACACACACACACACACGCAGCCACAGACACTTTGCCAGAAGGGAGAGAGAGAAAGAGAGGAGGAAAAAAAAAAGCCACCCAGGCAGCTCACATTTCAAACTTGCAAGGAGGGGTGGTGCTTAAAACGTTAGGACAAAGCCTCTGTCTCTGGCACCCAGCCAAAATACTGAAATAAATCCCCTCGATCAATTAATTGGAAGCAACACTTGTTCGAGCCCGCGTAACAAACCATTAAGGGCACCGGGGCTGAAAAGTCTTGAGATTTGGGAAATCTTATACCCTTGTTTCCCCCCTACCCTGTTTGCTGAATGCTGTTGACTAAATCCATCAAACTAGTCATGCTAATTAGCGTCCAGGGCAGCCTCGGCGGCGGAGCAGCGCCCGGGGCGGGCGGCCCCCGCGGCCGGGAGTTTCCTTCCGGACCGGCCGCCGCCCCGCGCCGGGCAGGAGGTACCGGCGGGCCGTGGGGGAGGTCGCTGGAGCGGCGGCGCCGGCTGCGGGCCCCAGGGCGCCCCAGCGCTCCCGCTCGGCGGAGCGGCGGGCGCCGTCCCTCCGCCGCCAGGGGAAACTGAGGCAGGCGGGCGGGGGCTGCGGGCTGCCACCTGCGGGACAGCCTGGCCCGGGCAGGTGCCTTGAGGTGTATTTGCGAGTTCAGGTCTTCACCTTTGCCGGCCGCATACTGCTCCCAAGACATCACCCGTTGCCACGCCACTGCCAGTTCAGGGCTGCCCATGGAAGAGTTTTAAACAAGTTTCACATGTCCAGCTGTGCCTGTGGTGGTCAGCGTTTCAGCTGACAGTGCCGAAGGAAAAAAACCCAACAAAACCAACAAACAATCAACCCCCAGGAAGCTAATGTGACAATTCTTTGCTCCCTCTCAGAGGGAAAACTGTCAGTTTAAGTTGTGGCCAGCCGAGCACCAGCCTTTTCCTGCCACCCTCCGCGGTGCAGAGCCACTTCCTTCCCCGCACAACCTGCACAAAGGCACCTCCACCTCTTAAAGGCGCACCCAGCCCTCTCCCAGTGAAGCAGGCGGCAGGTTCCAGCGAGAAACAAACAAAATACAAACAATAAAGAAAGGAGGATTGAAAATAATTCTATCTCTCCAACAAAATTCCTTTCAGTGAAAAAATGGCCCCAGCTTCCCTTGCCATGCTTACAGTCACTTAACTGTGCTTCCCAAACATCTTAGCAGAGTCGGCAACATGACAGATCGGAGCAGCCAACTATCACAGATATCAAAGAGCAGCTCTTCTCTGAAAAATGATTCCATAAAAAAGCATTGTCAGATTTCACATTCTTTTTTTTTTTTTTTTTTTCCCTGGGAACCCACTACAAACAGGTAAGGCCCTCGCTTATTCCACTCCTGACGTAGGATCTCAAGGTCAGCCTGTCAGACAGGGTTGTTGCTTTCTCTCCACAGCTATCAGACCAAGCAGTACTGCAAACCAAACCCTCCACCACGCTTTGTGCAATCTCAGAGCTGCACAAGCGTGGCTGAAGGAACACTTCATAGCAACACGGCTGCTACAGGTGGTCCAAGACTCAGCGCTGGGCCAGCGTCCATAGCAGACAGTCCCTACAGCCTGGGCAAGCCTTCAGCTAGGTCCTGAGACATGCAGGTGGACCCACAGGGCTGCTGGAACAAACTCTAACACAAAATGTAGTTTCCATTGTAGTTGGCCAAATTTGAGATTCAGTCACACAGAAGAAAAGTACAGAACCGTACACAGTTTTTTCATTGCCTTTCAGCATAGACAGATGCTTTAAGGAGGTGTAAATTATACAGCTAGATTGGCAGGATAGATAATAGGAAGCACAAGTTTTAGGAGACTGTCAAATATGTCAATAGTCCAAAACAAGGACCATGCCCTGCTAATGTAACTGCACTGAGTTCCGACTTGGTGGATGTGAATGAAACTGATAATTGCTCTAATGCTACATGAATTCTTGACAGACACAGAATGAACATTTCTGTGCTTGTTTCAGGTTTTACTGCATTTACAGAATTTTCACACAGTTCATAAGCTATCATGGTGCTTTTTTGTATTTTGAAAAAACACATAAAGCAGCAACAAGAACGTTATCAGGTGGTCGCGAAGTCCCAGATATTGAGACTGGCTCGTTCCTCATACAAGCCTCAATTAAGTTTTTTTCTGAGGGTGAAAAGTAATTGTTTTTTCTAGAATTTTAAAAGTAATTATAAGTAATTTTATTTTTTATAGAAAACACATTCCCCAATATCCTATGTTTTTCTCTCTACCTACCATCGTAAGTAGTATCTCCCTGCAATTAAATTGCTCTTTCTAGTGTAACAGTGTAAGTTTCTCTTTTAAAGCTGCCTGTCTTTTCAGAGGAAGTGGTTTAGAGTAGACAAATCACTTATCTAAAAATTATGTACTTACTTCTCCTTTGACAAATCTTCAGCAGGTTTCTAATCCCACCCTGCCACTTGAAATATCACTTTCTGTGATGACATTTGAGTCACAGTTGTCAGAAGCATCAGCCTCTGTAGTTAAATGGATTAAATCACACTTCATAGCATGCAGTATTTTGAAGAAGGAGTGGTTTATCATTTGTAGAAATTAATCATAACAGTTTTTTCTCTAGGGCAAATTCCCAATCATTTTTAAAGATTACTATGTTTAAGCCCCTCTGACAGCAGTATGTCAAATTACATCACAAGGAAGGTTATCTCAGGCAGCGATAACTAACACAACTCACTGAAGACACATACTACTGGGAGAAGCAGGTCCATACTGGGAAGCAAGCACCTTTTATATGCAGGGGTGGGAGAGTAGACTCTTTGGCTGTGCTTTGCGTGACTCTGTTGAGGCCCCAGGGATCCCAGTGTCTGGGGGTGTGCCTGCTCCTGGCTGTTGTCCCAGCTCAGCCCCACGGGGGAGGGGAGATGGGGGTCAGGACATTTTGAGTTCTACATGAGGGGGAAAGAGGAGACACTTACTTGGACCACCTCTAGCTGATTAAGAGCTGGAAAATTTTCAGAGAAGTCCTATTTATCTCAAATGTTTGTCTGTTTAACATACACTGTCAATGCAAAACAATATTCCCAACAGAAACTTTCCAAATCTCAATCCTGTCAGTCACCGCTTGGCACAGAAGCAAACCACATTCTTATGGTACTGCTCTTTGCTCTCCACGCCAGGACACCTCTCTGGAGCAGTGGATTTTTAAGAAGCCAGAAGCCTGTCCTTAAGTTGTGATGATGCAACAGACATGCCCATGGAACACCAATTTTTTATGGTGAACAAGATAACGCTGTGAACACATTCATACGTTCAGGTGCCTTTGATTGCTCAGCATAAATGGCATGATGCTTATCTTCAACTGCTTCAAGGGAGGTAGCCTTTGGGCATAATTCTCGCTTCTCTCCTGCCTCGCCCCTCTTTGGTGATATTGCAAAAAATTAATCAAATAGATCAACACCTGTAATAAAGATGCAGACCACCAACAGCAAAAGAAGGAGAGGCTGCAGAGGGGTGGAGATCAAATCACCCATTTGGACAGTCCAGTATCAAGCAGACTGTAGAAGGGGGAACAGCATCATGTTCTAGTGTAATATCATTGTGAGAGGTACGCTGAGAAAAGAGCAGACAGGCTGCTCAGAGAAAGAAAACATAAATGGAAGAAAACATAAATGGGTAAGGAAAATCTCTTCAAGTAGCTGTAACAGCAGTTACTGCCCACTGAGTCATAATACAATCCTTTAGCAATGCAAATTTTCTATGACCATAGATTTAAAGGTTTATCTTGGGGACCAATCTTTATTCATCCGAGTTTTGCTGCACTGCTGAACACAGCAGGGTAGTTCCTTACAATATTTGTCTAGAGCAGGTTATTTGCCCAAGAATTAATTCCCTGGATATGTATATATTTTACTATTGATTCAAAGGATTCAAAAAACTCTTCAGAAGGCTTACAATTACATAGTTGAAATACACAGAATACATGGATCAGTGGCCTTGTCGATTTTTCCTAATGTTTCACAGTAGGCTGAGTCAGTTGAAGCTGTTATAAATCTAAGGGCTGCGGCCCAGTAAAAAACCAACCATGTACTTGAAAAAATAAAAATTAAAATCCTTTGACTCTGCATCAAGTGTCTTTCATGCATAACCCGTTTTTACATAATCAAATAAACTCCTTCCAAAAAGAGATGTGAAAGGAAAACCCAATATTTAAAAGCAAAACAAAAAGAGACCCTTTCACATGATTAAGTCCTATCCTGCTTAAGTAAGGTATTACTACATTGCAAAGAATTCTATGACTAAGGTACATACCCTTTGGTCACCTTCTGCATTAGGCTTTATAAAACAAAGGTAGGGAAGTTACAAAATGTAATTACACAGCATCTCCTTTTTTTTCTGCTGCCCATGACCACTGCTTGCTTGTACCCCTTGGTAACTACATGTTTTGATGAACCCTCTGATCTGAACGCCACACCTGGAAACACCAAACGCCTTTTTAGCCTTCTACCACTCTGGGAGAATATCTGATGAACCGTTCTTTAGATTTCAAATGAATCTTTCAGCATTTATATGTCCTGCAAAGTACTAAAAACTTTGTTACAACAAAGCAAGACTTTCAAATGCCATGAGGACTCCTGCCTCTCTAAGAAAGTTTTAGTATGCACTTCAGTAAAACATTTTTTCTGCTGCTTTTCAAGATGGTTAAGAATATATTCTCCCTAAAAATATTTGGTTTTATTGAGCATATAGCAGAAGCCCCACCTCTGGCAAGCTGTGGGTTAATTACAGCTAAGCTTTCTCTCTCCCTGATTAACTGTTCAAGGGGATAGGGAGGCAGCTCTGAAGACAGCAACTTAATCAGGTCTCACTGAAAGAAGATAGAAAACTATTAGAACAGCAGCTTGTGAGGCTATGTAGAACTAATGGGATGCAAAAGAGTAAATGAAACTGAAGCTTGGAAAGTAGAAGCCCTGCTAGGGCTCCTGAACACTTCTTGGCATTGTAAATCCAGTCTGAGCTGTTTTAACTCTTCACAGTATTTTTCAGAAATATAAATTGTATGAATATTCCTCATTAAGATCTCAAAAGAATAACCCCTCCATGAATATCAATCCCAGTGACTATTTTCCTTTATCCTTTCCTTCTAGCCCTTCATATCCAGCTGACACTTCTCCTTATCCCAACCCCATCACGGCAGTGTGAGCAGCTGCTGTTCTGGTTTTCTGGCTCAGTTTGAGTCATCCTTCCCTCTGCATGGGGACCCTCCTTGGTCCCATTTCACCAGGCTGCCTCTAATCCAAAATTGGATTTGAGAGGAAACCTAGGCTATTTGTTATATCCTTTTTATTACTATTTTTAAAAAACAATCCACTAATATTGGAAGGTATCAGCTGTGAGAAGGAGTATGTGATACAAACATCATGAGTGGGACATAAACGCAGTAAGAAAAGATGTAAAGAGAAGGTATGTCCTTCATTACCCTCAGTATTTACATTCTATACATAGGAAAGTTCATGACAACTTTTTTTCTGTGCTATGAGTGAACTGTGAGAGCATTAAAATGAGAAAGTTGACATGCAGTGGTTGGGGTTTTTTTAATTAAAAAAAAAGTCTATGAAAACAACACTGAATGTCACTTTCTTCAAATCAGTTGTAGAGTGCATAAAACCATTGAAAGTGCATTCAGATGTTTAATGATGCTATATCAAACATATGAGGGTTATATAAATAATCAAATAGATAAAAGTCCAAAGTTACAAATCAAAAGAAAAGTTACAAATTGGTGGCTATGCATCACTGTCTTGGAAAGCTTCCATTCGGGAATTCAAAGACATTCATCATTTGGAGGCCAGCTCATGCTTCTAGCTTTGTGTTTAAACAACCCCATGCACCATCATCATACACTTTTTATATCAATCTGCCAGAAAGCCATACAGAGTTATTTTTAGCAGACTGTGAGATAAAGTACAGTTTAGCTTGCAAAGTAGCCTAATAAGGCAAAATGCTCTTGGTGAAGACCAAATGCAGTCACTGTCACTCTTCCCCTCATACTCTAATCAATTTCTAAGAGCACCCCTTAATTTTTCCCACTAACTGAGGATTACTGCATTAGCAACAGGATAGAACTAGAGGGAGAGAGGCATTCTTTATAGTTTTCTTCTGTTTTGATGATCAAACATACAGCGGCTGCAGAAAAAATGGAATGGTCTGAAAAGAAAGTGGCTTTGCTCAGAGTCATTAAAGAAACCTCTTAGCAGACAATCATTTTAGGAGAAACAACAGCTTTACATCAGTTTTTACTTTCAGAAACTGACAAACTCGGGTCTCAGTCAACTCCAAATACTTCAAGGCCTCAAAGTTTCAAAGCAGCTATAAGGGACTCTCAGGGAGTATTGGTATGCTTAAATACTAGCAAGAATCTTAAAACTAAAAAAACTTCCCAAATCTCTTAGATTACTTACAGTCTGAGAAAAATACTCATTTTGACATGTTATTACTAGGAGGAGGAGCTAGAGGGGGGTGATTCTGTAACAATTTATGAGAACACCATTAAACCCAGCAATTAACACAGGTTTCTATCTTTAGTAATTATTCATATACCTGTTCAGCTGATTATAAGTCATAGCTCCAGGCTGTCTGCCTGCACTGCTAGGACACAGACAGCAACCTTTGCTAAATTGACTCCACTGGCTACGCTCATGCTGCAAGAGCTGTTTTCAAGGACAGATGTACAATGTTATATGGGTAAAGAGTGGAGCAAATTAAAGATGGGTGTTCTGTCAGGAAAAGGACTGAAGAACTTGTGTCAGCATTTCTCTAAATTAATAGGACCTTAGATTTTTAACCCTTCACTACCTATTACTTAGATTTAAGGAGAACTTTCCTTATTATATAGATAGCATAATTGCATCTTCTCCAATAAAATAATGAAAATACAACAGTTAAGAGCAAAATACAAGGACATGCATGATAAATAGCCATATAACTACATATAGATGGATTCCATTAAGAGCATTCAATCCTTCTTAAACTGTGATTCATTTTAAAGCATCATAGCTTATGGGTAAAATAGGCTGAGAACAGTAGGACATGAAGTTACCAAAACATATTATTACTACACAAAAGTATCACTCACCTTGCGATCATCAGTAAATGCCTGGCACATTCCTACCAAATGGCTACTGGCTATAATTTTTATTTTTCTTTTTACCATTTTCTGTATATTTCTGTTTAAAGCAGTCTATGTATTTCTTTACAGGATGCTGAAGTCTTCTAGGCCTAAGAAACATTTAGCAGTACAACCACAGAAGACAGCCCTGCTGTCAGCTCCTACCAAGCACAGACACGGTTCATACTGGCAAGAGGCTATGTTTTATATTGCCCTTATTGGGCTCTCACTGAAATTAAATTTACAGTTTAGGGTTTATGTGGTATCACTAAAAGAGGGCTTCTGGCATGCATATAAACATATCCTATTTTACTAGAGGATTTCTAGCATAGATCTAGCCTACTTTGAGTCTAAGACCAAGTCTACACCTTGGAATGTTCAGACTTCAAGATCTTCTAATAACTACATCCATCTGTTAAATAATTTACATTCTGATAGAATATGCAGCAATAGTACAGCAATGAAATTATACATTTCCATAATCTGGAAAATATCCAACAGTATTTAATACTGTTTCTTACTTCTCTCCTGCAACATTACACGGAGAGTTTCACAAAAGTTGTGCTTTTACAATGTACAGGCACCAGAACAGAATCTTGTCCCAAGAGATGCTTTGAAACGGTTTTATTGAAGTCTAGAATTCTTCCACTGTGAATGACAGGAACTATCCTCTTTTTAATCAATATGCATCAGTTGAGTCTCTCTGTCCACTGTTATCTTGGTGGGTTGATTTTCCACAGTCAAAAGACTGAGTGTTAAGGATTAAATATTTCAAGGCAGAAGCTTTAGATGGGAAGTTTGACAGCGAGCTATTTTTAATGAAGCCTCCAAAGTAAAAACAGGAAAATTCTGCGTGTTTCCTTAGGCCATAAATGTGGTTTTACTTTTTGTTTCATATTTAAATCCACTGTTTAGTAAATGTTACAGTTCAACATTTTTTTTTGGAAGCTTTACCAGACAACTCTATTTTAATCACTTAATTTCTTTTAATTACTTAAAGTACTTCGAGAATACACACTCAAGTATCTCCTTTAACTACAAAAACTGAAGTGAAAGTTCAGGTGCAGTGAGACCAGCTTAAATGAGAGAGTACAATCTGGAGAAGATGAGAAAAAGAAAATTTTGAATACTTCAACTTCAGAAGGCATAATTGGGTCTGATTTTCTAGAAGTGCTAAATCTCCTGCTGCTACAAGTTAAGCATCTTTAACATATTTTCAGTTCAGCACATCCAAGAACTGAGAAACCACAGGTCATTACCACAGCTTTTAACTTTTGGCCAAACAGTCAGTGTCAACTCTCCAAACTATTTATTGATAACTGCACCTTTCTAATCAACATTTTGAATTAAAAAGTGCTGGCGGGTTATTTAAGTGAGGCTTAACAAACTTTAGTGTTACTCTGTAGGCCTCTTATCTTGGCCTAGAGGACCTGCTGTCTGGAAAATGCTGTGTGGGCTTTAAAATAACTCATGTTAAAAATTTTTCTTAAAGGAGATGTAATATACTTTCATACCTACAAAGAAAAGCTAGTAGAGTGAAAGGAAATGGTTTTTATCGAAGTTAAGAGAAATAAAGTTACAAAAGTTACATTTATTTTTACTTTGGGGAAGGCAGTATTAGGCATATTTACGGAAATCAACATTAATAGAAAAAAAGATTCTGCTTTTTCTTCAAGATGGTTTCTGTGATAAGGTATTAGAAATGACAAACCATCATGAGGCAGGGACTTTCCAGAAGGAAAGGCAGAACTTCTACAGTGCCTCAGATCTCATCAAAACCATTCATATTTTCTCATGAATAGGAGGTCCTCTCCAAATTGCCATTCTCTTGCTTTGAATCACCTTCACCTCTTTGAAGACATTCTCCTGGGTGAAGGCCTATGATTTTAATATTTATAGCCCTGACAAAATTAGGGTTTATATTCTAGTGCTATCTGCACTCTCATCTGCTATATCTTTCTGGGGTTTAATGGTAGTTCTTCTCTCTACTGAAGGAGCCAAGTTAGTGACCTGAGTGTCCTCACTTCGGTCAGATCAGAATCATAGGGGTCTGCCATAAACTCCTGTATCAGAATCAGAGAGGGGGAAATGGAAGTCAGCTTTACAAAACCAGAGCCAAGAAGTTAATGAGTAACTTTCAATACCACTTCTTAACAGCTTCCTCATTTAGTAGAGAGAAATGACTATTTCAGCAAGCTGAGAAGACTTATGTGCCTTCTACCTCTCTTGGAAATCTTGTCATGCTCCTGGGAGTAAGGGGGAGAAAGCAGAGGCAAAGATAAAATCAGTTTGCCACTTTGTTTTTACACTGCTTGGTGTAAAGGGGCAGATGGGAGAGAGCTAACCCTAGTTTCTCAATAACCCTCGGTATGTCACCTCTGTAGTCCTAGTCCCATCTCAGATACATGCCACTGACTGCAAACCACCTCCTGCTGCACTATAAGCAAACTATTTCAAGTCTACAGCACAATTTTATTTTTCCACATGAGGAAAACAGACTTCTTCTTGGGTTCTCTATGAAAACAACCAGGATTCGCTTCATTATTGGTAGCAATTCCTCTGTAGAAAAGATTTTAGGAAGTAGTGTACATGGGTGTAGGTGGTTACTCTTGCTTCCATTTTTTTATTGGCTCCCAGGGAATGTCATATCTATGATAACACTTCTAACCCAGTGCATGCCTATTGACCTGTACTCTCTCCATTGGCCTCAGGATTAAAGAAAAATACCATACACACATATTCCAGGTTTGGTTTTTTTCTGTTGCAACCTAATTTACATTACTGAATACTTCTTCCAAAATAAAATAACAGAGCAGTCAGGAAAAAAACCTACGTGTCTTTAAATTTGGAGTTATTTAAAAGCAAAAGCAGCAAGTAGTTTCTATATTCTGGGAATAAGCATGAAAATTCTGTCAATTTATGATGATAAATAAAGAAAAACAAACCAATGTTCAAATCAACATTTTGTTTTGTCTTGAGTATCACCAGTGCTACAGAAAGATGAACTAAACTGAAGATGTATGAGTCCAATGTAATTAATTTTCTTATGACTAATCACTGGAGTTACAGTACTGCCCAGAGACACAAGGATGATTAGAATACCATCATAACAGAAATAATAAGTACTATTTGTTAACTTTTAGCTTTAAAAGTACAACTAGATTCTTAAGACTTTGACATTGCCTTATATAACAGCAAGAATAATTCATGGGCATTCAGCAATGCCACAGGAAGGCAAGTAACAACCTTAAACTTACTAAAATGTGTAACACGATTTACTTGATTCTGATAAAATATTTATATTGCTTTCAGACAAAGTATTGACTGAGGTATCTTATTTTGTCAAAAACATGAAAACATTCTCTAAATAATTACATCAGATTAAAGAGTTGATATTTAAGCAACAATGCTCTTTCAGGGTACTCATCATGCAGACAGAGGAACGCAAAGGTAAGAAAAAAATCAGTGGGAAAACAACACCTCAGTAGTGTGGTTAACATTACTGAAGACGACTGTGTCAGCCAACTGCAGTGCAAGCTAGCAAGCAGGCTCAAACACAGATTGACAATCTGAAGGAAAACCCATACATTCTTTTAACTCCTGCATTAACTACCAGAGCAGCAAGTGGTGCCCCTGGGAGGAGCAACCAAGACGGGGGAGCAGCCGCCCCTGTTGCTGCCTTCTGGGAGGCAGCAGCAAGGAGAAGGAACTACTTTCAAGACTGAGGTGTGCTTTGGGGAGGCAGTCACACTGGGGAGCCCTCCAAATTAGACCAAATTCTCCCAAGCAACCTGGTACATTTTCCCTTCTGCACTGGTAAATGAAAAAAAGAGACATAGAAAAGAAGGCACTTTTGCCCAGCATCTTATGAAACAAAAGCAGTACCCAACCTTATTTAGGAAGACAGTAAACGGAGCAGTGAAAAAGGAAAGAAGTCACAGTGTCGCCACTTGAGCCCTGCTTGGGAGGAATTCAACACATTAATGTAATCGATTATACCAGTGCTTAACAGCAAATCCACTTCTTGCCTGCTATCCTCACTTCAGGGAATAGATGAGTGACGAGGACTGTTGGTATATCCCACAGGCACAAGGTGAGAAGGTCACCGTGCTCTGAGGGGCACTGAGTCAGGTACTGATACAGATCCTTAAAACCCCTGCGACAAAACTGGCTCCCTTCTGTCACTGACTGCATTGCCCTGAACAGTCTCATAAAAACACGATCCTTAAACTGAGATGTTGGGTTAAATTGCTCTCAGACAACACCTCACAGTGGCAAACTGTAATTAGTCTAAAAGCTTTTGTAACTGAGTTAACACTGTCCATTTCCACAGGAGGTTCCTCATTTTTAAAATTACGTCAAATCCAGGAAGAAGCTTAATGACTGTAAACTCTGTAAATTCTTTATCTTCTCTCTCAAAAAAGGCACTAGCAGAAAAACAGTGGCTTGATAAAGGCAGTTGGGAGACTCAAGACAGCAGTTCCCAGTTCTCTAACAGGGTTAACTCAGGTCACACCTCTTCTTCTCCAAACCTTGCCTTCCTTTACTCTCTTTCCTGTCTAGTTCAGTAGAAGTTACTCATAGGAAGGACCTTCAAAATGTGTGCAGAGTTTCTTAGCGCAAATGGCACTGATCTCATGTGGGACCTATGAGAGCACCAGTGAGTAACACCAACACTACAACCAACCAGCGCTGCATCAGGGCACCAGGAAAACCACAGAGTACATCCTTTGAAAATTCTGCACTTTCTTCTTTGGTGACTGCAGCAGATGATGTCACCTCCTTAGGACAAGGAGTACGTTGACTACAGCCAGTACTTGGTGTAATAAATATTTAGTTCTCTAATAAACAGATTAAGGCAAGAACTAAGGTTTTGAATAACTTGTTTAAGAAGGTAGCATTGTAAATTTAAGAAGGCTAGGAGTGATATACTTCTTTCTTTTAAAAACATGTATCATTATAATCAAGCATGTGACTATCACAACTGAGTTTCAAACTCTGTTCACTTGGCTAAGTGGCCTTTTGCTACGGTTTGGGTAGTGATAAGGCCTGGGTTATCTCGTTACTATCAGGAGCTGTTCAGCAGCACATACACCATGACCACACCGGTCACAGCGCAGCTCACATGCCTACATCACCAAATTCGGCATCTTGGACCCAGAGAATTTCATGCTGAGGGATTTTGCTTTGACAAATGTTACATTTTTTGAAAACATTTCACTTCACATTTGTCATTTAATGCTTAGTCAGTAGGCTGCGTCCCTGGAACATTATCCCATGTGTGTAATTTGGGATGTTTCTCACTTAAGTGCTTTCCCCCACTGCCCCCCTCCCCCCTCAAAAAAAAAATCCTTAAAATGACTTAAGTTGCTGAATTTCTCTCAGCAAAGGGGTTTTTTTTGCCACGGTTTCCTTTTTATTGGCTTCTCCCCCATGGCACAAACCCATTCTTTTTCTCTGACATCTTCTGAAATTAATTTCTTTTAATCTTTTGTTACCTTTACCTAATGTCATCAATATTCAATATTCTACCTCTGAAAACCAATTTTAAAAAAATCTATTATTTTCTCCATTCCTCTCCCCGTTACAGTACTGTTATTACCATTCATTCACAGTCACTTTTTCTCTTGTATACATCTACCCTGCGGCCAGTCCAGGCAAAGACTACTAGGCACTGATCAAAGAATGAGACTGGCTACATTAATCCACATTTGGTACAACATACATACTGCACCAAGTTTTAAAAATAAAATAAAATAGAGGTTTTTATAATGTTAAAATTATTTTTTAAATATTCCCTCTGATTAAATAGCAAAGTCACCGTATCAGCTCACATCACTACTTTTCATCTAAAAAGACCCCAAGTGGACAGCAAATAACCCCTAGATAGTAAAGCAAGTTACAGCCTTGAACAAGAGATGTCCAAAAGACTTAAACAGAAGATGCAGGGCATTTTTAAATGTGTACTTGAAACCAGCACCCAGTCTCCCACATGGAGTTCTATAAGCAGAGCAATTTCTCACTGTCTGTGCATTAAAAGCAGAGGCAAGGGAAAAGGTTCCATCATATCTGCTAACAAAAACTGTTGGTGCATACACTGGCCTTTCAGACATCTGTGGTCTTACACTTTGTCACTTCGGAGCAGATGTTTAATTGGGAGGAAGTGATTTTAAACATCTGTAGCCAACATCTGAGATGGTGGATGAACACCACACAGAGCCTTGAGGAAATTAAAAGTCTACGCAATTATGTCACTTCCTAGCATGAGTATTTAGTAGAATTTAAAAAATAAACAAAACTAAAAGTTTCAATAGAGAACCTCTGAAATCCTTCCTCTCCTCTCACTTGCCTTCCTGCGCCTTAGAAAATAATTGGTAACTGAGGAGATATAAAGTCCATTAACCAAGGTTTGACCAACAAGAGATACTGCATTCCTTGAAGGAAAAGTATCAGGGAAAACCCCTCCAGTTTAGTATCAAGCCTTTAAACTCTTAGGGAAACAAAGCAAAACAGAGTAAATATTTAAAATGTAAAGCATGACTCAGTTCTAGTGGGCCTCAGGTGTACTGAAACAACTCAGGTTTAGCAACTACACCTGCAGCATATACAACACCAAAAGTCTTCCAGCAAGGAGAACCGGGGGACAGACTCCCCAGAATCCAAGTCTCCAACTTGCAATGGCATTGCTGGTGATGACCCCCAGACCTGAGCAACTGGCTGCCTCCTGACTTCGAGTTACGTCTTTCAGAAGCCAGGTTCTCTGCTTCACAGAAGGGCCTAGATAAAAAAGAGCCAAGGTTTTTCTACTTATGATACACGGGTGAAAAAATGATGGGGGCAAAGAGATCAGTTTCTGTCAATTTGAGTGGAGCTAGCCATGAAATTCAGCTTCAGCAAACACTAACCAAGACTTCCATTTTTCAAAACTGCTTTGCTTAAACAGAGCATCATCTACAGAAATCAGACAGTTACTACATTTCTGAAATTCTAATTTAAAACTGCAAACCTTAACAAAATTTACAACATGTTGAAATAAAAATACAAATTCAGCTTGGTTTGGCCACCTCTCCTTTCTAGAAGTCATTTACTATTGTACTGTACACACGTAGCACTCTATCTAAATTAGAACATTGGGATTTTGCACTATCAAATATGTAAAAATAAATGTTGCTTTGCTAGGAAGGTTACTGATTGAAAACTTTAAATTTAATTAGGATCAAGGCAATAAAATGGTAATGGCTCAGCTCATGCACAGTTTATAAAACAAGAGGAAAATCACAAAGTTTCACAAAAATTATGTGACCAAAAAGTATTTCTCTAACTTGACAAAATCAATCCCTAAAATTCTTCTGCAAGTGGATGCCAGACCTGAGAGCAGAGAAGCGCTACGTAAAAATCACTAAAAGTAGCATTAGTAAACCATTGATATTTAGGAATATCAAAAGACCTTGTCATAATTTTCAAGCCATAAAACTGCTGGAGTAGCTCTGTGGCAGAAGTGAAAGACTTGGAAGAGGCCAGTATGGTGTGCTGTGCCATCACACATTCACTCATATAGCTGACGTGCTTTGGCTTGACAGTAAAAAAAAAAATATCTTTCTTTGATTTGAGCTAAAGACTATGGCTTTATGGGAAAAAAAAAAGGCAGCTCAAAAGAGGAAGATGGTGTTTCACAACATGCATTGGGGAGGATACAACTCTGCTGTTTGCAAGTCCCCTGGTCTTCAGCCTTCAGTGGAAGGTATCTGTTCATGTGGAACAGCAGGGAAAGCACACCTGACACTGACAGCTTTGCGAGGGGTTTCTGGATCACAAGATTGTCTGGAAATTTCTGTGTACAAATCAATGTGCAAAGATCACCAAACTCACACACCGAGTACCAAAACCAAAAACCATTTCCAAGTACTGCAGTGTCTTCATTCCAGTAGAACTGGAACATGGTTTTCCCCTCCACAGAATGAACCCTAACACAAGCAGCAAAATTTCCAAGAAAAAAATATTGTTAAAAGCTCCATGGAAAACTTCCATTTTTGTCCTGCATGAAAATGATATATTACCTCAGGTTTTGTTTATGCTTTGCATGTTACCTATGCATTTTTTATTTAAAAAAAATTAAATTAATTAGTTGCTATTAATTAGCAGTCAAAGACAGAGAAACAAGCACGCTCTCTCATCTCAGATGAGTTATGATGGCACCCTCAAAGCTGACTCAGGAATTAATGTAGTTGTTTCAAGAAACAAAATAGCAAAAGATTCAATCTTTGGCAGCATTTAAACCATCTGTTCCACACTATTTTAATCACTTCTGCTCAGTACAGAGATTACGGGTTTCAGTTCATTTGTGATGGAAAAACAAAGAACGCTGCATTTTTTCAGCACGTGGGGGGAAATCCAGAATCCTCCCAACTACCCTGAAACTGGGGTACATGAAGAAAGTAAAGGGCTTACTGGATGCAGGCCTGAGCATGATTAAACAACCCTCCCCCTCCGTGCGAGATTCCTCCTGTGCTTTGAAGCAAACACAAATTGGAATGTGCCACAGTGACCTGGAAAAAGGGGGATGTGGGGAAGGAGTTCCTATTAGCCACTTTATTATGGCAAAACAATTAGTATCATTCTTTCCAATGAAGAACCCAAAAGTTCCCATTGCTATTTGTTGTGGGAAACTGCTTATTAATGTGAAGAATGTGTTTCCTCAGCTCAGAAGTTACAGACTCACAATGACTTCCTTGTAGCACTAAAAGTTCAGCAGGGTAGAAGCAGTAGGTGGGTTAGAAGGGATGAGCCTATCTTCTTTGTAACACAGTGATTTCTTGTCCCTTCTCCCCCTCCCCGAAAGAAGAGCAAGCAGTTCTCCAAGATGACAAGCAAGCACAGAAGTCTGGTCCCACAGTTCACTCGAACAGATCTTCAGCTGAAAGTCTCCTCTGTGCAGGCGACTGGTGGATTAACAGGAGCACTTGTGCTTACCTGCCCGAGCTACACAAATGACTATTCCCCTGTACCATCTGCATCTTCCCCAAGGAACTGTAATATTCCAGTTTCTGCTTCCACTGCGTTGCCTTAGCAGTTTGAAGGGGACCTGACACAGCTCTTTGTGCTGCAGCTGAAACGGTGTGTCGCTTCCTTCTCAGGGCACTGAAGGGGTCTTCCCCAACATCCAAAGCTAATGTGGCCTTCTTGAAAACACTGAAAAGACTTATCCAGACCTAAAATGATTTAGTCTGTGATTTGATTAAGATGTAGGTAGCCCAACAGATTTAGTAAGAGGGAACTTGAACTTCATCTAAACATGTCAGCTTACTCAAGCTCAATGTCCCACTGAAAAAGTTTTTTCTGTTGTAAAGATTAATTCTTGGTATTTCCATGATCAGTAACTCCCATATGGTACTATTTTATACTGGTGTCAAATGACAAACTCAACTACATGAAGGTCAGCCTGAATTCCGCTAAACAGGATTGGTACATTTGTTTTGCGTGGCCTTGGATAACAGTGTTGGCTGGAAAATAAATAAATGCATTATGCATTTTTTAATTTTCCTTACCAGTTTTCAACCAGTCCAGTGTAAATTCACATTTACTGCCTTTTACAGTCATCAAGACTAGCAAGAAATTGAATGTATTCATAAAAATGCTTGATTTTTGCATATAGACAAAACATGCTCAAAAATAAAAATATAATCAACAGTTTACCTTGAGTATAAAAGATAAAGCATTTATTGTGGTGCAGAGTACACCCATATCCTTGTAGTTAAGACTATAACAACTCTTAACTATGTAAATCAAGGAGATAGAAAAGATCCCCTGGTTTACATAGATTTGTGCAGCCACTTTCCATTGCTGAAGGATCCACTAAGTGGATTAGTCATCTCTGATCTCAGCAGACTCAGATGAAGCTGTAGATTTCCACAGGAAACATTTTCTGTACTAAAGCAAACAAAAACACAATCAGGTACTTTCTTTCCTCTTTTTTCACCTAGTTTTCCCAACTTGAAGCTTTTAGCATTCATTCCATCTGGATACCCAGCTACTAAAACCCTGTAAAAAATCGAGACCCGTGTGAATATCGTATACCCAACAGAGGGTGCCGGTCTGAACCAGAAAGGGATTGTAGTGATCTATTTTTAGGACAGAAATGTCACAGTCAATAGTGAGGCACATATCCTGCTTCACTCTGCCCTGGAGGTAACAGCTTTAAAGGTCAGAAAGCAATGCTTTCTGGAGATACCCCACTCCAGCTTCTCTAATAAGAATGTGAGATTAGCCTTTTGAATCAGAAAGTTATTTACCCACAGTGGTAAGACTTCAAACTGCTCACACCCTGCATGTATGTGCACTTTGGACAGCTGTTCCCTGCTTATGACAGGACTCTTTCTTAGAGTCCATGGGATGCTTCATGCTCTTGCTCTCTGCAGTACAAGTATGCAAGGCAGATCAAACTGTCCCCATGTCACCCCAGAAACAGAAAGATAGAAGGAAAAGACTGAAGCATGGGAAATGCTCCTCAAAGAACTCTTCCTACTGGCTGGCAAATGAGTCCTTTCTCTCTTCAACTGATTGTTTCTATATAATCTCAAATACTGATATTTGAGATACTTCCAAACAAAGACTTCAAAGCCCTCACGTTTGAAGAGGTTGCAGGGTGGCTCTAATAGCCTCCTGACATAACCCTCTGAGGCACCTAGGGTAACTGAGAATGGAAATCCAGATAGAGGGCTGTGAAGAAGAGAGAAAACAAGTCTTTAGTGAAGCCCCAGCTGTGACTTGAGACCTC
Organism: Oriolus oriolus; assembly: GCA_013400235.1. Lineage (NCBI taxonomy): Eukaryota > Metazoa > Chordata > Aves > Passeriformes > Corvidae > Oriolus > Oriolus oriolus. The sequence goes on from VXBT01010833.1 coordinate 2,092,509, forward strand.
CAGTAATATGATCTAATCATAATTAAATCTGCCCACTTAGGTGATTTCATTACTCATTCTACTGTAACCTGTTAAGCATTTAGACAACTTCCATGCATAAAATGACCATGTCCCCACTTTGATCTTTGTGTTATCATGATGAACAGACACAGTTTGACACCTTCATTATGCTTGTATGCAAAACATGGAGATATGGGGGAAAAAACTAAGAAAACTGGTGAAGAAATATCCTGGTTTAAATTAATTAAATCTTCATCTTAGAGAGACACATTGGATGCAATCAAATAATAGTGCACATAAAAAGATAGTCCAAAAAATCCACCATTCAGGCTTGAGCTTTCCTTCTACTTTGTTGGCTGAGACGATGTCCAGCAAGAAAGACAATTTATACCACATTAGTGAGAAAGCTGCTTGCCTGATGGGCTGCTTCCTTCCTCTAACTCCATGCACATGACTTCAGCAGCTGCAGTAGCTGCTCTGGCTCTTTACAGTTTATATTCTCTTGGCCTGTGGCAGGATGATGAGCTGCTGGGTGGGAGAAGAGGATAATGTTGGAGACCCAGCAGAGGAAAGCTGATGCTTTGTCACTGACAACAGCCCAGCTCTCTCATTAGGAACGGTCTCTCATTCACAGCTGCTCCCTCTCTCCTTACTTCACCTCACCTAGCAAGGGGAACCGAGTCAAACTGAAGTTCTGACTTGACTCGAGACACCTGTGAGCCCACTGCTCTAGACTGTGAGCATGGCTGCCAGCTGGCATGAGATGGATTACACGGTACGGACAAATACTGACTACAAACTCACCCATTCTCCATCAAAGCTGCCTGCACAGTTAACGGAACACTTTTCCAAATGCAACAGCTTTCAGTCACTACTGGCAAAACTGCTACAGGTACCATCAGGAGCAAAGCTGATTTTTAATTATTTTTTTTAAACCACAAAGATATGAATAAATAAATGAATGCATGTAATTTCCTGGTATCTAAATAAAGATGATTAAATTTAATCTTTAGACTCATGCACCAGGTAAAAGTGATTAGTAGATAACATACACATGAACAAAAGGTTGGATACCTTTTAAAACACAAGTCTAGATCTATTTAGCTCTCTTACCTGCTTTTCTCTTTTGAACTTATTCCTGTTGATGACTCAATTAGCTTCCTTTGCAGACCCCAAGTCCCCATGGTGTGAGTTTTACCAAGCAGAAGAAATCTGATCTTTTGCAGTGCACCTCCTTGATTAATCCCTTGCTACTACATCAGGGCAACTCTACTGCGTTGCTTAGGCAGAGACCATAGTTAAAAACTCACAACCATTTACAAAATGTGGCTGAAACTCCCATGTGTCCTTCTGTGTAAGAAGTATCATGTTGTCCTTCATATTCCTATGGGGGAAATTCTTATTAGGCCCTTAATGATCCAAGGCCAACTAATAATAGGTTATTTATTTATGACATCATAAATTAAAATAACCTGTGAAACCAACAGAATCAAAACTGCTTCTGTATGACAGGCACTCTTCATTTAACACTTCTGTCTACACATTTCCTTCATTTTTTTGTTATGAAAATGAGTTAGTAATTTGCCTTTCAGAGACTGGACAAAGGGATTCATTTCATAGAAGCGGCATCAGAGAAAACAAAGCTGGAAAGATTACTGTGCTGGGCATGGTCCTGCCATATAGTGCAGAACACACTGCATGGAGGAAAGATGCCTTAAAAATACCACAGATCCAACTGTCGGGTTTGGGTATTGTTAGCAAACACTCTAAGAAACTTTAACATATTGACACATTCCTTCACCACTGGGACTCAAGTAAAATGCCAGCAGGCAGACCTCAGAAGAACTGATGGAGGAAAGGGGAAGTTTAAACTCCTTCCCACCCACAAAAATCATGCTTTGGACCAGCAATGCTGTCCTGTTATTCACTGGCTCAAAAATACTGATTCAGCAAAGAATTTAAGCATGTGCCTAAATTTAAGCAGTTTAATTAACTTTGACGTCAGTGAGCCTACTTCTGTGCTTATAATTAGATGTGTGCTTGCTGAAGCAGAGCCCATCTGAATAGAATCTCGTTGATTTTAATTTGGCCCTTTGTCTTTGCCCCCCATTTATTCTTTGCAGTGATTGAAGGATTAGTGCTAAGGTTCTGGTTCAGGAATGCACTTAAACAACTCATCTTCACTCGTAACATGCAGAAAGAAGCTAAGCAGGTCTCAAAAAATTAGCATAGACCTGAGTATTTTCCTGAATAATGGAAGTTTCACGGCTGAAAAACACGTGGTGGTCTAGTCCTTCTTTTTGTTAGACAGATTTTTTTTACAAGATAGATTTTTTTCCATTTCCATAAATAAAGAGTTAAAAGTAGTGTTCCACACACTAAAAATGAAAATTTACAAGTAAGCAGCTGCTTCACAGAAAAATTAAACTTAAATAGGAATCCTTTCTTGATGTTGTTAGTTCTTGCAGTGTGGAAGAGCCTGCTGTAAATGTCTTATTTGTTCATTTGAATGATGGCCTTTTGGGCCCAATATCTGGGATATTTTAAGGTCACAGAAAAACAGGCACGAAATAGTAAAGCATTAAATTAATTTAAAAAAAAAAAACCAAAACAAATAAACAAAACCAAACCAAAGCAAACAAAAAAACCTCACTACCAAAACTTCATGAAGAATGAAGAGAACATGAACACCACGGATCCAGTCATCAGAAATAACAGTTCAAGTCCCAGAGGTAAAAAGACAGTGAGGTGCCTCCACAGCACACACTAGAGCAAAACAGCAAGATCAAAGCTTCAGCTCCTGCCAGGCATTTCTGCTAAACACCTCTAGAGGAAAATCTGATGTCTTTTAACATGCCCATGAATTGGATTCAGCACACAGATAGCATCTTTAACAAGCCTTTTAACTCAGCTATTTCAGCCCATTCTTCTGTGTTTATGGCCTTTTAAAACCTGGAATACATGACAGCCATTATTAACTGCAGGCATTCTACAATTAAAGGTGGATTTAGAAGGATACAGCAGTGCAGGAGGAAGAGGAAAATAGAAGGAAAACCAAGAACGGAGTTCACTATGAAAAACACTGCAGAAGGTGTTACTCAAAACAAACAAGGAGCCCCGAAGAGTGCTTATGCTGAAGGCACTGCCGGCGATCGCAATCCTGATCTACAAAGCTCCCTGCAGGGCTCCCTGATCCTCTGTACAACACAGAGTGGACTGGGCTACACGGGGTGCGCCACCAACAGAGCCACTCTCAGGTGCCTGAGCTGCGCCGAGCAACTGCAACAGCAAAGGATTTGTTATGCAGTTTGCATTAATTGTACTGGTAATTACACAGCTGAAATACCAAGAGGTCTTTGAAAACCATCTATCTGAAATCCCACTGATTTAATGATTTTTCAGAAACCCCACTCACAAATGTGTGCATGCAGCAAGATGGCTCATCCTTCATTTACTCAAAATCTGTTGTCACATACCTAATATTCTGCTGTCAAAAGAGCACTGGAAAAAAGTTTAAAAAGGTCCAGCCTCAAATTAACACTGAAGAGAAAGCTGACAATATAAAGAAATCAACTCTGTATTTACTTCATGAGTGTACTTGGAGACACAAGAATAGAAAAAAGAATGTTCCACTTGGGTTATTAAAGCAATATCCTCTAAGTGACAACTGTTAGTTCTTTTAAAACCTGCTATCAATTTCTTTAAAGCCATTTAGTTTGTTAAGATAGGGTGACATATTGGGGTTGAAGGAGACGTAGAAAAACCCCATCTAGCAACTAATTTTAGTTTTGGGGATATTGTTTGCTTATTAACTTGCACATGCCATAAGGAGAACCTGCAGGTATCATAAAACTTCATTATCCCATCCCCATTACTTTAGATTTTGAATTAGCACACAATTGTGTTTCCCTGGACACAACTGGATTTTTTCATTCTAAAATTTCTATTTTTACCCTAAGGTTCAGCCTCCCCCACAGGAACTCATTTGTCTAGAATTTGCCAACTTTACAGGCAGAACAGGCATTCACTGTCCATTTCCTCTGCTCCCACAGTGTGACCTCACCCTCTGCTCTGTTTCTTTTTGCTGCATCAGTAAAAGGAATAAAACCATTTCAGCTCTGTCATCTCTACTCTTCTACTGCTTTAAAAACATACAAACAGCTGCCAAAAGAATGGGCACTGTTTATTGTGTGGGACAGATGATGTTTGGTCTGGGCACACTGAAAACACTGAATCTACAGTTTCTCACCATCCTGTACACAGCAATCGAGGCTTTTTCTCCAGGGAATAGGCTTAGAGTTCATCACTAACAAATAATTTTCCAGACATGGAACCTTAAAAAGTAACTCCAACATTGCTATGTAAGACAGCTATTTCTGCATACATGAGCTTTCTCAAGCACAGTTTTATTTTTTCAATCTCTCTGCAACCTTTTTAGCTTTATTGACCTCATGGTAAGTAGAGTTTTGGACAGAGAGATGAAAGCCAGATGAAAACATCTCCTATTGCAAATAAACACAGCAATAGAACAATGATCCTGTATAGACTTTTTTTTTTCCACCTCTGTAGACTAAATGGCACCTGCAGAGTAAACAGTTTCCTTTCATGGGGCAATGTATCTAATTCATATCTGACTATTCCAAGTTTCCAGTATGTTTTCAAACCACAGTCCAAATATATTTACTTCACAAGAGATGCACATGTATGCTCACACTCCTTCCACATCCTCAGTTTAGTTTTGTTTTCTTCTCTTCTCTACAAAACTCCCCTCCAGAATGATTTGTATCACACTGAGACTGTGAGCCATGTATCAGTGTTAGCTTTTTTAAGACAATCCTCAGAAGTCACCATCCTTCTACAGAGTTTATGATTATATGATTGACTAAATTTAAGATTTAATTAAATGTGGGTCAAGTACATTTCCCCTCCTCCCTAGATTTGAAAACATAACCTTTTCCCAGGGTTGGAAATTCTGGCTCTTCCACTCAATCTGAGTGAAAGCATTCATTTGTCCCTGATGCACGAAGATGTGAATTCTACTAGATCAAGAAAATATGAGGAACACAGAAGATACTTTCAGCTGCAGAAATCTGGCAGTCTCTAGTGCTGACTGAACCAAAGGGACTGTGCCAAGCCAGTCATGGCAGTTAGGATTTCCCCTCTGTTTTTCTAACATTACCTTCAGTGTTTGCTACAACACATATTGGAACCAATGGAAAGAAAAAAATGCTGAAATGCATCTGCACACACAGCTGTTCCAAAGGGATGCTGAAAACCACTCTGCTGTCCTGCCCTTCAGAAGGACTGAGGTCTGTTTGAAGCCTAGCTCCCAGCAAGGATTCCCCGGGAAGACTGGCTCCTGAAATCCACTCAGGTGACTTCATTGCCCTCACACATGGCTTGGGTTCTCATACTAGCAGTAAGCTCACAAACTGTTTGAATTTTGGTGTGTGTCAGAGATATCTTCACAATATCACTGCTAATCAGTTACCAAAGGATTCCACTGAGCCTCCAGCAGTGCTGTGATGATCAACCACCTTTGTGTCACTGGCTTGAGGACTTTGCTCTCAGACATTACTCTTGTTTCTCGTCCCAGCTTTCTGTCCCTTTACAGGCAGTGAATGATTCTGCATGGGGCTGATCCTGCTTACACAGAACAGGAACACACCACTTCCTTCCAGCCTTCTATCAAGATTCTTTAGAAGGCAGTTCAGTGCCCAGATCCCATGCCAAGCACACAGCTTCACACAATGGTCTTGATGTAACCCAGTGGCTCAGAGACAGGAGCTCCTTGAGTGACAGCTGTCACACTGTGCTGCCACTGCCCTGGCTGAGGAGCTGCTGCCTTCTTGATCACTGCAAGCCGGGAGCAATAATTGGCTGCAAAGAATCAAATGAACACAGAATTTCCTCCAGCAAAAGACTCTTGTCTTTACCTGTTGATTTTTCCACACACTGAAAGAAGTAAAAAGTATCTCTCTCTTTTGGAACACTTTTTTTCTTTCTTCCATTCTGACAGTTGCTAGACCAAAATGTCAGTCTAGCTCTTCTCCAGCTCATCTTAGCTATTGAATGTATAATTAGCTAAACTGCATAAAATTTTAGATCAGAATTTAAAATCAATTTGCTGTCCTGTAAGACATGCTAGGTTTTGTAACAGAACAGAGAAAGGAGGGTTGCACAATTTTGGCTCTAACAAAAACCTACCCAAGTCTTTGCTTTTGGTCTCAAGACAGCACAACATTGACACAACTCCAGTACCTCACTGCTTTTGCTTTGGTCAAGACAGTTACTGTAGCTACTGCTTATTATTTCAAACACATTTGGCTGTAATAGTAGAAAACCTCCAAAGCAAAATCCCCTTACTGCCTGCAGTGATATCTAGCTTTTCAAGGACCACTAAGTCCACTACAACATTCCTATTGGGAGACAGCAACTGTTATAAATTCCCAACAATTACCCTCTCAAAGTCTTATTTTAGACCAGCAGTGCTTCATTTTTCACACTGAAAACGTATAGGTCTCTCTGGTTCTTTGCCTTAATTGAAATTGCTTCTGTAGTAAATACACTAAATAATTTCATTTGTTTTTTCCTGTGATGGAAAGACAGTATCTTCCAGAGTGAGCAAGATTAATGTCTTTTGGGTCTGACCAGGCAGTCATAAGGGAAACTATCACACATGAACAAATACCCTGCTTTGTACGCAGATGTTCAGTGTCCAATTTATTTCCTCAGGAGCAGCTCCTTTTCAGCCTTCTATTACTGAGTTCAGAGCCAAGTCAGTCATGTTTGCCTTTAAAAATGTTTAAATTTATGTTCCCCTTGAGAACTTGCTTTAGAAGATACATATTTTGAATCGTTCTGTGAACCTGAAACTAAGGACTGATGTCTGTGTCTGCAGGTTTAAATCTACAGAGCCCCAAGCAGGGCGTTGAGAAACAGCAGCACAGGTATTTAAAAATCTGTAACTTTTTCTATCCACTGAAACTAGTAGCCCCAGCACACTAAAAGTGCAGGCATTTCCCAAAGAAATAAGGCATGTATTGAAGGGGGTTGAATTAATCATTAGTGTGACACATATTTCGTAGGAGCTAACGTACTGCATGAAATGCTACTGCTTTAAGTTTTGCTGAGAGTGAATCTCACAAGTTGAGCAGATACTCAGCTGATACAAAACACGGAGAAACAGTGGTTCTTTGTAACAGTGCACATAAGAAATACATACAGCAGCAAAGCAGAGGTACAATTGATATATCTACTAGACAGACAGACAAGAGTCAAAGAGATTTGCTGAGGACTGCACAATATCCAGGCATCTCAATGCCTGATCATTTTATCCTTCCAGCACATTACAAAATCTTATCTATGAGTTTCAGCCCCAAAAACAACTGCATCTATGGGGAAGTCTTTTAGTAGAGACACACTCACAATCATGTATTTGTTTCTTAGACTTGACATCCAGACGATCCTAAAAGCCTGGTTTAAGTCATAGAAACGAGATGCAAAACAACTTAAGCTTCTAGTTAGATTCACACCTTTTGGAGTTTATTATTGTTAAACTAATAAACTTCATGAGGAAAATCTCATCTCTTCCATTTATTCCTCAAGTCAGGTGTTATTGGTATCTGCTACAAAGCATGATTTACCTTACACGGAAGTGTCAGGAATAAAGTCTGGATTTATTAGGATATTCACAGAATGTCTCACAATGACATGTATTGTTGCAGTTTTCATCAGACTACCAAGAAATAAAAAGGAAGTTATTTACCTTGGCATCCAGAAAACCTGCAGAGGAAAGCAAATCTAATGGTTTTCTTTAAATGTTTTACTGAAAGTAAAACAAGGTAGAGACAAAACCAGTCCCTAAAAAGGAAACAATCCAGAATCCTCATCAAACATGAACATACTGACTTCTACTGAACTTCTCAGAAAACCAGCACATGTTATAGAGAACAATATGCATTTTTTGCGGGAACGTATTACTTAGGAGCTCTCTTCAAATCAATTTTCCTTCATTCTGTGATCTTTCTCCTTGAATCCCCTCACATGAAGTTGCATGAAGACCAATACAAATTAGAACTATCTGTGATGATGAATCCTTATGATTCTTTGTTTATTCTTTAACTGGTATTTAAATGAATGTATTGCATCACATAGCACTTTTGCAAGTACCTTGCTATCAGCACACTTTAAGAGGTGTACTTAAATATGAGCATTAGAAAAGATGAAATAAAAACATTTTTTCAAAACTTCTCAGCATGGAAATCTCTCTTTTTAAAGATAAATACTACATATAGCATCTTATCTACTAATCATTGTGTTTCTCAGAGTGTCATGTCTAGAGTATTCAGAGCAAGAACTTTCTTTAACAGGCTGACTCCATGCTGCAGACAAGCCTGGAGGAATTAGGGATGGATCTGAAAATGTGAGCAGTGGAATCTCAATTGTGTTTAGGAAGTGAACTTGATGTTCTTGGAGCTCCACGACCTGATCTGTTCACACAGTTCATGCTTTCGTGGTTTAACCCTCCAGCAGCACAAAAGCTACCAATCCCCATGGAAGCTGCTACGTTCCTGCTCTCATAGCTGGACTCCTCATGAACTTCTCTGAATGCCTCCAAGATACACAGGCTAATAAGAGAGCACTGGCAGTGAGGTTCATTTGGATGCACTGCAGCTCAAAAGGGAACAAGTTCAGGACTGCTTGCTGTAAGCTGAGAAAAGGTAACTTGTAAAGGGCAAATGCCATTCTAAGAGTTTGCTTTCTTCTCTCCCATCAATATATGCAGGCTTTCACAGCTGCCTCCCCTCTAACTTGCCATTTGTGACTTACCTCATCTTCAGAGGGAAGTTACTCAAAACAACAGAAAATGAAAAATCAAAATTCACACCAAGACCAAGCTCTAAGCTGTCTCTACCACCAAATCTTCAGCTGTTCTCAGCACATATGGAAGCCCTGAAGCAGAAGACAGAACACACTGATAGAGACCAACAGAAATCTTCTCTGGGGAATGCCAGTTCCAGTCCAAGTGAAAGTGTGCTGCACACTTTAGGAAAAGATTCTTCCCAGGAACTGCATGGTAAGTTAATGCACTACACATTCAAATCTGCAGCAAAGAGAGCATTCAGGTAGGTACCAGCCTCAGGAAAATCCAAGGCACAGACTAAGAACACAGCAGAGCAAACTTGTTGCTGTTGTTGAGCATCCACAATTTCCTGAAGTGCTATAGTAAAGGCATTAGAGAAAAATGTTCCAACCTGGAAACAGCTTTACTGTGACATCTCTCAAAGTCAGAATTGGTACCATGGTAACAAGGACCAGTGAAATGTCAAAAAGAACTGGCCAGATACACCACATGGTATTTTGGCTAGACAAAATAAAGAAGCAGCAGCTCAGCCATGCAACCTCCTTTATAAACATAGGTGTTCAAGTGTACAGCAGAAGTGAATGCCAAAAAGGAAGTGAGTTTTCACCAAAATAATACCTGTCCACACTGATATGTCATGAAGTCCTCAAGCTCACAGTAAAAATGAAGAGGAGTTGCCAAGCTGAGGATAATGAAGACCTGACACAAGTATGATCATGTTTCCCACGAGCAGAAGGCAGACCAAATAAATGAGGAGCAGACTTCTCAGAGGAAGGGAACAGGAACAACCCGAACAAATAGGGCCCAGTGGGGAAAAGCATCTCATTCTGCAGGCTCTTCTTAGCCTCAAGATGTTTGAGAGCTGACTACTGACATGGCTGCCATATGTCAGGCCAACCTGACAGAGGCTCAAGATAAAGGATATAACTGCCCAAACTGCAGGTCTTGCAGAGTTTTGCTCTGAGTAAACTCATGGGTGAGACAAAAGGGCAAAGTCCACTGTGCCTTTTCTGCAGCCAATGTAAACGCAGCAGTCACAGACAGGAATTAATGCTGCTTGCCACGGAGCAACACTACTGACTGTGTTTCCCTCTGGTCAAGGGAAGTTGCCAACTTCATTAAGAGGAAGTAATGAAACTAACCTCATAATCTAAATGAATTAAGAATTAATTACTCCTTTATTTGTAGTATCCATACTATAAATCTTTAGGAAAGAAAGACTTAGTTGCAACAAAGGTGTATCCTGCCAATATATGTTCCAGAACAGAATTATTTTATCTGTATGATAACAAAGTGTAAATGTCCCAGCTGAAACCATGGCTCTGCTGCACTGGATAACGACCTACAGGGGAAGAGGTAGTTTCTGTACTGCATGCTACTGAATTTAATTAAATCAGATAAAAAAAAGTGAGATGGAAGGTGTATTACTATCCTTGCTTCAAAAATATAGAACTACAAAACTGAGAGCAAAGCAGACAAGGACACACAGTGAGAATCTGTGCTAAGAGCAGGGAAGTGAACTTAGAGATCACCCGAAATGTAGTCAGTCTTCAGCATCAAAAGCTGTTTCAGAAGGTAACAGCTAAAATAAAATAATACCTTTATTTTAATGAGGAGTGCCAAGTGGATGGTTTTAGGACACCAACTCTAACTACCAATGGATTAGATATCTGCATGGAAATGTAGCAGAAATCCAGGACGACACAGATAAAAGGTTCTTAAGCAGATTCCACCTACATCAAGAACCACATTACACAATTTCATACACTGAGTTTTATCTTTAAAAAGGCTCTTTCATGTTTCCATTTTCCTTTACTCTGCCCCATCCCTCTCCACTGTCATTCTAGCTGAAAATATTTTTCAAATGCAACTGCCCTAATAATTCTGAATTCCCCCTTATTTCAGTGTTTTATTCAATTTACACCATATGTTTTTGTGCCAATACTGTACTATAGCTTCATAGCTCTTCTTGTTCTGAGCTGTTCATTTGTTAGTACTTACACACATTTCATAACTCTGCTCAGCTTTCATTTCACAAACAACCCAAGCTTTTACTCTGCTCTCATAAAGCTGCTTACTTATTCTTATCAGACACTTTCTGAAGTGCAGATACAGCATTTGTATTTCTTCTCCAGTCATATAAGACCATTTTGACTGGACTTGCTGGAAATCTTTGGTGTGAGGCATGAGACTGACAATTCATATGCTATTTCTTTCCTAACACAGGCATGTCAATCATTTGGTCCCTTCAAGCTGGAGGGATGCCATCAGCCTTGGCTGGAGTAATTTCCATTCTATCCTTGTAATCCTTTTAGCCACCCCGCTTTGCCTTGTCTCCACAGATAATGTGAGCATTATTACTGGAAACTTAGTAAAAGGGTTAATCTAGCCCTATGGTCCCCCATAATCTACGGGTTATCCTTGCTTTCTACCTTTGTATTCATTCACACAGTGGCATCATTTCTTCTCTCCTTTTATGTAATTTCTGGAAGATTGATTTGATAATACACCAAAATACTCTTTGTCCAATCCCTACTATTGCTTTGAAAATGTATCCTGATCAGGACATACCTTAGGTCTCAGTATCTTGTCCAGTAATATTTTAACACCTCCATTTGCCAGCACTCTCACTGCAAATACCTTTGTTAACCCAGGGTCCAAATTATTTACAGCTTTGGCATCCTACTCCCAAGAACAGCCCTATTATATCACAATTAGAGTACAATGACTGAAGCTAAAGAAATGAAAAACCCCATAAAATAGAATCCTCAAATACCATGAAGTTTTAGTTCATACTTCATATAAAATCAAGATTATTAAGCAATATTGCTCTTGAAAAGTAAAATCAGAAGTACACCAAGCACAGCCTAAGGGATTGAAAGCAAAGTGATATCAAAAAAGGTTGCCATTTCTGCTATCAAACAGCCAACACTTAGCTGCCCGTCCAAGCTATCACAGCATTTGTTTGCTGTAGTTGCTCAGTGACTGCTAAAGTACCTTTTCGGCACAGTTCTGCCCTCAGGCTTCTTCCTTCCTCTGTCTCTTTACAGAGATACTGAACAGTGTCCTTTTCTGACAAAGCTCCCTGTATGATCTCATCCTGTCGTCCCCCTGTCTGGCCTCAGCTTGGCCTCCTGACAAAAGCAAAAGTAGAAAAGTAGCTACGAGAGCAATGAAGTTCAGTAGCTCGACAAAGTATCTTTAAAAAAAAAAAAGTATTTCAGAACAGAAAATTGCTCCCTCTCTCCCTCTTCCCCCCTCCCCCCCCTTTTTTTTAATAAACACTTTAATTGGTGAACTCTACTTTATTTGAACAGAAGATGTTATAATAAAGCTACCAAATTACTTAAAATCTTCTACAGGAAGGACAAAAGCATCAGATATGCTCAGAAAAAGTCCAAGCAAACACTGTTCAGAGAGAAGGTCTTCAGGTTTAAGGAAGAAGAGCCAGAATACATAAACACCTATGCACTCCCATACTAAGAGCAACTCAGGTTACTGCAGTCTGGAAGCAAATGAGCAGGCAGCCAACCTGCTGGGCCATTCCCTATAGGTGTCACAACAAGGCAAAGGAATTTGCAGTGGAAGGTCTGGGGAGCAGCTGTCACCAAAAGAGACACATATATTTTTAAAGGCTCTGTCATTTGTCTTCAGGGTGGGAAATGCTGTGTCTGACCTCCTGCTGAGGCAGCTGCCCCGCTGCAGCAGCATGGGCTAGAAGAATAAAAGGCAGCAGCTACTATTTCAGGTACAAACACCAGAAAGCAGAGACAAAAGGCACAGTCATTAAATCATCATTTCTAGTTAAAAACACACATGACAACTTTTTAATACTTTTCATGCTGCATGAACCTCCCCTCTAGGCACTATTCTCCAAAACAATTTGTATTAGCTAATTGTTAACTATCTCAATGACCAAGTAAAACAACACCAAAAAGCACATCAAACACTGTCTCGGCAATACCAAACAATCCTGGATGGGAAAAGCCAAGGAATTGACAGCTCTCGGTCTGGTGCCCTGCCTTTCCCCAGCTGAGGCTGTGCCACCTGAAAAGCTGCCCCACCCAGCTGCAGCCTCCTATCCCTCCCTGCTTCCCCCATGTTTGCCTGGACTCTGATCTGCCACTGCACCTCCTTTCCAGCTTAGCAGGGAGCCACCAACACAGCTTAAACCAGCTGGGATGAAACCTCGTGGGGCCATTTCCATGAACCAGGGGGTGGTTTTCCCACTGAGCTGAGCCAGTTTGGCAGCTGGCTGCTCTGCCTTCTAGCCTCAGGCTCCAGCCCATCTCCATCAGGGATAAGTGAGATCCCCAGGTGCTGCCACGGGGACCCTCACTCTCCTGGGGCCCTGCAGAGACACAGCTCAGGGAGCACTCAAAGAGAAAAGAAGCCATACCAGCAAAAGCTCTTCTGCCAGTAGACGTCCCTGAGCAAGCTTAGGGTGGGAATTGCTGGAGAACAGGAGCAGGACTACTGATTGCACTGGTTCAGCTGTCTCTGCAAACCAGCAGACCTGAGGCACACTGGGCTGGAGTGGTCCACCTGCTCCACACGGCAGAGCTGCAAAGCCTCCCAGCCACTACTGCCAGGCACCTCCAGGCTCCCAGCCTGTAGGACATCACTCAGCAAGTCTTGTCCTGAGCTGCAAGGAGGTACTAACAGCGGATGGCCCTTGAAAGGATTTGGTGCAATTAGTTTCCCCAGTGTTCACCTACTCAAATATGTTTTAATTAGAAAGTCTTTTTTCTTCCTTGCATTTAAGAATGTCAGACACTAAACAACATGGATTAAAAATGTTTCCAGAGTGATCCCATTGGCAGCATTAAATTCACACTTGGAGGGATGAATACAAACCATTGTAAATTCCCCTTAAGCCTGGAGGAAGGGAAAAACAAATTCTTATTCATTAAAATTAATGCCATTTGATATCTATATCAGGGGATTTCTGTAGGAATGTGACTGGAAGAAGTGTTGAAGGTGTCTTTCATTAGATGCAAAAGAAAACAGAATGAGTTACTCAAAACAACCTGCAAGCATCCCTGACAACAACTTAAGCAAATCACGAAAGGCAGCTTTCAATAATGCACACTCTTGACAAGAAAAGCAAAGGACAATCTCAACATTTTTACAATAACTGAATGAAGGAGCAGTGCCACTGCTGTATTAGAAATCAGCAAATGTTTATGCACTCAGACGTGGAAAATAACCTTTCAAAAAAAGTCTGTATATTCTGAAATGACCCCACATTTGTAATCCCAGTCTGTCAATCTTTCAAGCTGCCTATTCAATGATGTAGCTCTCAGGGCTCATTTGTGAATGTGACATCTTTAGAGTAGTGGCTGTATGTGACATTTCACAAAATATGTTATGGTATGCCCCAAAATATGAGTATTTAACACAGACAGTAAGAGCACAAAAAGCACAATGTAGATGGGCATGATGAAACCCCGGGAAGACCTGGTGAAACAACTGCACACATATTTGAGAATAAATTACTTGTATATACAACTGGGAAACAGGAAACAAAGCAAAGGACTGAGAAGGATTTTAGAATATACTGAGAGAAGAGCACATGATTTACCAGCTTTCCCAGTATTGTATCAATTAAAAATGGAAAGACTGAATTCCATACAGAGTGCTAAGATAAAAAAACCTCCCACTTATATTCCTCAAAAAAGTAATTACTGGTAGAAATCAAACACTGACATTGGGCTTTTCTAGGACATGATGACTGACCAGCAGTTTGCAAGACTACCCCCTCAGTCGAGCCCTAAAGGAAAAGGACTATAACATCTGACTCTCAACCTCTCTTTCACTAACACACTGATAGAGAGACATGCCAGGAAGAATTAGTAAGAGAGGGGGAATAGCTACATTTTTAAAGAAAATTTGATGCTCTCATAGCTGCAAAGCCTCACTTGATAAGCTTTTTTTTAAAAAAAACACCCAAACAACCAAGAAGAGATGTGGTAGCTAACTAATGGATCAACTTAATAGGAAGTCAGAAAAAAGGGACATTGTGCTTGGTCAACTGAACATTTTATCCTCCACACAGTTTTCCTGGATGAAAATCAGACAGTTTATTCAACATTTAGTAAGATTAATGATCCCTTCCCATACAAAAAATAAAACAGTAAGTCCAGTGAGTATGCTTTGATGTGAAAGTCACTTTTGCATGAGGAACTGCTTAGAACACTTGGGACAAAAGGTAGCCATGAGTAAAGAAGTTTGGGGCTGATAAAAATTGAAAAGGAACATGAAAAGAAATATTAACACCCAATCAGTTGGCTAAAAGCCACTGGTTTGGAAGAAGGTAACCTTTTCTGATGTTCTAAAATGGGGACTGCATACCAGTTTAGTACTAAGCAGAAAAGTTATCCATGCTCAGTCTGGAATGGAACAATTATTTTCCTGTTTTCCAAGCCAGTGCACATTATGTTGACATTCATCAGCTAAGAAAAGGAGAACCAGAATTAAATGTTCCAGTTAAATTGAACATGTGAGAAGCAGAAAGACCCTTAAGTGCATTTTCTACTTTTCTACAGAGAAGCAACGGCAGTACATCATGATCAAATATTGCTACTTGATCAGAGCCCTGTAACAGATTATTGCTGCAAAATACAGGAAAAATGGCTACTTCATACTTCAGCAATAGAGTTACTGCCTACTCTGGGCTCAAAATTCTAATGCTAAGGACTATATGTACAAGCAACACATTTGCACAGACATACAAAGTCAAGAAATACAAGTTTTGCAATAGATATACCAGGGAGTGCAGAATGAATGTGCAAGATTTAGAGGTTGACACATGACAGAAAATCAATGGTTTACCAAGACAGAGGGGTCTGAGTATGTTCATTCCCACCATGAAATAACTAAACATCTGTGCTTCCAGAAGCACCATTTCATCCATGAGATAAAGTAGGGCAAAGAACAGCACTAGTTGGGGAAAATATAAATTCCCAAAGTCATGTATCCTCAGAAGAGCATGCCACTGAAATGCTAAAAGCAACAGAACTAAATACATGTTTGCTTTTGGTTTTGTTTTTTTAAAGAATGCAAGACAGTCACAGGTAGAATTTTTTTCAGAATATGATCATCCAAGAATCAACAATACATCAAAAACAGGCTTTTCCTACCAGCTGATTTTGGAGTGAATTTGTCCCTGTTGGCTGCACATACTGCCAGTAGCCTGTATCCAAGATCCAAGTCAAATCCTTGCTGAGCTGCCACTCGACTAACCACCTGCAGAGGGAAAGAGAGAAAGCTTCATTAGGGGTTACTCGAGCTCTTCACAAAGTGACATTAACCTGCTTATCAGCACTAATGTGAGACATCTGAATCTGCTGCAAGAGCACAGTGCAAACACGGTACGAGGCAGTGCTCCCCAGTAGTTCCCAACACAAGCACAGCAACACAGGAGTATTCTGGTGGTCCTGTTATTTGACCACTCATCAGGAGAAAGGCCTGGTAGTTCCATGAAAATTGGAGAGACAAAGCCAGAAGAAATAATGCAAGAGCAATGTATGTAAAGATTGTATAGAATACACCTTACTGTACTTGAGATGTGAGGATGAGAAATCCTCAGTCTCCCTCTGTTGTACAGTTCCTGGCCCCGTTCCCAAGGGCAGTGCCCAAGTCCTTTAGGTTAAAATGCCCGCTCCACACCGCTGGGCAGGGTTGTCCTACACTGTGCTCAGTGTCACAGTTGCTGCATTTCAACAATACTCTATTGGGAAGCACATTTACTGGAGTTTTAGAATAAATAGGCCTGTGCAAGAAGCATTTGCCAAACATTAAATTAGGGAAAGACTGTTGTTGTTGTTGACTGATCTAGAAGAACTAGCAAAACCAGGCAAATCAAAGACTGGAGTTAAGGATGAAAAGCAGTCAAATGTTTCTCCAAGCCAGCAACTCAGCTATCAGCCAAGAACGTATCCTCTTGAAAATCTGCATAGTACAAACACAATACCACAGTCATTCTGCCAAACAATGCTAAAGCTATACACAGCACAGCTTTTCTATTGCCTTCTAGTGGCACACGATGACTTCAGACTCAGAGGCACAGATAAAACAGATTACTCTTAACAGTGCCATTACTTTGCATTAAGACAATGGTGAAGGAGCTGCACAAGAAACAGAACACCATTTCCTGAAGCAAAAGAAAGTCGCTATCTTTAATAGCTCACAATACAAGAAAACATCCTTTTCCCACCCCCTTCTTCATCTGAAAGCTTCTTTCTTAATGAATGACTCTGCAATTATCTGTGCCCAGGACTGCAAAAAGCAACAATATAGAACAGAGTGAAGAACTAACATATGTGATAACTTACTAATATTATTCTGAACTTTTTCCAAACTATCCACTTTTCCTAATTAACAATTAAGAACTAAATTTATTTCTTTAAAAAAGAATTAACATGAATGAAGTTCCAAGGTGGATGTTTTGTTCTGTTGCTCCTATTAATGTAAAAATTACAGATTCATAAGACTTTATCAAGTGGGAGTGTTCCCTCCCTAAATTTAACCCTTCCAACCTCAAAACTGAGAAGAGAGCTTCAGGGAAAAGAAATGAAAATTGAGGATAATCAGTACAGTAACACACACCTACTGTTTTATCACATTTCTTTAGGATTACAACTTCTAGACAGAAAAGTAAAAAGGAATAAAGTAACAGAAATAATGTAATTATTTTTGATAAACAAAGAAACATTTCCAACTTGGTAGATCAGTCTTTAATCCTTTACACTTAGAAGTCCAGTTGTTAGCATCCTGGCTAAAACTCTGGGTCCAAACTTGCAAAAATAAGAAAAACTAAAATGAATAATAATAAGGTAATAATAAAAACCCAGCCACAAAACCATTCAAAAACAGAAAACCGAGAGCAGAACATGATATGCCATGTTTCATGCTAAATTAGCAACAGGAGTGAAGACTGCTGGGCTGCCATGAGATCTGGAAGACACTTAACGTACTTGGAAATCTGTTCCCCTTTTCTACTTCCAGTATCACTCTATTTCAGCCACCCAAAAGTAGATATTAGGGGAGGGATGAGAAGAAAACAGACAAAAACCTCTACTAAAACCCCCAAAACACTACCTTGCAAAAGGCTCCTGAGAACAATGTCTCATTAATGTACAAACATTATTTAAAGTCCTTTAGCCATCATCTATTGCACCATTACAGAGGAACACATTTCAGAGTGCCCATCAGGTCTGTAAAACAATGGAGAAAGGGCCCTCCCATTTTCTGTTTTGAAAAAGCACAAATTAAATAAATTAAACTATTTATTTTGAAACTGGACAGGAATGAAGGCAGATACACCTGCTCATCAGTGAGCACACAGTAACTCAGGACATGCACTGGCTGCTTATACGCTTGATTCATTTTAAAACACGAAGCTACAGCTCCTGAGACCCTCCTAGCCAGAGGCCAAATCACTACTCTCAACTGACAGCTTGCTAATTATGGACAAATTCTACAAAGTCACTCAGAGAGAAACAGAGGAAACAGAGAGAATTGTAAAACCCACAAAAACCAAGTTCTCCTTGCACTGTCTTCCCTGAATAAACTGCAAAGCCTTGGTCAGTGCACTCCTAACCACAGGCTGACGCCTGACTTTCTACACCGCCACTTCGCATCGGTTTCCTTTCCTTAATTTCCCCTGCCAGAGGAAGCAGTGCCATAAAGCTCAGAGGGGTGGAGAGCAGAGCTTCCCAGGTGCCAGAGCGTGCAGCCCAAGGCTGACCGCACCCCGATGGGCACAGCACAGCCTGGGAGCACCCACCTCGGAGCGGCTGAGGCGCTGCCCCAGCAAACACCGCAACAGGACTGAGCATGAGAAGGCAGAATCTGAACTTCAAGAGTGTGCAGAAGTCAGCCAGTCAAACTATCACTTACTTCTTCGTGCAAAGTGTGAGGCAAAACAGATTGCAAATTTGTTTTAGCAAAAAAAAAAAATTACAAAATAATAATCTTTGAAAGAAAGTGCTTCCACTGACAAACTGCACAAAAAGCCCCTCCTTCTTCTCAAAAGAACAACAAAACACAGAGAAATTTAATAGAAAACAGATATTTCTAACAAAATTTCTGTTTTGCCAAGAGTAATTTTCCACCTCCAGTGTTCTTGTATGCACTCCATTAAATGCAGAAAGAGGGTCTATTAAACAAACTGGTGGACCTGTGCTCAAGAGGGCTTTCTCTGGTCCCTTCTGCCTCAGCTTGGTTGACATGAATAGGGCATTAGACATCTATTTCCTTTACAAGGAATGGCTAGGTCAACTGTGATAAGTGCTTACAGCAGTGTTGCAGAATGAACTCATGGTTGAACCTGTGGTGCCAGCTGCACGTGGTCTGAACTTTTTAACAAAGTTTACAATTTTTTGCATTGACTGTACCTAAAGTTTTTTTTTTAACTGTGACAGGTTAAAGACCTCCTTTTATTTCAAAATTAAGGTCAATGGAACAGATCACACCTTCCTCCCAAGACCCTGTTTCAGGTTGTCTACAACTCCAGTCTGCCATCACTCACTTGGTACTTGTCAAGCTTTCCTCTGTATGCAAGGGACCCCCTGGCTTTTTAGACACTGAGAATTCCCAGAAACAAGACGACAAATGCGTCATAGGAGTGTGATCCACAAAACACAAAGAACTAGATACAAGACATTTGGTAAGTTTAAAACATTCAGGTCAGGAGACCCTGATGAAATTTACCTTCGAGTGCCTCAAAGGAACTTGCCTGGGCAAACAGTGTAACTGCTAATGATTATCTTCAGAAATTCATTCAGGACAAGATCTTAAAACCAAATCTGGTTTTAAGACTGTGAAAGGTGACTCTCAGAAAGTACAGTAATCCAGACAGACAACAAAACAAAGTATTAAAGAAGTACTAGGTGAGCAATACAGAACATCATCATGAATCCATCAGCAGTGTGCAATTTCCTTCTTTGACAAGTTACCATATCCTTACTCTAATATGTCTTTTGACATTGCCTTATGTAACACTATCGTCACAAAGGAACATAGCCTAGATGACAGCAGTATAAATTTTACTCAGATTATTAATTACTAGTCCTTTGTCAAATCATGACTTGTGCTTGTTACAGGTAATTTCTGTGTATTTAGTCCTGACTTGGACAATGACAGAGTAAACTGCAAAACCTTTAGGTGGTTTTGCGGGCAGAAGAGTCTGCAAACACTTAACAGGACAGGGTAAGAGTTTAAAATTATCTTTATAACCTGGAAAAATGTTGCAAAAATGAGACCAAAGACACACATGAAATACTACAGATCAGACAGAAAAATTAAATGCCTAAATAGAAAATTAAGAACAGACATTAATCTTCTCAGTGTATATGTGACTCACTGGGAAAATGCTTGAGGTATTAAAGATCATCAGGCACTGCAAAGAGCTACCTATCATTGTCTGGATTTTGGAGGGTAAGGGGATTTATAGTAGACCAGACCTTACCTGTATCACATCCCAGTTTGGAGAACAAGAATAGACAGCATGGTCTCTCAGGTCTGTCCCAAGCCAAACCTCAGTGATTCCAGACACCTGCTGCTAACTGGAGCCATCCAGCTCAGTCTGAACCCTGTCCCAGGAATTCTACCACATTTGAAACCTCCTGTGATTTCAGTCTTTTTCAGGTACCAGTGTGGATCAGATGGGAACAAGGCAACAATTTCAATAATCCATTAAATGTTATGGCTAAGTGATTATGATACCATTTGCAAACATACTCTTTCTCTAACTGCAAATTCAAATCCAGCACATCAGCAAAAGTTCAGACAATGTGTAGCTGGCACCACGTGTTCAACCATGACTTTATTCCACAAAGCTGTAAGCACCTATCTTACTTGATCTAACCATATGTAACATAAAATTCCATTGAAAAGTAGTGCATTACAAAAAACCCCAAACAGACATAGTTGCCGGTATCACAATCATAAATTGAGATCATCGTCCTTTATCATGGGTGAGAGGTGCTTGGCCAGCCCAAGGTTCAACACTTAATGTTTCTCTATGTTATTTTACAGTAACATTTCAGACAGCTAGACTTTATAAAAGCTAGCCTATTTCCTACACACACGTGCAACACCTAGCTTTTATTTAAATTTAGATATGGCACTAACAACTATTTCTAATTTATAACTAATTTAAAAACAAGCTGTTTTTAAATTAACATATACCCTATCCGCAAACAATCATTATTATAACAGCAACTGCCAGTAAGAAAATCTGATCACTCCAAACCTCTGAAATCTTTAATCTGAATAATTCAGCTAAACAGCATTCATAAAGGAGACATTGCATTCACTGTCTGTGACTCAGCTCTGTGGAGTTCCAGATGTCTGAACTCTCAGGGTCATTGACAGTGAGGAGAAAATGATGGGAGTGAGGTTTTAATTACACGAAAAGCAGACAAATTTGGCTACCAGCATCTTTTCTTTGCTGAATTTACCTGCAATACTTTTTCCCCTCCTCCTTTCTCCTTTTGCAAGGCTAAGGAGCTACACCACGGAGCGGCACTCCCTGCCCTGCTTGTCATCACCCCACGAAGTACTGGAACAATGTAGCTCTCAACCTAACAGCCCTGTTAATCAAGAGAGCTACATGACTGCTTATTTCTAAACTCCCTTCCCATTATGTTGCACTTTCAATGCAACCCTTAACTAGCAGCAGTCAAGAGCACCCCCCCCTGCTGGCATCAGAATGAATTTTGCCAATTCAATTTGCTGGTTGCTCATAACTAAAAATGCCAGCTGATTGCTAGTTCAGACGGCTCCGTGTTCAGCCACTTGTGCACACTTGAAATTATCTGAATGCAGTTTGAAGACTACAGCAGAAATTTTGTAATTAGAATTCTGCAATGTAGATGGTAATTTTTACCCCTAAGTAACACACAAAGATCAGATAAACAGGAAGCAAATTGAGGAATTTTGCAACATGAATAGTGATCTGCCTCAAACAGAAAAAAAAAAATAAAAGAGTAGGAAAAGGAGGAAGAAATCTGAGATCTGAAGTCCTGATCTGATGAGACTCTTACACTCCAGTTGCAGAAGGGCTGCTTCAACAATAGAAGCAGCCCTTCTGCAATCAAAGCAAGTCAGGGTGTTTATATATATCATTAAGTAGTTTCTTGCCTTTGATGCTTAAAAACAGACATTAAGTAGGTTCTTCAAATGTGAGAGACTTTACAGAACCCTTGTATTCAAACTAGAGTTTTCTTAAAATTCATTTCCCACTCTATAAGGTGGATAAGGGCCATATTTTCAAAGTAAAACAAACCAGTATGCCTGCCACGTACTTCTTGATGCTTCCTGCAACAGTGACGTAAATCATGCAGAATAAGGGTATCTCCTCCCTCACATCCTCTTCCTCTCTGCATGTCTCTAACAAGCATAAACATTGAAGAGAGGGTCACTTATACTCAACTCTCTCCACTGAAAATTTTCCCAGAGGAAAAGAGGCAGGGATAGTGCTTTAATTAAACCAGCTGATCACTGGGTCACTGCAATACTGTTGTCACCTGAGTCCTGGCACACTTTGAACAGTGATTTGGATGAAACATACACCGGTCATATGAAGAAAGTGACAAGGGAATTCCAAAAGCACTTTACTTTGGAGAGCAACACACCTCAAAGAGTTTTAAATAACGTTATCATTTCTGCAATTATCTGTTCCATTGACTGCAATTTTGAAATAAAGATCATCACTAGACTAAAACAGTTTAGGTAAAAAGGGCTTTAGGAGACCATGAAGTGAAAGGACATGCAGTAACACTGAGTTATTTGGTAGCACTCGGAGCTGCTCGGAAGCAGAGTGTTCTGTGCCTGCTGGCCGTGCCCTGGCAGAACAGCACGTACACAGCCCCGGAGTGCTGTGCTGCTCTGCAAACACAAAGCTGTGTGTTTAACAGATGCGTGGAGAGGATGATGGGAGCAGAATTTCTTCCACGTGAACTTTGTGCTCTGCAAGTCTTGGATACAAAGAGTAAATGTAACATTTCTAGGGCTCTCACGGGCAGCTGCAACCTCCCATTTTCTGGGTATAGACATGCTGAACCAATGCTTCCATCTAATTAATCACATTCAAGCTCTATTCTGATTAGAAATCTGATTTTTGGAATGTCACAGGTTGATTTTTGATATGTACTTCTCTGCATTAAACAGAATAAATCCAGGCAAGCATGAAGTCAATGCAGCAGGAGCTGCACTTGCAGTCTGGGGCATCCTCTTATGGAAACCTCCCGTAATTCAGACATGCCATTCTTGTATTTTTTCTTTTTTAACATGTATGTATTTTTTGAACCAATTATGTTCTTCATAACATATCAGACAAGCTAAAGTAGATTCCTGTATTATGAAACTGAGAGCAATTAGGGTTTTTTTTTCTCCTGAAAATAAATGATCTAAAATAATCTCAACAGTTTCAATTCCAGGATTTTCTGAAGAGTAATGCAATTCAAAAGATTACTGTACTATTGTATCAGTATCATTAAAACATGAACTTATAGCAGATACTTCCACCAGTTTATCATTGATGCTTGTTATTTCAGCAGCTCTCATCAGCAGTACAGAGATGTAGGAAGAACTACAAGCAGCACAAAAGATTTAAATGAAATCCATAACCTTTAGTTGAAGTACAGCTAGGACTGCAGCTTTCTGTTTTGTTTGTTTGCTCGTTTTAATTTAAAAACTATTTCCTTCACAAACATGGGTAAGTTTCCAACATCTGATGACTGAGGCAGACCCAATATTTGGAGAGGAAAATCTAGAACATTAAGATTTGGGGGCAAGGGGAGGGAAAGATGAAGGCATTTTTAATTACTATTTCAATGACTGTTTCAGGATTGTTTTTTGTGGACAGTCTGGGATAGGAAGTCTTTGAATCTTTTGGATGCAAAGAGAGACCCAGATCTCAACCACAGTGGTTAGAGATGACAGCTTTCACCAGAGAAGCTCTCTTACATTCGGTGCTTTGACCAGGAGTCAGCTCAGGTAAGCACACCCCACTTACCTAAACTCCTCCTACTGCCCAAAACCATTGTAGTGCTGGATTTTAATTTCTTAGACGAAGCCCCTAGGTACAGCTACAGAGTAACTGCACACAGCTTTGCTTCTCTCACCCTTTTATTTCTTTATTGGACACACTGAAGAGCCCTAAAGAATGATAAACTCAGTGCCTTGTAAAGCTGAAGCACAGCAAGGGAACAAGGCAGTGCCTTTACAGTCCTTTGCTGAAGACAAGTCTGTAAATCTGTCCATTTTGCTCTCAGCTGTCTCCTCATTTCCATTTTTGCTGCAGCACCAACACGAACGTTATCCAAAGCCTTCAATAAGATCATTTACATGTTAAACTGCTTGGCAAGAGCAGACCCATGGGATGAGACTACACTGGACCCTAGGAGAGGCAGAAATGAATGAAACAACCTGGGCCAAATGCTGACTGAAAGTAATTTGGATTGCAGTCTACTTTGAAGCATTTTTTCCTGAAAAGCTTTTGAACAATATTTTGCTTTTGTCTCCCATACACAGAGATATAATTTAATTACTGTGCAACTTTTTGCTAAACGTTACAGTTAAACATTACTTTTAGCATCCACATGGATTGGGAAATGGTTAGGAGAAAAGTTAACCTGGGAGTGATTCAAGTATTCTGATTTCTCTGCTTGGACTGGTTTCTGATTTGTCCAAACTAGGGTCATTTTTTTTAACTGCCATGTAGTAACTGAAGCTATTTCTTTCAGGAGACTGTAAGGTAATGCCATTTACAGTACATTTTTAGAGATTTATATTCTT
Organism: Oriolus oriolus; assembly: GCA_013400235.1. Classification (NCBI taxonomy): domain Eukaryota; kingdom Metazoa; phylum Chordata; class Aves; order Passeriformes; family Corvidae; genus Oriolus; species Oriolus oriolus. The sequence goes on from VXBT01010833.1 coordinate 2,117,182, forward strand.
AAATTTATCAAGACTATCAGCCTTGCCATAATATAATCTAGAGCTAGAGTAAGAGCTACTTCTAAGAACCACTTCTTAAATTAAAGCTCAAGACTGTGAGTGTGTCTGTCCTTTATTAACAGGATTAAATCTAATTGGTTAATTTTTGCAAAAGACTATACATAAGACTTAAAAGATGCAAAGAATCTGTTATACCTATTGTACCTATGTTATGCTTGTCTGTGATAATCTATTAAACTGGCTACTCATAACACAACAGATCTGTTTTGATGCTCTGTTATTACACCTGATGCATTTCAGCTCTGCAGCATGTGAATGAATGGTTTGCACATTCCTGAGAGAGCCTGCCCTTCGGCATTCATGACATCCTAGTATGTTTCAATTCGGATTAGTAGATACCGTGTTATCCACTCGTAGGACATGATCATTTCATATCCCTTGCTGGTTCCAGAACAGTTTAGCATACCACTTTTTCCCTGGTCAGAGAGTTAACAGAACAGAATGTCATAAAAATAAAAAAATCATTCTCAATACTACAGAGGGGAAGCTTTATGAGCAAGCATTTTTAGTATTTGTAGAATTTCCATATTAAATACCTCAAAGAACCACACAGTTCCAATGTTGTAATGATGGTAGAGATTGTTTGCTTTAAAAGGTATACCCAAAAAATATGGAAGTTTTAAGGGAATTTGATTTTGAAGGTCATTTTAAAGGCTGGCAAAATAAAACAATAATCCTGTTTCAGTGGTTGAATAGACTTTCATACTGATTTTTCATTTTTCTTTTAGCATAATCCTCACAAAGAAGGACACTGGTAAACCTTGTCAGCATTAAGAAAAATAGACTCCTGATAGTACAGAAGATGCAGCTAAGCAAACTGATGTTAAATTTACTCATGATATTCCAGTATTTCCGCTACCTTTCACTTACTTTCTAAATAATTTCTCTGAAAACAGCCTGAAGTTCTATCATGTTTGTTAAATGAAAGTAAATAAGATAAACTCCTCTTCCTGTAAGTGAATGACAAGCCTCAAAATCCACCTTTGCTAAATTATGAATAAGAAAATACTAATTTGAAAGAAATTATGTATGAGCAAGCTCAGATAGGAAGAATATCTAAAAGGAGGAAGAAAAAAAAAAGAGACCTTGCCCACTGTACTGCTAACGTATTAAGAAGATACAGGAAGTACAAACCTCTTGGGATACAACCATGCAGTTAAGTCTGTTTAATGGGAAGCAGGAAGAGGAAGAGGGATGTACACAGAGAGAAATTAAAGAATATCTTTCTTAGAGGGATTTTAAAATTAAGAACAAGAAACATATTCATTGCAGTTTATATGCACCCTGCAAATCCTGTGCATTTATCAAACACAGAACAAGCCACCTGGTTAAGTTCCTGTGTTATTTCCTTGTCAGGAATATAACGAGATTACAACATGTGATAAAGATGCTGCTGCCAGTCAGTCCCACACTGCTGCCAGTTCTCTCCCACAACAAGCTTGGGAAATGGGGACATGCTACCCTGTTCAGATTCCAGGGAGAAATATGAAACAAAGCAAAGTGGCTCAAATATTAACACTAAGATTTTTTTCTTTCATTCTTGTCAGAAGAAAAACAGTATTTTCATTTCAATACGCTGAAACCCATGTATTGTGTTTTCCCTCACTAGTTTTCATGGAGCATTTCCTGCCCATTTTCTGTACACTCTGTGAGGAGAATGAATCACTGGCAGTCAGACCTTATTTTGACCCTCCACTTGGGCAGGGCTGAAGATCTGCTCATGCAGAAAGAAAAGATTTAAACAGCAAGGAAGTCTCAGGTCAGACTGACAATGTTCTAGCAGGGGCTGCAGAGAAATACTGTGCACAAACTACCCAGTTATACTTGAGGTGAATGTCTCCTTTCCCAAATGCTAGGAAAGCTTTTAAAAAGTATAAATAAAATATAGTTATGATCACATTGGACATTATGTGCATTTTCTCATAATTGATGTTACAGATAATTTTTACTTCAAACAGAATTTTAAAATATTCTATTTCTGGACTTCAACATTTTTAACTTGCTTTATTTTATTTTTTTTCTCTGATTGGAAGAATGCTATGCACATCCTACCATCACTGGATTTATTCTAACTTTTTGACATACAGATCTGAGGGATGCTATACACAGGAGCACACTAAGATGGAGCCATTCCTTAACATTTGGATTTCTGGCAACTAAGTCTCGGTCTTAATGTCTGTTTTATATATACCAGCTACACAGTGCATGAAAATCATCCATATACTTCTGTCCCCCCACAAACACAATGACAGTCTCTTCATTAATAATTTCAGAATTTCTGTTTCTTTTGTGACTATTTATTTACATCAACTTGCTTGGCACATCGCAGTGAGGCTTTTAAACCCTTCTGCTCAGTGGCAATTGAATTCGTCTAAAGTCTTGACTCCACATAACAATTCTGGACTGCTGTTGCTGAGTGTGTGGGAAATAAAATTTTCAAAAAAACCCCTCACACATATAAAGATGTACTTTAATGCATTATAATGAAGTCACTTTAGGAACGACAGTGGTCTTAATAGAAAGTGAATTGAAAGAAAAGCACTGAAATCAATGGAACTGTTGGAATTAGTATGTCAGGATTAGACCAGCAGTCAATACATGTAAGACAGTCAGCTGAACAGGTGTATCAGAAACACTGTTTAGCTGAAAGCACAGCATACTTAGAATAAAATGCAAGTAGTCCTTCAGCCCTACCAAAAATGCCAAAGGAAAGCAAATGCCTGGGAAGTTCGTTACTCTGTAAGAACACAGCTGGCTTTGCAATTTCAGAGTATGAAATAATACTGTATGTGCTTAACAAATAACCTAGCCTGTGCATTTGTAAGTAATCTAACAAAAAATGTTCAGCCCTCTTATGCTCTAACTTCTTGTTATTGCATTTTGCTTCTTGTTAAGCAGTGGAATCAAATAAACAGGTGTTAGGATCTGGCTTCATGTATTTAAGGTAAAATGACAAAAATTCCCTCAAAATGCAGATTCTGAAAATCAAGTTCCCTTGGCCTCAAGAGAGTGAACGCAGTACAAAACAGAACAGGAGCTGCTGTCGCAGTAGGATGGACATACCGTCAAACAACCCATCAGGCTCTGCTCAAATGGTCTCTGGAAGGCTCTGGGGTCTCCACACCAGTCCAGGAGCTCTGTTGCTGCATTCTGGAAGTTTGCTGGGTTCTGTAAGTGCTGGAAAGGGAAGGCAAAGCAACATGGTAAATAACATACACAAAGGCTGACATATTCCTTTCTACATCACATTACTGCAAAATCCGGGAACTAAGAACAGCATGTAATTCAAAAGCAAGACTTGAAATTGCACAGTGAATGCAGAAAATCCTACCTCATTCTTATTAACACTTACACAGTTTTCTGACATGATTTCATTAGTTAGAGGCAAGCTGTAGCTGAAATACCAGAGCTCCCAAAACTCTTTCCTCCACACCACCACCTCTCCCACCCGCCAATCATAATGGATTCTACCTGGAAATCAAAACTGTCTGAGCCCCAGTTAAGGGAAATTTTAGTCTTAGGTTCAGTGTCTTTGATGTGTGCTTATGCCCCACTTTGGGACGTGCCAGCATAGCACCTTCCAATAATCAAGATTTCAATCTTTGCTGGTGACCAATGAGGCAAACGTGACAGAGTCAGAAAATGCCAGTGACAGGGAGAAGCACACTCACTATACTGATCCTTGCTAGGAGCTTTGGTTTCTGTTGCTCATGACATATCATCATGAGCAATTAGGGTGATCAGCTTCAGGATCATGAAAAATGGAGGGTTATTTCTTAACTGAAAAGGTTTTCACATGCACAGAATGCATGCAGACATTTCAGAGTGGAACCATATCTCTCCTGAAGAGGGTGGCAGGATTTTGAGAGAGGAAAAAAAAAATCTGGTTTTGTTATCACATTTGCATGGGCAATGGATTTTTTCTGAGCATCACATTAATTTCTGCCTTTTTACTGAACATCCAGAAGTCCTGATTTTCGAGGCAGTTAGTAAACTTACCTAATACTATTGTTCACTCTGTCATCCCTCACTGTCTACATTGCTGAAGTATTCCAACAATCTAGCAGGAGCAGAGGGACGGCACAGGAAAGAAGGAATTCCATTTACATCAGTAATATTGCTACTAAATTCTCCAGTTCTGGTGATGGTAGATGTTTCAGTGGAAACTCCAGAAACAAGAAGAAAAGAGAGCATTTAGGAATTGTTGGGTTTTTTGAAGTAGTGCTTTTATAATTCTTGGAATTGCTGAGAAAAATATGAAAATGATATGAGTGTTTTATCCAGGAGGCACAAATCTCAGGGGCATAATTTTAAAAATACATCACTACTTTTAAATCAGTTGCATAATTTGGGAAAACATGACTGCTCATTTCTAAGTATCTGGATGAACCATAATGTTCACAACCTATTTTTTCTCCCTTCATCCCCTCGATGCCTGAGTAGCTGCATATATTAACTTCATGACAAAAGAAGGAAAAAAAAATTCCTCCCGTGCCAGGTTTTCATGAGTTCCCAGTCTGTGAGCTTTTGGATCATGCTACATTAAATAATTTTTATTCAATGAATGCTCTTGGTCAGAGGCCTTGTTTTAACAAGAGATGACTGACAGGCAGGGCACGGATTTTTAAAACAATAGCAGAATTTGAAAAAGCAGACAGGCATTGTGCAAAGCAGGTTTCTACCTCTGCTCTACCAACATGGGTACAGCTCCCACTGCCACCCAGTGAGAGCTTTACCTAGGCTGCATCTCAGAACTACATCTCTTTGCTGGCTGATGGTCTAATTGTTGGAGGAGTCAAATGATTGTGTATACAGATTAAAAGCAAGAATCCAAGTAAGTACATGTAAGAAGCCATATTTTAAGGCTTCACGTAAAAAAAAAAAATCCCATGAACAGAGCCAGCAGTTTGGGTTATGAATCTTCCAAGTAAAAGGGAAAAGGATGCTGTTTTGAACGCTTCAGTTAAACCTCCAGAGAAGTGACTGCCTGACACCAAATCTCTCAGTGAATACTGCTCCTTCCACAGGCCACTTTGATCTGCAGGGGAAACAGAAGTTGCTTCAAACCCCTCTAAGACAGCACATGTAAGCTCTGCTAATATCAAACACACTATTTCCAGAAGGCAAGAGAGGCACATGAGCTGGTGAACAAATTGCACCATACCGAATACCTACTGTACTGATAAGACTTAGGTCACAGATCTCTCTGAAGGGAAAAAATAACCCAAACCAAAAACCTTTCCACACAGAAACAACATAAGGAAGAATTCACTGAAAGCTATGCAATTCTGTACGTGAAACAGTTTTTAGTAACTCTCCCCTCCTTGTGTGAAGGGAAATGAATTAAGATCCACCAATCAAAAGCCCTAAGTAAGAGCTACATAATATTTATTTTCACCAGTGTTGCTGCTTGCCAGCTACACAAAACATTTTCTACTAAAGCTGACATCTTCTACTAAAGCTTACAATAAAATTTCCCCATTGAGAAACAGACACTACACCTGAATGAGAACAACTTCTATAGATACAGCTAACAGATAGAAAGTGGGGCACACCCTTAACCATAAGCTTAATTTTCAGTTTAGCACCACATAAGGGTAATTTCTACTTACCATAACATCACAGAAAAGCAGTATTTTTTTCCCTAAAGTTTCAGCATATATTAAACTTTCACTTTCCTATGGAAGAAGAGTCTCCTACTTGCCTGTGCCAAAGCAGGGGTGACCTCAATGACTTGGTTTTAACTGTTTGTTCTGTAACCCTGCAGCAAGTCATTTCACTGCATCGGGACTCACCTGTGAGGTACATTATCAGAACCCACTTAAACACAGAGGGGATATGGAAATCCTGACTTCTTAAATGCAACTGCCTAACTAAAACTTGTTTAGAAACTCACTGGGCAAGATAAGCAATTCTGTTAGTTCCATTCCAGACTAAAAAAAACCAACAGAAAACATAAGAAAAAGTCAGAATACCAGTGGGTTCTGCCTCTGTGGAGTGGATTTGAGTAGTTTACGGGATGAGAGAAAAGCTGGTCCTGGAGGACACTTCTTGCAATGTCACACACAGTTCTGTCTGGAACATATTTCTCACAGCTTTCTTACTTTCTTAATAATTTTAAATTCAGGTTCTCCTCCAGTTTCTGTTTTTCACATGACAAAGGGCAAGGCTACTTTTGTGGAAAACAAGGAGAGGATCCAGCACAAACCAAAGCACAAAGGCAGGTGCAATTCCTTCCCTCAGTTACATAAGAAGATGTTCCAAATGCCTACTGTGATCTTTATTTATTGACAGCTTAAACAGTGTACCTGGAGCAAAAAGCCCCAATGTCATTTACATCCTCACAACAAAAAGCCTCCCTGAGAAAAACATTACATCTACTATATCCATCAAACAGGAAATTAAAGAGACATTCTCAGTTCTCGATCCAAGAACAGAAGTACAAAACAAAGCTTATGCCAGATCCATCCATCAGCTTTGTTGTGAAGCATTTTCCATGCATGGCTCTATCCTCTTCAACTGAAATTATTGGCAGCATTTTGACAGCAGCAAGGCATGTGCCTGAAGAGTCTTGTCTGAAACTGTGCTTCTTGTAAATAAGGGGAAAAAAATCCACCTCATTAGTAGATGGTTTAGAAAAAAGTGACAATGAACCAGATCTGGTTATGACACATCTTGGTGTATCTTCAAAGCTACTACTGAAGGGCTACCTAACAGCACCATGCTTGCAAGCAATCATGGTTTCAGCAAGTGGAGGGGATTTGTATGAATAAAATCTGAAGCAGAAATGAACAAAGCCAATGAACTGAATGAAGCAGTTATTTACCAGATTGCTTTCAGTATCATTTGCTTTTCAGAAGACTATTAGTGAAACATGAGAATTTCTATAATTGAAAAAGTTCCAAAAATTTTCCATCTAATCATTTATAATACCCCAGATCTAGTATTCTCTTAGCCTGAATGGAACAGAAATCACAGAAACACTTGATGCATCTGAGCATACCATTGCAGGATCACCAGGTGATGCTCTAAAGGGAAAGTCTGAGTCTCAAAGTCACATATATTTGATCATGGAAGGAATCTTTTGTTCTTTGTAGCTCTTCAGTTAACAGTCTGGTGTAAGGGAATAGAGAGAACAGCAAAAGACTTTGCTCTCCATTTTACTATGTCCAAGCAGAGTGAACTGTACCAGCAAAGCCCTTTTCTGAGCACTACTGACATTTGGGCTGGATTCCAGGGAAGATGGGAACCTCTACTGCTGCTCGTGACCACTTCTGGCTTAAATGCTCTGATGACATAAAGAACAGACCACCTTTGTAAATCTGTGTGGACACAGAGGCAGAGGATGCAGATACACTGGAACCCAAGTCCATCAGATTCCACTGCAACTGTCGGTGTGCCCCTTCCATGGTTTACTGCCCTGCAGTTGCCTGGAGAGAGGACAACAACGTTCACATTGAGAGTTACACACAACAGCCACTATGTGGCAATTTTTGGTCCCAATATTTCAAAATATAGCCACCACTTGAAATTGTTACTCCCTTCCAATCAGTGATCAAAAAGTCTCCATATACAATAAAAACTCTGCAATGGGCACAAAAATATAAGCTTCATTCCACGTATGAATTTAGGCCCCTATGACTAAATAGGCATATATAATAAAGATCTTATTATTTAGAAGGATGCTAAAGCACAATTGAGTACTCTCAGTCATCTCAGCAACACCAAAGTGGGTGAAAACCACTTCCTGCAACCCAAGATTTGGTATGAGTTTGGAGACTGAAACCAATTACCCACACTGAAATGTGGCAAGGACAATGGTCTTATCTCCTCTACATATAGAAGTCTGCAACCCATTTGTACGCTCGTGTACCTTAGACAGAGCAGTCTAGTAAGCAATGCAAGAATATCAGCCAAAATTAAGAACAATTACAGAGGCTTAATATTATCTCACACACATCAAGAAATACTAACGTGACAGCAATGGTATGGAAAGTGAATCATTTAAACACGAAATCCATATGTTCCAGTTTGCTGCTATAGAAAACAAATGTTGAATTTCAATTTACAAATGACATCTCCTGTGGAGGGTTTTTTTCCTCTTTTCCGTGGAATACATCAGACTGAAGGCAGAGACCTAATTTGCCACAACTTAACCTATTCAAAATGAGATGTCATGCAAATAAGTTTTTGAGCAGCAAACTGCTTAACTATGCTAAACAAGTTATTGCATTTATTTACGTGATGTCGCAGCAAATTATGAAGGCTGACTCAAGTTGTCTGTTTGTTTTGCCGAGTTACGTCTGCTCTGTGTCTCACTCCTTGATTTAATTGAACTGCTGAAGATAATATAACTTATCACGCAGACATTATGCCATGTTGCTAGATGCTAGGTTAATTAACAGTAGCCTACAGTCACTGCATTTCTCACATGGTTAGCCACTTGGACCCTGTCTAGTGTCTAGCTTCACTAATCAACGAGTCTGGGAATTTTACATCAGCGACACAAAACACTGGCAACACAGGGAGCTTTTCAGCACACAGAAAAAGAAAACACAGAGAGATGTAGGTAGCCTTTTCTTCGCTCTGAAATTAACCCCTTCCTACACGCCATGTGGCAAGGCTGCACGTTTGGCAGACACTGGGAGAAGTGAATGCAGGAGGCAGCTGGTCTCCTGCAGGACAGAAAGCCTGGGCTGCTGTTCCACAAGCACTGCCAGCTAACGCAAGCACTGGGGGCTGCCAGCCCTGGAAGGCTCCTGCCTCCCTGTGTCTTCTCCTGCCTGCTCCCCTGCACAGCACAAGAGGACACATGCCTGCCTGCACGGTGAATTAGCCTCACTCCACACTAACAATTTGAGCTGCACTGGCCCTCCAGGATGGCAGGCAGGGCAGGTCCCTGAACATTAGCACTCACAGGGCAGACAGCAGCAGTGTGAGCCACTCCAGGGAGGCCCTTCAGGAGCCATGGGAACGGGCACATGTTACATCACTTCATTTTTTCATACCAATACTAGACTGAAGCTGACCTAAGACTTAGGATACATTTTGTTGGTAATGCTTAGTCTTCTGAGAGGTTGTCTCTGTGAGCTTCTTTGCCCAAACACGTACTTCCAGCACTTTCAGTGCTTCAGACCACACTTGCTGTTCTGACTGTGATCTAACCTCCCAAATGCTGACTTTCAGTCATCGCTCACAGGGAGATCCTTTACATGACCACACAATCCTTAGACCTGACTCAAAGAAAGTGCCAGCAAACAAAAGATAGGGCTGGGAAGATACCAGGACTCCACTCTCAGCAGCAGCTTTGGATTAAACGCATCACGAAACTTCTCCCAAAGGTGGAGCTGTATCATCAGTATAAGAGGATGACACAGTTAAGTTCACAGCATAAATACTCCTCCTGCCTCACAACACCCTCCTTTTTAAAAAAATAGCTGTACTGTCAATTATTACAAGCCAGAGAAATATTTTGTTATTAATATTCCTCATTATTCTCCCAAACCCCACAATGTATACAAAGAAGGGGGCCAAAAGGAAACACAGATTTTTAGTGTTCTGATATCGTATGTGTTTACCCTTAGGTAATCCTGAGACTTCAGCCAAGTTTAGACAACAGGTTCAACTGTGTGCTCTCAAAACTTTCCAGCAGGTCCAGAATTTCAAAGTATATAAAACCCAGTATCAAGCCCATCTTTTGCAAATGATGAGCCAGATATTCAATATGACATAAATTTTGCATACAGGTGGTGGCATTTGAAATTGCTGTGTGCAACTCTGAGGTTCACATGACCTGCTTGCTATTTTCAGCTGCAATCATGCAGGTTTTCAAGCCTTTCTCCACAACAATGGAAATTAAAATTCTCATATGATTGTATAATCTATGAATTTAATAACAAAAAAGCAAAAAAGCAGCTATTAAAATTTATATACAAAAATAAGTATGCTCAAAACTATAAATGCAGAAACCAGAATTCCTTTGGAGCTAAACTGATTGCTAATGACTGGTGAAGGAGCTGACCCACTTCTCCATGCCTACAGGACTTTACTAACTCTGGTGTGTATCTCACTCTGAGGCTTGAGATGGGATTTGGTGGCCAGGTGCTTTGGCAGATTCTGCCGGTCAGTTCAGACTATTTTTTGTCCATCTTAATGCTCATCCAGACACGCCTGCAATCATGTGTAATGAAAATACACTGTGGTGCTGAAGTGGGGCAAAGAGGGGAGTAGGGAAGAATGGGACCTGGAAAGAAAAAGGGCAGAGAGGACTGAAAGTGATTACATGCCCTTCAACTTAAAACAACTCAAGAACAGAATTCCTGTGCTCCTGCATGTGGGGCAAAGGGCCTTCAGTTCCCGAACGAAAACTACTCACCTCTCTTAAGAATGTAAGCAGGATCCCTGGTCAGACACCCTTGCCAGAGCATAACCAAGGGGAGACAAGGCTGGTCTCTGTGTGTTACTCAGTGCACAGGTACACTGCTACTAGACCTAAATTTGGGAGCTCACACAGAGCACCATAAGACCTCCAAACCAGCAAGAGCCATTTGCTTTAATAAATTGATAGAGCCTTTATTACTCTAAACCCTGAGCAAGCTCTGTGAGTGAGCCCAATCATTAATCTGTCTCCCCCTCTCATGCAAAGGCCTCTACTTCAGATCCCCATCCACCCAGAACCCTCCCTCTCTCTGGCATGCCCTCCACTGGCTGCCAGAGAGCTCCTGTACAGAAATACAGGGCACCACCCAGGAATACACTTTAAACATAGAAAATGACATAACCTGAAATAGATGGTTTCTCTATCTTTATTTTTTGTTCAGTCAACTGTGATTACACAAACCGTACCCTATCCACAAGCAGCCATACTCAGTATATTAAAAACTCATCTGCAATCAATATTCAAAACAAATGGTCTTTCTCATGAGGATAGAGGGGAGTATTGAGCTATTTTCTGTCTTTTGGGAGTGTGATTTTTGTTTATCTGGATATGGGTATAGATAGTTCAATTCTCTGCAGTCCCTTTCAATATCAAAGATTGTTTTATTTATCAAAAAAATTAAAAGGCTCAAGCTGTGCACTTTTTATTCAGATAACCC
>VXBT01010833.1:2128346-2143295 GCA_013400235.1 Oriolus oriolus
ATTTAGTGTTTGTGAGATTGAGAGATCCCTAATTAATAGAATTATCTTGCACTTACATGGCTCATTCCATCGGAGGCTTTATAAATATTTTATTAGGCTCACGTTTTGAGAGGCACTAGATATACTGAGAGAGAGATTAAGACCATGCTAGCCATTCCTACTTATGAAAAACAGAGCACACAGAGTCACCTTTGCCCCCTTTGTCCATTGCAGCTTCTTTTTCAAAAGGAAACAGTAAATACTGAGCAAAGACCAGCACCTCTTTATCAGATGTTCTAACATCAAGAAAATACTAGGCAAGATCTCATGCTAAATAAATGCGAAAAAAACCAAATAAAAAATATGAGCATCACTGAACTGCAAAAAACCCAAGCTGCTCAGTTATGACCTGTACGGGAACAAAATCTGTATTAATGCAGATTGTCATAGATGCTTCTCTCATACACTTTTAATATAAAGTGTGTGTATATTTCAGTACTGATTTCAGAAAAGGTGAATGCCTGGTAATTGAGCAGCCTTGTTCTGCTGCCTGGATCTCCTACACCATGAGTTTTGTGAGGATGACTGCACACCTACATGCATGTGCTGGAGCAAAGGAAAGATAGTGCAACCTTGGCTTGTCCATTAGTTTTACAGAAGTGTAAGAAATGGATTTAACATCTGATCCTCAAGAACCATACATAGAAGCCAGAAGAGCTAAAACAAGAATCATTCCTTAACTCTGCTGATCAGAACTGCAGCAGTCTTCCTGCTCTATACATTTCAGATCTACATAACTGAAGTAAATTTATGATATACTTGCATCAAACTTTATGTTAAGTAAGGGAACGTGCAGCAAATTAAACTTCTTTAGTCATAACCTGCTGTTCCACCCCACCTCCTCCTGCCCAGGAGGAAACTGTGACTCGGAGGTCTGAATGCTGTGATCAGATCTGACTGAAGATGGAAACTGGGCAGACTAATGGCAGTATGTCTTTATGTCCATCTCTTGATTGTTGGTCCAATCTTCGTACTTTCCTTACCCCCAGCACCTGGTCTGCTGCTATGTCAGCTGAGAGCCGTGGGAAGAGTAGGGTTTACAAAGACTCCAAATAATCAGAGGGGTCGGAATTATTCTCCCTTAAGCACTCACAAACTGATTTTATGGTATAAAAGTCAAAAGACAGAGGTACAACTTTTTTGCTCTTCCTCCAAGGCCATGCTCAGCCATGCGAGGCTCCAACCTGTCTTTAAATTTGCAATTACAGCTCAACAGAATTATGAAATCAGTTTGCCTAACCAGTTCACTTGCTCTTCTTGGCAAGTGAAACAACCCATTTTCCGTTAGCATCTCCCTATTATACCATTCTAGCATGAGATGTCTCTCTATGTGACTACAGCAACAACGCTGAGCCTTGTCATTCCAGCAGACACCGCAATGACACAGGAGCTTTCTTCTCTAACGCCCTCGTGATCTTCAGTCAGTCCTTTCAGTCCTAAATATCTCAACATATCAAGGAGTTAATTTTCTCAAAGCAGTGGCCATACTCATCCTGTTAGCATACCACTGCACTACTAGAATAATGTTTAATTATTACAATAATATTTACGTAAATTGGTAATGGATTTTTTTGTTTAAAATAGGCTTATTTGTTCTAGGCTTGCTTACCTGCTGTCTTGAAAAAAAAAAATCTACTTTCACAATGTGTTTTAGCAGAAGATTAAGTGAAGGACTCAGGCAAAGTGGGGTGTCTACAGGAATATTTCAGTGTTATGAACTATTTCATAATTTGTGGTACATATCACAGCATTATGAAAAGTTTGGGTTGGTGGTTTTCTTTCATGCAGTTCTTACCTAATCAAGGCATTTTAAGAACATTAAAGAAGTATCACATCATCCCTTTACTGGAAGATTATTGTCTTTAAAAAGAAGTAACACCACCCAAGAGTATAAAGTGAGTTGATGGCAGGGGGGAAAAAAAAAGCAACAACCCTTCTGATTAATGTACTGAATCAACTTCTAAAGTTTAATTAAAATATATATATTTATTAATTTTCTAAATTTCAGGAGAATAAAATCAGTGATTTTGAAAAATAACCAATAGTCTTCAGTATACCCAGTTGAACAGGGGCACATTTCTTGGATTTATTTTGTTTTCCAATTAACTTTTTTGACTCATTTGAGTAATTTACTCACTTACTGAGCTTTTTATAGCACTTTTAATCAACTGATTTAACCTTTATTATTTTAATCTCTTAATCTATGCAGAGATAAAATCTCAAGGTGACTACTTAAAATGACGACTACACGAACTGATACCACTGTGGCAGATGTAGAATTCACATGACTTATTCTCACAGGTCCTACCAGCCAGCTAGGCATCACTGAGATATTTGCAAATCAAAAGCAAAAATGCTTCCCCAGACAGCTTTTCATGTACAAAGCTGCCCACAGCACCTGCTGTGTGACCTGCCCACGTACAACGCGTTGCTGCACAGAGGCAAGAAGGAGTGAGCACCACCAGTGAAGAGACTTTTCCTTCAGGAGATGATGGCAGAGGTCTGCACAGCTGAAGGCTCTTGGTATTAACAGTACTTTAGCCACTACAACCTTTCTGAAAACACCTGCTTTCACAATGGTAAAAATGGTAAATGGTCCTTATGTGCAAATGCTCTCCATTCATGCCTCTATGGATTTGCTGTTGCACACAACAGCAGCAAACTCGAGTAGCAAGTGCATATGTAAGAAGGGAGATCCAGAAATGGCAGGACAGAAGTCAGAGATGTCACCAGCTGTGTCACATTTTCACTGCAGAGTTTAACCCAGCTGCTGACAAAAAAGGACTTCCTATGCTCATGTGACACCAAGGTGACTTCATGGGCTCAAGTTATAGAAGCCTAGAATTTTCAAATATTCATCCTTATTTACCGAAAGACAATTTTAAACCAATTGTCTTTCGGTAAATAAGGTAAAACAGGCCAGATTAATTTGTTGCACAGAAAAGAATACAGTTATACTAAATCCTATGGGTACTGGAGGTTTTCTGTGTGAGTTTAAAACATGCATTTTCCATTTTGAAATGGAAACACTATGGATACTAACACAACTAGTATTAAGAGTACTAACACCCCAGCCCTTGAGGACAGGTGCTCCAGTAAAGCAGCAGAATTGGGAATAAGAAAAGTGAACCTGCCACAACTCTACCAATCCTCCTCACAACACAGTGGGTTATACTCCACCCACTGGAATCTTGTCAGATAAACAAATCAGCCAAATACTGCAAACAATGAGAAAGTGCTTTCTTCCCCCTCCCCACCAGAAGTGCTTCTAGCAAATTGCCTCCTTGCTCTTTCCCTTGCAGCTTCCCTACCAGGATGCAGGATCTAACAAAGCAGGAATGTTGACTGACAAGTCTCTAAATGGACTAGAGGAGCCAGGAAAACTGGTCTGCTGTCAGTTTTTCCTAAACAAACTTAAGTCTAGCAGAGGAATATTCCAACAGACTGAGCAGAAAAGCAGACAAAGGACTTGTGGCTATAGGCCTCAGCAAAAAAGATACGAAAAGAATGTAGCTACTAACACAGCACTGAAGGACCATTTGACCAATGAACTGTAACACTCGAGGCCCATCAAATGTCTTTCTGTGGAAAAGGTCTTTTTCCCCTTTAGCCTTGTTATTTCATATTTAGTTGCTAACCCCCGCTGTAACACTTATATAGAATACCAAAAAAAGTATATTCTAAATAAATGCACTCTTCATAAGAATACTTTTAGTTTTCAAAGTTCTTCAAGAAAGAAATTTTCATGAAACTACTGTGGGTAGTTTTGTAAGCACATGCAAATGAAAAAAATGTATGGGAAACATTTTTTCCTTTTATTAAAATCTTTTCAGCTGTAATTTCATACCAGTCCTTGGTAACCAGTCCAAAATATACTAAAAATGACATGTTTAGGACTGCTTAGCATTTACATGAGTCTGCAACAATAACACTGAAGGGCAGAAGAATTAGTTCAAACACTTCAGCACTTAAAAACAGTTATGTAAATACACAAAGAATTCTATTTTCCCCTGAATTGCAAGCTACCAAAAACCTAGCTGCTGAATGATGAAAGAAATGGGCTTGCTTGTTTCCAATTTGAGCAAGAAAATATCAACAAAAACACACAGCAATTACAACTTTTAGCATATCTCTTTGAATGGCTGGGTAGGCACTAAAAAGCATTGCTAGGCAGCAATTCAGCAAGCCTTCTGGAAGGAAAGAGGGGAGAAATGCTAATCAGTTTCTGGAAATCAGCTGTGTGATGTGTGTCTCCATTTAAGTGGTGATCCAGCATCATTTGATGATACTGCTCAGTGTGCCCTGATGTACCATGACACAAGCAGCAGAAACAACGTTCTCTGTTCCCACCATGATCTAATACTTTTGACACCAGAGAGCCTTTTCACACTTCCCCTTAACCTGTTACTAACATTTCAGCACAGCTCTTACAGAGCCTAACAACTGTACTCAGCATGGCAGGAAGATATCACGCACTCTTTCTGAAAGGGGTGGCTTCCTTGTAATTTAAATATAGAAAGATTTTTTTCCATCTTCTTTGCAAGAATTTCAGAAGAAGCATACAGAAACCTTACAAAACTGACAGCAAACAGAGACACAAAATGTAGAAGCCCCTAGATTTACAATAGCTCTAAGTTTTTCAAGTAAACCCATTAGAGTAGGAGTGGAGAGGTGTTACCCAACCCACTGATTTCCCCTGGCATTTGCTTCTATCATCTAACAAAAGCAATGGGCAGCATCTGGTTGAAGCCACACCTCTGGACTGCTATGAAGAATGCTTTAAGAAACCCAGTCAATTCTTTACTGGGATTTTCTATGCATCAGGAGCCAAGCTGGCTCCTTTAGAAGGCTGTGCCTGGGCAGCAGGCAGCAAGGAAGCTCTCAAATTCAGCTCTGTGCCCGCCTGAGCCAGCTCCTGCTGCCCCACAGCTTCACGGTGGACATTGTGTCAGAGCCACCTGAGCCACGAGCCCTCAGCAGATAAACAGATTATTACTGCAGCCTCAAACATGGCAGGGGATTCTCAGGGGCTATCAGACCTTTGCTCTGCACAAAAGTAATTTTGTGGTTTTGTTTGTACGGACAAAGACTTAAAGAAAAAAGCCTGCGCGCTGAACATCCAGCTTCCTTCGGTGTACCCTGAAGAGTCTCCTGTGTCATGACAAACTAATTGCACGTGTTAAGGAAAGCCTGCTACTTTGGCTTTTTCCACTGTACATCAAAAAAGCTACGTTTGATTTTAAAGCACACACACTTACAAATACTGAGGGAATCAGCTACAAAGAGACCACACAAGCTGTTCCAGCCTTCCACAGAAGTCTGGGGTTTTTTTAAGCATAAATACACAGCCACCTCTTCAGTTTGCCCTTTCATCTATTCTGAAACACTTCTTAACACACACTTCATTTCCTACCTAGCTGATCATATACAAGTTTTGGGTTTGTAGCTTTAAAGCACTAAAAAAGATGAAGGTAAAACACAACCTTGATCCTGGAACAGAAGTCAGCAAGGATATTGTGGGTGTCTCACAAGTCACAGAGCTGGGAAGAAAGAGGCCTGTCCTGACCCTGTGCTGAAACCTGATCTAGTTAAAGAGGCACATGGATTACCATTTATAGCATTTCTCAGGGGCTGGAGTGAGGGGCAAGGAGGGCAGCAGACAGCTCTCAATCTGGCTGCAGGAGCCACTGGCTGCCAGCAGGGTTATAAAACTTGCAGATGCCGGGTGCCAAGGAAGGATGGTTTTCCTCCTGGTGTTGCAGTGCACCGTCCACACCACTGCTGTGTTAACCACCCCAAAAGCACATGTGTGTTCAGGAGAACAGCAGCACTGCTTGTTCACAGTCTAGGAAAAGAGGATGACAGACAAGACCAGGAAGAAAAGGCAGACACATTTTTGTCTGACCCTGCAGTTAATCCCAGATTAGGTGAAGATACATTCATGTGGCCATGCAAGGCACTGCTTCGCTCCCAAACCCAACATGCACAGAGCAGTGTGCGGGCCAGTTCTCAATGGGTGAACTGCAAATTACTCTTCCTAGTATCAGCCAGCTGATGACCTGTCTCAAAGAACAAGGTAAGTGTCCTCAATCTGGAAATTTACCACCCTGTGACAGAGAGGTGTCTTCCAAAAAGGCAGTTAGTTTCTGTCTCTTTCTCCACTCTGGTAAAGATAACAGCACAAGATTGTGGAACTATGAAAAAGCAAACAGCGGTTTTGATGCTGCTTTCTTCAGCAAAATAATTTTTTTAAAAAACAATCCGTCATTACTTTCCAACAAAACTACAAGTACCGCCATTCTCACCAAAAAATGCTTTCTGAGTTATATTTTTGGTGTTCCGCCACTACCTGGGTTAACTACAGCTTGTCATGAGTTGAAAACAAGAGTTTTCGTCTTCTTCTCCTCTTCTTTTTTTGGGCCTAAACAGAATGGAGGAACCATGAATTCACAAGCATTCCCAAGCAGGGTAGTTCCTTTTCAGGCATCCTTTGAGCTCTGACACAAGCATGCCCCTGGTCTACCAGAAAACCCCAAGCTTTCTTCCAGGATCAAAGAAAACAGAGAGTGTTACACAAATGCTGGGCAGCCTGACCTTCCTCCCTTCCTCCTGGCCTTCATTGCTGAAGAAATATCCAAGCTGCATATGCAAAACAGGACTATGTATAAATGAAGTTAGTGGTTTAACTGACAGAGTGCCCATTACATAGGCAAAATTATCTCTTTAAAACTTTAAGAAGTGTAATTTGGTATTCTCTTATCTAATTAAAATAATATAAATTATGTAGAGAAACTGACAGCTCTAGAAAAAGGAGCTGAGCAGCATCCTCCATTTGTCTCCACTTGATGTAAAGGTCTGTTCTTACAGCTAGAAGGTTAAATTGTTCTGCAATTTAGCCTTCATTCTTCATCCTATGGGCTAGCATGGCCAAAAAGGACACCAATTTGTATCAGTCAAGGGCATGTTTTTTCTGAAACATGATAGTTGTTCATAAGAAACTGGGATGAAATCCTCAAATTCATATTTTCCTCAAGCCTCTAAAGGGCCATTAGACACATTAACTTTCACTGCAGAGTGATGAAAGAGAGAGACACCACAGAGCTAGGTTGGATTATGACCAGTATTCTGCAGGAAAAGATTCCTATTTCTGCTCCTTGACCTATGAACTAGCTTTGTTTGATTTATTCTGAAATCCTCTCTTATAAAGGAAATATGGAGAGAAAAATCATCTTGTTTAGGTGTGAGCTGTATTTTTTTATATCATCCAAAGCATCTGCATGGCCAGACTTGCAAAACCCCACATATTTCTGCCCGATAACACATTCTAGGAAATATAAACTTCCACCAATATCTAGGCAAAGCTATAACAACATAGTAATAGGGATTGATGAAACTAAGAGAAGAGAAATATATTCTTATAGAATCAAAGAATATATCAAGTTGGAAGTGACGTCTAAGTATGAATAAGTCCAACTTCCTGCTCCTCACAGGACTACCTAAAATTAAATCATATGACTAAGAGCATCATCTGGACATTCCTGGAACTCTGACAGGCTTGGTGTTGTGACCACTTCCACAGGTAGCCTGTTCATGACTGACCAGTCATGGCTCTCAGTGAAGAGCCTTTTCCTAATGCCCAGTCTGAACTTCCCCATGCACGACACCATTGCATTTTCCTGTGTCCTATTGCTGCTCACCAGAGAGAGATCAGCACTTCCCCTTGGCTGCTTCTCTTGAGGAAGTTGTAGTTAAAGAAATAAATTTTAAAATCGAGAGCTACTGATCCAGTACCACCCCCATGCTTATCTTTTATCAGTTCCTTTGATTGAGGGTGCTTGTGTCTACAATACAAATCTATCAACAACAGATCAACAGCAATGCTGTGCCACATCAAGAACCAATATGCACATGTCCTAGGGCACAAGTAGGCAGGCAGGTTTTTAACTTAGCTAACACAAATAAAAAACTAAAACAGCAGGACTCTGCTGTGACCTGATCTGACAAAATACTGCCCAGTGAAAAATTATGTGGGAACATTATTTCATGGAATAACACATTTCTGTTTTCTAGTGTAATTCAAAAAATTTCAGCCAGTTTGAAGAGATGAACTTTGGAGCTCATCTCCCGGATCCAGATGGGATCTTCAAAATATCTGTGTGCAACTTGCATTTATGCACCTGTTTGCTGCATGCATGCATTGATTTAGAGATAAACACAAGAAATATCACCATGAAAAACCATTCTCTTGCTCACCTCCTCTAATAGGACTATTGCTATGAAAATTCTGTTCGGATTGTTGCATGTGATGATACGTGAGGGAGAATACACACTGCCTGCAACCCTAGAGAGCAAAGTTCACTGAGAAGGGTAATGCAAGGAAAGGTGGTCTCTGCTCATCCTTGCCTTCATAGTTTCGCTTGGTTATAAGAGCATTTGCAAGCAGAGTTACAGTGGGGAGATCTCTAAATGAGACATAATTCACTGAAAGGCAGTGGCATGTGAAGAGCCCTTCATCTTCAAAAACAGATGCTTCTGAAAATTTTACCTCGCAAACAGAAGTTTTTACAACCTCCATGCAAACTGATTAAGCAGCACTCTGAGCACTTGGAGGCATGCCAACCATCCAAGTTCTCAGTCTCCAGGCAGTGCAGGTCTCAGGTCAGCTACTGGATTAAAATCAAAACTGGCCCATCAGAATTGTGGATTGCTGTTCTCAGAGCACTAGAATGACGGCCGCCTGCTGTGACCCTCCGGGGCCGAGCTGGCAGGACGAGTGCCACTCTGCTTCCAGCTGAGACAGATTTGTTGAGTCTCTAGGCTGAAGATTTCTTAGAAAGGTGTAAGGGAAATTTTGGCTTTTGAGGTTAATACACCAGCTCTCACAGCAGATATTCTCTTCAATGAGATTACATTGTCTCATTCTTTCCCTCTGAAGGGCAAGGACGCTCATTAAGCAACAGGTAACTGTAAGGCACAACACCTGCCACACAACACCCAACCCTCACTTAGCAGCAATGACCTCCACCTTCAGCTTACCTGTTTTATGCACTGCAGCCGGTCATTGGTCTGCTGTATGTGCCTGTCCATAGAATTCATTTTGATTGTCTCCACTTTCTTCTACCTGAAAGCCATTAAAATCCCTCGATCTGCAAGACAAAAAGGACAATAACAATCACTGAACACAGTCCATACACTTCCACCACCCGAGCAATCGAACAGAGCTGCTTGCAAGAAACGCCTGAGCACACTGTGAGATAAAATAATAATAATCCCAATAACAGCGACAGCCCGGCTTTTGCAAGGACAAGGGCATGGGGATTCTTCCTAATCTTCCTCTAAGAGAAAATACCTCCCATAAATATTAAATGAATCAGATACAGCAGAGTATTACACAGCCAAAAATAGCACAAAATGTGTGTCCTGAAGAATCTGGATTTCTGGATTGGAAATAAAAGCAACAGATACATTTTTGGATTTTCCTCCAGCTAGCAGATCTATTTCATGAGTCCTTGAAATGGCCAAGATGACAGGGCAGGAAGGACTGGGATCCACAACTCAGCCCAGACTTTAAGAGTGACAAATGTCCAGATGTACAACCCAGCATATATGGAATAGGCCTGATCTTCAAAGAAAAGGGCTGAGCAGTTCCTGCCTTCCAGAAAAATTGCTTTCTTTCAGGTATCTATAGCTGGACAAATTACTTGTTACTTCTGGAAAACCACATCCTGCTGTCTTTAGGTCCTGCTGTTAACAAACAGCGTAACTTAAGGCAAATTAAACCTTCCTGTGACTTTAAGAAAAAATAAATCTAGAAAATAAAAATTAAGGCTCAGAGTAGTGTTTGGAGTTTTAATTCATGTTGCTACAGCTGTATGAAATCATCACATGAAAACTGGCAACAAGTTACAGGGATCTAAAGAGCAAACTCGCAGTCCTCTAAGCCCACCACCGATTCTCGCCATGCCGAGTTATGTTTGCAGATAGAGCTTGGGATGCAGGGATAGCCAGAATGCCCCTCAAACTTGGACCGAGAGTAAGACACTACGTACAAGTAAGGGTAAGCAAGGCTCTTGGTCTGGGGATGGTTTGCATTTCACGGGGCCTCTTCCACCCATTTGCCCTCTCTGGCCTTGCCCCTCGATTTTTCTGTAGTGGCAGAACAGCAAATCATAAAGACACCATAAACCAATCAACTGTTTCAGTCCATGATTCATATTACTGAATGGTTTGCACCGTGACTTCTACTTATTTATGTTTTGAGTACAACCGCATGAGACTCCAGCCTGTACCTAATAAGGTAACCAGATTTAAGCACTTTTTTCAAGAATTCACTTCTCAGGGACACAGAGATGTTTCACACATACATATATGTGTGTGTGTGTGTATACTCTCCAGTTCCAGCCACTTTCATGGCATCTAAAATGGAAAATAAAGTGCAGATACTGCACATTTGATACATGAGAAACATCTTTGCCTAAAATTTCCATATCCTTTAACTAGAGAAATTGGTACACTCTAAGTTCTTAAAGTTTTACGCTTACATTCATGAACAATGAGTGGGCACAGCAATACATATCCCCAAATGCCCTATTTATACCAAATTTTGTAGTAGGACAAGCAAGGTCCCAGTCTTGCACAGAAACCCCTCCCTCATGAACCTCTTCAGTGGCACTGTGTGGTTTGTTATTTGGAGCACTGGTCACAACAAAACTATTTTCCACTCCCTCCATACACATGAGAGACAGCAAATTTTTCAGATACTTGTCTGGTTAGAGAAGCTGGCTGTTCACCACTTCTGGTACACGACTCAACATCTCTTCAGTTAAACAATTCCAGCACTTCCATACTCAACCCCCTTGAGGGGAAGAGTGCTCCCTGCGGTGGGAACCTTGACTACACAGCTCTCACAATGAGACAGACTCCAGACCACGGATCCGTGCACATCCCACACACCCAAACCACCAGAGATTTCTGTACCTCACTGATAATGTTCTCTCATGGCTCCTGCTGGATTAGACTCAGGGGAAGAAATCTTTTCTGCTAGAAAACTAAGTGAGGTCTTATAACAGCAGCTTGAGCTCCTCACCTCCACGCTCTAGACACAAGAGGGTTCAATAAAGCATTCCTGTCAATAAATTATAATACTTATGAAACAGAAGAGCCAGTTTCACATGCAAGTATTATCTTCTGATTATGCCACTGCCACCTTCTCAATAGCAAATGCCATCCAAAGGTCCTCTAGGAAATGCAAATTGATATATTTTATTAAAAGCCAGTTACACAGTCTTATCTGCCTGTAAGACCCCCTAACAGACCTCAGTAGTCATGAAGTTTAATCTCTTAGTGGACAGCAGAGGTATTTATCAAGAGATAAGCTAGCCTAGACACGACACTACTTCAGCAGCAATCCATCTTACAAGCTAGGACAAATTATCTGCATTTTAATTGAACATCAAGACCGATGGAGAAGGGCATACTGAAAACAAATACATACACATGCACACAGACATCTGTTGAAAAATTTGAAGATGTGCAGACTGAGGCACCTTTTTTTTTTAAGGAAGTCATGCCACTTTTGCATTGCACATGTAATACTACCCTAATTAACTGCCTTACAGTTAACCATAAACAAAATCAAAGGTTGCTATCAGCTACCTGAACCACAGCTTACCATTGTACTTGTCCAAACTGTCATTTCTCCCACATGGCACAGCTTCTCAAAGCTTGCCTGGAAAAGCAGAGGGGCAGAATACACAAAAGTAACTCACCTAACTGAGCAGGAACCCGACAAGGCTCTTGGAGGCAGGACTGGGAGTGCAATCTCCTACTCTCCTACATGGACAGGGCACACAAATTCTGTAATAAGCTCATCAAATTCAGTCTCCAAAATAATTCTGGTTTTAAAACCCAGTGGCTGTCATTGAAAAGCACTCTCTGACTCTTACCCTTCCCCTAGCAGCTAGAAGAATTTTCACTTCCATGCTTAATTCCACTGGTTCTCATGTCATTAGCTCTGTGGCTCAGTCTTTGCCCTGCCAGGCTCCCTCTGCCTCTTCCCCAGCACGGCAGGGATGGACGATCACCCACCAGCCTTTGCTGCTGACAGTTTGCTACTTTCACAGCCCAATCTCATTTATTCTCTTCTGGTCAAGAGAAGCCCCTCAGCCCACTAACTCCCCTGGAGACTAAATGTTTGTTGCATGAACCAACCAACCAACCAAAATTGTACACATGAAGCCTCATCACATACAATGACATAACGCTTTGTATTTGAAATGCCCTGCCTTACTGCCACAAGACTCATTTTTATCTTTCTCTCAGGCACATCATAAGAGCATCAAATAGAGTAATTTTTTTCAGTGAGCATACTGGCTCTAAGTAATTTCTGCTATAAAAAACGCAGAGCTTATTAGTGGGAAACCATTATTATCTGGAAATTACTCTTTCATGGGCCTCAGCAAGAATTAAAAGATTAAACGTGGAAAGTGAAAATTATCATACAGATCTGAAATTTCACCACGGCAGAATAAGCATTTTGACACCAGACCATTTTGGCTGGAAGAAAAATAACAGCAGAATTAAATTTCCAGTAACTGTACCTACTGCACGGGTATTGCTGTACTGTGGCCGGGCTCCCCACACACACATCCACCTCCTGAAATTTAAAAAAAATGCCCTTTCTGCCGATCTCATGCTATTTTAAAAGTAGCAGCAAGATCACCTTAGTCGAAAATAACGGTACTTAAGATACAGAAAGGCCGTCAGGGCTAAACAAGAACAGACTTCTATTCGGTTAAGTGCTGTGCACTTATCAGGTCACAAGTGAAAACGACTTTGCAGGGTCCCTGGCTGGCCTGCGGTGTCCCTGCATTAGGCAGCACGCTAAGATTCAGGCCTGCGAGCAGCTCAAGAGACAGCAGGGGATGTTGCTGATCAGGATTAAGGGTACTGGCAGAGGAGGATAGAGAAGGGAATTTTTCCCGGTGCTTTGTAACAAATCCCCTCTGTTTGGTGCACACATTAGCGAGGAAGGTTGTACACTACTGCTTTACATGCTAACTCCATCCAAAAGGATAAACAAAAAAAAGAAGTGTTCCCAGCACCTTGTGGTAATTCAACAATAAAAAAGCCCCATTCTTCTTTCTTTTCTGAGGGAAACACCCAATCTCCCTCTCCTAAAAAACCAAAAAAACAAAAAAATTATGTGAATTATTCTTCTTTCTTCCCTCCCCTCTAGCATTGAGAGTTTACAGCCCTAGGCAGTAATTAAAGAGGCCTCAGTTACATATTTATGATGTCTCAAAAATGGAGAATGCTTTTTTTTTTAAAGGAACANAACAAAAAAAAGAAGTGTTCCCAGCACCTTGTGGTAATTCAACAATAAAAAAGCCCCATTCTTCTTTCTTTTCTGAGGGAAACACCCAATCTCCCTCTCCTAAAAAACCAAAAAAACAAAAAAATTATGTGAATTATTCTTCTTTCTTCCCTCCCCTCTAGCATTGAGAGTTTACAGCCCTAGGCAGTAATTAAAGAGGCCTCAGTTACATATTTATGATGTCTCAAAAATGGAGAATGCTTTTTTTTTTAAAGGAACAGATGTATCAACCTGTTAGCCGCTTTTTTTTTAACCCTAAACGTACTGAATCTTTTAAACCATTACTACAAACCCCTCTTCCATACTGAAAAATGAATGAAATTTTGCACTGGTCCTATGAAAGAAAATTTCACAAGATTCTGCTACGCTCTGCATTGGTTGACAGTTCAGGTTAGCAGACTGCAATTATTTTATCAGAAACTGAACTTCCAGGTAACACAATTAAGAAAACAATCTAGTAAAATGTGGTCCCCACCAGTTCCTAAGGCAGCCTGAACAGCCTCCTGAAGAGGAAAAAAAAAAAAAAAAAGCAGCCAAACATTGCTTCAAACATGTCTAAAACCATACAGCGTTTTCAAAGCCAGGGTGCATTCAGTTCTGCTCTGGGATGAGCTCTCCTCATGGCCAGAACTGCCATCCACAGCGAGAGCTCTGCCTCCCCGGGACCAACGGGCCAGGGAAATCTGTTCCCCTGTGGCCAAGGGAGACCTGAATCACCACTGAAACAGGCCCAGCCTTCTCCCTCAGTTTAAAGAGACTTCACAAGGTGCCTTCTGCTCTTGTTCCCACAGGCTTCCTTGCCTCACTGCTGGGCAGAGATGGAGCTGGAGCGGAGCTCACGGGAAACATCAGCTGCTGCCCAGCCCCACCATCCCCAAGCCCTGCCACCGACCCCCTTGCCGCAGTAACAGGGTGCCATTCCTCCAGAAACCAAGTTTTTAGCAAATAATCTTTCCACCAGAAATCCATTCTGAGGGCAGAGGAGGAAAGACAGCCCTTCCCAGGAGGCAGGGGAGGTTGCTGTGAGCGGTGCTCGAGGCCAGCAGCAGAGCTTATGCCAGGTCTCCATTTCCACAGGGGACCAGCACGCTGCCAGCCACCCTGCGGCGGCCGCACCAGACAAGATCTAATTTGGAGGCACTTCGGACCACTCAGGGCAAGAAGGGCATAAATAAAAGGACACAGGAAATACCTTTATCAGCTAAGAAATTTTAACGGTAGGTGAGAAGGGGAAATGGAGAACAGTTCCTTAAGCAGGGATTCAGCGCAGCAGCTCTAAACATCCCTGCCCCCTGGCGCCACAGCACACAAGCTGGTTAATGCTGTTTATTCAATCAGCTAAAAACTAATAATTTCCTGCAAGTCTCCAGCATGCTGAGGGTCCTACGAGAGGGCAGACAATCTGTATCTACGAAGTGACTTTGATGAAGCAACAAGCCAAGCGGGAGCGAGGGCGGGAGCAGCTGCGGCGGAGCGGGGCCGGGGCCGGGGCAGGGCAGGTGCCGCCGCTGCCCGCCAGGGGGCGCCGCCGGGCC
>VXBT01010833.1:2143404-2288487 GCA_013400235.1 Oriolus oriolus
AGCCCGGAGGGGACGCGGTGCCAGGGGGGACCCGGGACAACCCGGGGGGGACGCGGGGTCGGGGGGCCTCAGCGGGACAGCCTGGAGGGGACGCGGGGCCCGGGGCGGTGGCTCTGTGGAGGCCACGAGGCGGAACAGCCGCGTTCCGTCGCCTGAAGCGCGAACCCCCGAGGAGCCGGGTCCGAACCAGCCTAGCAGCTCCCGGGAGCCTGTCACCTCCACTGGACTGTCACTCCAATGATTTAAGAGACATCACTTCCTTCAGCGCCCTGTCCTGGTGGTAAAATGTGGCGGTCCAGAGACAAAAACAGTCTAATTCCACTTGACATTTTCCTTACCATTAAACATATTGTAAGAAGTTGTTTCTTGAACTATCAGAACGTACCTCCGTGTGTACACACAGGTCAAGGCTACTAATTGCGTGTAATTGCATCGATTCTCCGGCTGAGCCCCAGCCGGTGCCCTCCCGCGGCACAGCCCAGCCCCGAGGCGCGGCCCCGACAGCCCGCACAGCGCGGGCACAATGCAGCTCGGCACGTCTGCACTCAGGCACATGGCTCACACAGCATTCAAAGCGCTCTAAGCCCGCTTTTCAGTGCGAGAATTTTCAAAGATGCTTTCAAAGATCATCTGCTGGAAAAAGTTTAATATCTATCCATGACAACTAATTTATTTCTTCTACTAGACATGGTACAAAATATAAAATGTCAGGTGAAAGGCTGTTTCCACCATTAAACACTTGAAAAGGGAAGTTGTTTTAATAAAGCTTTATTTACCATAAGCTGTTAAATAGCTACTGCTGTTGGCTTTGAGCTATTAAAAAGGGCCAGATGTGAGACAAAGCAACGTTTGTTATGCTGGGTGAGGAAGAATAGATATTTGTGCTGTGCTGCTTTCCATTGTTGCTCTACAAATGTGCAGTAATCCCCAGAAGACTTTCTATCATCTTTGACTGCGAGAGAGGGAAAGCGAGTATGTGCGTGCACACAGCGCCCGGCAGGCACAGCTTCAGTGAGGTGGGAGCAGGTTTTTGTAATTTATGGTGGCTTGAGCTGCAAGGGCTGGCAATTTTGTCGGGCTTAAGGAAGCTGTTTCCGCAGCCGTGTGCTTGGGAACGTTTTTATATACAGAGCCTATTATATGCAGGCACTAACAGCCAGCCGGATACACACAAAAGCAAACCCACACATGCTTTTGAAAAAAAAAGACAGCGTGACAGCTTGCATAAGCAAGCCTGCTGGACTCCTCTGGGAGGAGGAGCGGCGGTGCGCAGAAGTTGTTCAATCATGAAGCACATCTGCACCCTGATTACAAAAGCAAAGGTGGTCGGGCTAGCTGGAAGCACACACACAGCACTGGGTATGACCTATACTTAAAGTATACACATAGAAATATAAAAAAAACCCCCCCACATTGTATAAGAGAGAGCTAAGGAGAGAGCTCCTTTGAACCTGGACAAGTTGGTCACCAGCCAGCACTAACCATTAAGCACATGAACTGCCTCCTGCACCGGCAGCCCTCACCTCCAGCCCCGCTGGCTGAAATGAGTGGTTTCCTCAAGACTGAGAGCAGCATCTGCAGATCACAGGTAATTGCCCTGCTGCATGCTTGTATTATAAGGTTGGTTTCTCTGCATTCCACCCAGCCCCTAGTGTCATCAGCTCTGTCAGCTTGTTATCTTTAGGGAGAGCAAGGAGGTAAAAGGACACTGCAGTTTAAAACAGCAAGAGATAATAACAGAAAATTAAAGGAAAAAGTGTGTAGAAGTGTGCTACTGGGGAGCCAGGGCTGACAGCCCTGCTATAGTGCTCTCAGAGGCTTTGCACACTCCAATATAGACAGATCTGCTAGAACAAACATTGACACTTCCACAGCAGAACCCACTGATCCAGTGCTTTAGTATATGTACTGTAGCTTGCAGGTAAGAAATACTAATCCTCATCGGGACAGCTACAAGCAAATGAGCCATCCCTAAAAGCTTGCCGGGTTGCGCTCAAATAATTTCATAACCAGTGTCCCTGATCACTCACACAACAATGCTGTAAAAAATCTCCCCCTGATAAATTGCCAGTCTCTAAACTGAGGCAGAATCAAGCACCTCTTCCCACCTTCGGGGGCTAGGCGGAAGGATTGCAGAAGTCAGGTGAGCATAAGAACAGAAAAAGGTTTGCATTCGGGTATGCAATGCTTGCTTATTTACCTAATGAAAGCTTGGTTCTTTCAGAGGTTCTGTGGTAGGATGCAAAGTATTTGCTGAGAATTCTTTGTGTTTGCCTACCAAGTGCTGCAAACAGGCATGTAGTATTGCTAACATCACCTGGCTTACACACCTTCGGGGGGCTGAATCTACAGAGCTGCAACAAAGAACGTCTATGAACTGTCAACATTTTCCTGCTCTTGCTAGACATTTATCAGCTGCTAAAGAAAACCAGCTGGTTTGGACATATGTGCCTAAGTTATTTGCCTAAAATCTGAAAGATAATCTACAGAAGACAAACTAATATAAGCATTTTCTAAAAGTTTAGAGGAAACAGTAATGACCTAACCAAACTGCCAAAGACGGTCTCAGAAGGAGGAGAAAAGGACAGAGGAGAGATGGCTCTAGCAGCACATGTTTTTAACAATTACCTATCAAAACCTGAAGATGCTACTCTGTATTTGCTATGCTCTGATAACATCTCTCTTGAAGGAGATAGCCTGCTATATAACAAAGAGAGGTCAAAACCCCTTGGGCCAGCCCAAAGAAATGCTCCTAGCAAGAACCATCTCAAGCCCACTGCAAATTAGGAACTAGAAGGATTTGCATTCTGACACTGAAGGCCCTCTTACTTATCTGATGAAACCAGGCATGTTTTGGAAGTTGAACTGTAGCATTTGAAGGAAATTGCTGATTTCTTCTCATGATACTATACCGTCACAACTTCTATTCCTCTCCTCATTACTGAGTGGCAACACAAGAATATAACAATCTCCCATCCCCAAACCATATTGAACCAAATAAAGGAATGAGGATAGATTTTGACTCCTTTTTTCCCCCCACTAAGTTTAGCACTGTAAAGAAGGCATACAGTCAAAGTAGATGGTAATTTCTCTTTATTGTCTCTAAATGTAAGATCTAGTCACCTTTTCTTTCATTTTATGAGAACTAAGAAAGTCCTCTTATGACCAGTGATTTCTGATAAGCCACCAGGGAAAGCATCACTACTTTGGAGAAGACCACTCATGGAGAGGGAAGGAATGGAGAAAAAGCAACATTAGCTCACAATCAGCAAAGTCTCTGGAGAACAGAGCAACTGAATAGCTGCTTTGAGACACAAGCTCTAACAATTTTGACATCAGCCATTATTCTGGTCTGTTCTGATGAAATTTAAATATTTACCAAGCTCCCCAGAATAGAAGCAAAATAAATTTCAGGAGGACCAGCAAAACCAGTAAAGACTAAATATAGCTGAACAAGTCAAGTACAAGTTGGATGGCTGTGAATTTTTGTAACTGAAGAAACAGCAGTCGCTTGCAGCCCAGTTATATTGCCTGCACTGCTTTCAGGTACTATCCAAATGTGGCTTCTCACAAACTCTCCACTTGCTTTCAATTATGACAATTTAGTGCTAGGGGGTGTCATTTCTTTAAAATAACTTAAACTAGAGATACTGGGCATCTAGACAAAACAAAACTACAGTTTTGGTAAGGTCGATAATCTATTTTATTATCTTCATTTTAAGGCAGCTGACTGGATATTCATCTATATTAATACTTCTGAACCTGCAGAATATACATGAAAAACCAAGGGATGTGGTTTTACTGAATTGTCAGTACAATTGGACAAACATTCAGTGTTTCAAGTCACCACCAAATCCTGAATTTTAAGAAACCACACTGAGTCTGGGTAAAATGATGATTGGACAAGCAAATCAAATGACTGTGTATCCCTCATGGAAAACTCTTCTGTACATACAGAATGAAACATGGTGTGAACACAATATACTGGGAATGTGGCTGCCATTTATGCTAGTCTCAACAGCTGGAATTCAAGGACCTGAAACACAACCAAAGGGGCAGATTCATTGCAACTGAAACTTCATCAAGAAGCCCAGAAATACTCTGGACACCCTAGAGTTGATTCTGAAAACAACGTATTTTAAAACTAGTTCCAACTGCAGTGCCTTCAATACCAATAAAGTCAAACCTGCACACATCCCTGCTGTTTGCCTATCTGTAGTGTACTCGTTGCTATTCATGCTTTCCGAGTGCCCATAATTCCAGTAAGACAGACATTCTTCTAGACACCTAGATGACAAAATACCGCAGGAGCTTTACACAACAAAGCCTGCTGCCTTCAAGAAAGATTTTAACCGAAACATCCATGATCCTCTGCACTGCCCCATTTGGTTTTCTCGCTACCTTATCATTTGAGAGGAACTTTTTATCTAGAAACTGGCCTCTGAGAATTGCCAGTGCTCCAAACCTACTTTACCGGCAAATAAAGAGAATTTTACACTTACCATGAAATAAGTTTCTTTTTACCAAGAATCTTAACGAACTGTTTAGTTTTCAAAGGTTTATGAATTCCATGGTTAAAGATCTGTCATGTACTCAGTTCATGAACAAACCTCTTGGGATAATCAGGACCAGATTTCAGTAGAATTTCTTCTGAGAGCACAGATCTCTGTTAGCTGTGCCTTCCCTAGGTCTCTCACCCTCAGGTGATAGCACGACCAAAGCTGAAATGGCATTTGGCAGAATACAACACAGATCTCAAGCAGGTTTTTAAAAATCCTCTCAAGTATTTGAAAGCAGCAACTACACAAATGCTACATTTGGCCTGAACAAAAGCTACCTTGACTGAAAAGACTAGGAACCAAAGTGGCATCCCCTGTTAAGAAGAGGAGAGCACAGTTCCTATCATACCCACTGCTGTTTCAACAGGAACAGGCCAGGAGCAAGCCTGACAACTTATGAGCAGAACTGTCTCACAAACTGAAGCAGGCAGACTTCCCATTTTTATTACAGACAATGTAAACAGAAACACTATTGCTAATGAATTATTTATAGCGTGGTCCATAAATTAAGACACTTAGACTGTCTTGCATTTTTCATACCACTATCATTATTACACAGCATATGCCCAGAAGCTTTTTCCCATAACTTCAGGACAAATCCAGCCCTGTGAACAGAGATCTGAGCTCTTCTCCACCACCAAAGGCTTCACTTCTTCAGCTCTTCTGGCTTTCCAATTACATCCAGTGCTGCTCAGGGCAGACGCTATCTCCACCAAATACACATACAGTGCCTACCACAAATCACAATACAGGCTAGGGTTACCACACGCTAGTTTAATACGAACAATGAAGTGATAGTGTAAAATCTTTAATGTATGTTTTACTAGAAGTTAAGGACAAAACATCTAATATTACCCTTCCTGCAGCTTCAAGACAAAATTTCCAGCATTCAGCCAGACTTCCAAACACAGAATTAACTTGATAAACTTCAACTGTACATCCAGGTGACACCCAGATAAAAGCAGTTCAAGTCCAGATGGTATCTTCTTCTACTCATATCCTTCCTTTCTTATTTTTTTTTGTTTAAATGGTTATTACGACACAGTGGAACAGACCTCAAAAAGCTACACACTTTTCTTCTTTGCTCCCAGCAGCAACACTACAGACTCCAGAGGTCAGCTTTAGAGCCTTCAAGTTCTTCTGAAGCCCTGCCTGATTAGACGTACTCTGGAGTGACTTTCATTGTGATCAAACGTGATGTGCT
Organism: Oriolus oriolus; assembly: GCA_013400235.1. Taxonomy (NCBI): domain Eukaryota; kingdom Metazoa; phylum Chordata; class Aves; order Passeriformes; family Corvidae; genus Oriolus; species Oriolus oriolus. The sequence goes on from VXBT01010833.1 coordinate 2,149,168, forward strand.
GGTGACATGCATACAAAGCTGCCAGAGCAGCCACACTGCAAAGCCTTCAGCAGGCAGGAGTCGGTGTAATGTCTCATTTGAAACAACACTTGGCTCCCCTGGAAAGGAAACAAGTATCCCCTTTGAAAAGGTTCTGATGAACTCAAGGAGAGATACATTACTGTGACAATTTCAGACCTTGTAGAGAATAAAACTCTTTCTATCCTGTGTCTCCTGGTCCTTTGCTCTTGATTTTTGTCATCCTTGAGTGGTTACATTTTGGCACCTTTTTTTTTCCCTGAGTAACTGGGGTGCATTTGATCTGAAATTTAGAGGGATATTTTGAAAGATGGTTCATTTCTTAAAAAGCCTAGCTGCCCAATATGCCACATTACAGGAACAGAAAGGTTCCTGCTTATCGCATGGCTGATCCAGGCAGGGATCTAAAAGGAAAGGACAGGTTAGCATGAAACAACTTGTGTTGCAGGAGCAGCCCATTTGCTCCTGTCCCATTTGAGCTAAGGGAACCAATTCAAACAGTACCAGATGTGAGGGGGGTTTTTTTGTGATTTTGTTTCTCTTGACGTACCTCAATTCATGAAGAAGGAGTTATGTAGTAAACAGCAGTTCTTCCTTCCCAGCCAAAAAGCCACATCACGAACTTAAACTACTTCTGATCCAGGACTTCTCTGACCCATCCTTACCGACCTTTCCCATAGGTCAGAAATGGAACCTGGCTCCACTGTCCCTTATAATATATCTAGACACTCACCAGTCCTGAATAATGAAATTTCTACTCTCTCACCTTTCTATGCTGTCTATCAGCTGGTTAAGACCTAAGCACTTGAAGTTTTTCCTTCTAAGGTGATGGTAATATTCAAAATGGCAGACAGTAAACTACTAAACAATGCAGAGCTCTATCTTTTGTCTCTACACTTCTCAGCTCGTAATGTCACTGTTTCAACTGTACAAAGCATAAGAAGCAAGAAAACACTGACATAAATGTCTTCCTCCAACATCAGACTTCTGGGCCACTGGCAAACAGCAAAGCAGCAACAATTAAACAAGTCCTTAAGTCAGACACAGGAAATAATAATTTTTTAAAAAAAGTCTAACACAACAAAAGTCGCAGACCTTTTTACAGGTTAGCACAAATACCAGAGATGAACAGGCAAATGGGATGGCTCTAACACAAGACATGACAAAATATTTTTATGAAACACCACAGGAGAAAGTATGACTTCTCAGTCCCTTTCAACACCTACTTCTCTTTAGAAAAATAAGAATTATTGACAACTTTCTCTTACCAGCTCAAATACAGAGGTATTGCTATAACAGCAGGCATTATGACCATCTGCATGGCAGGACAAAAACAGGGCATGAACCCTTTCTTGACTGCACAAGATTTTGTTCAGAAAGGAAACTGCAAGCCAAAGAAGAAGAAAGCTATACTATGAGTAAACAGAACCCTAACCTGAAGAACTGGGGACCTAGGTCTGCCCAGAAAGACACAAAAATATGTGGATTGAAAGGAATTTGTATTAGCAACCAATACAACTCTGTCACAAAGTTTGCAGAGTGTAAATTAAGCAACATTAATCACTTCCCTTTGGATTCATTAAAGCATTACAATGATCTAAGATTTTCAATAAAATATCAGTGTTTATTAAGCACCTACATGATTTCAATCACACACCCATTAACAATAAAACAAAGAAACAAATAAATGGAAAGCCTAAAATGTCAGTTCTGTGACTATAAAAATATTATGCATTAGTTCCCTGTAAGGTCAATTCAGTCCCTGAAAATATCCCATGATAACAGCCAAAAGTCAGTGGATCTTGGCTCCTCAGAATGACACGCTACCACCTGCAAGTGTTATAAATCCATTGGATAAGCAGCCTATTTTCAAGCTCCTTCCCATTTTACTTGCTATGAGAAGGGACCCAATTTCCACATAAATTTCTTCTTTTACTGCCTTCAATAGGCCTGAAAAAATTTAGAAGGATGTGTATGACATTATGTAGCAACACCGTGACTTACTTGCGCGGCTGAGAAACAAAACCATGTACTTTTCAAAAATGGTAAGTGGAAAGGTATTTTGCTCAAAGGTTGACCTTATTTCAGGAAGCCAAACTTGCTCTCTACTAGAGTTTTGATACTCTGGTCCCTTCTCCAGCAGAGGTACACTGCAGGAGCTCAGCTGCATGCTCCCTAAGTGATTTGTCCAAGGTGTCAACACAGGCAATTTTGAACCTTTCACGTAAGCCCCAGACAGTGTCCTAACACCTAAGTCTTTCCTTCCTTGTCTACCACAAGAAGCTCAATATGTTATAAAACACCATGGATTGTCCTACTTCTAGCTGACATTAGCAATACAGATTCATTCTCTGGAATGGTTTAAAACCAATTTAGATATCCGTTTCCTGGGATGACTCTAATTTATTCAAGTCTCTCAAGTACTGCTAAGGACCTAAATTAAGTTTATTGCTGCCACCTCTTCAGACTATCAGAGCTGCCATCTTTGCTCCCCCCCTTGCCTCAGATTCTGCTTCAGGACTTGTTCAAATCTCTAGAAAAAACTGGTTTATATTACCTGCAATTCAAGTTTTTTTAAACATCGCTATATAATACAAGTGCTTTTAATACATTACACCTGTCATAGAGTCAAGAATTACTAATGAACTGCCTAGCAACTGCAGTGCTATTATGCAGCTATAGGAAGAAAACCTCTGATGGGTCTTAGCAGCAAAGTTCTCAAGAGCTTTCTGACTGCCCTGTGAAAAGCACTTCACTAGCATAAAATTTTTTAATAAGCCTCCTCCCTTTTGTAAGCCAGCTGATCTGCTATTTGTAAGGCTTCGATTCAACTAACACATGCAAATACATACGTAAGCATATATGTGCATATGGAATGGCATGAAATGCTGGGGAAGAAAGGATTTCTCTTATAAACTCAGGTAAACACCTTCTCGCAAGATCAAACAACAAATCCTAAGTGTTACGGAACACAGGAGAAAAGTTCACACAAGTGATACTCAGCAAATTTGTTCCAGAAACAGGGATTTTATTCTGCAGCTTAACTCATCTATGATGTAGAACATGCCTAGCTTTGGCCTAGGTTTTTATGAGTCATCCCATGTACTAAATTGTAAGGGGAAAACACAGGGAAATGTGATACATTTCGTTTGATACATCATATTGCCACGGCTCTACCTGCAAGAAATTGAATTTCTAAATTAGTTTAAAACATTCATTTAACAAAACATGTCCAAGAATTGAACAAGCAATTTAACACTCAACAGAATAAAGCAGCGTTTAACCCTGAGAGTGACCCAGCAGCCTCCTCACAGGTTCAGCGAAGAGGCTGCCTTGTCAGCCTCCGAGACCAAGGCAGGGCCGATAGGTAGAAGGGAGCCGTTTAGGACACACACTGGCAAGGAAAATATCAGAGTTGGAAGGTCATATAAATTGCTAGACATGGAGACGAGATCTGTCAAAAAGACAAACTACCTAACAATTTTAACCTATTGGCTAGAGCTGTCCGTGTCAGCATAATGTTAACATATATTATAACCTCATCTCAAAAACATCCACGTAGATGGAAGAGAACTGCAGCTAAACTCCCTCCCTTATCTTCTGTTTAGACAGAAACTCATTCTAACAGAGGCTTAAGGAAGTATTTTCTCTGGGTTTTGGGGTTTTTTTCATCCAAACCCAACATATCATACATATTACAAGGGGAAAAAAGCTGGCTAATACACTAAAAACATAGCTGTCAATTCCTCTACAGTTACGGAGTTTCTCAAAGCATCCATCACAAGCACCTCTATTTCCAGACAACAGTGAGTTTTTAAATTATTAGTACTTTAAAATAAAAGCTTTTCTGAACAGTCACTGAAATATTTAAAATAGAAAAGTGGGCTTTTGCTAGACAGGAGATTAACTTTTTCATATTTTAAATTGTCTGTATTTCTCCCAACTATTACAACTAACTCAATCACAATTATGGAGCTCTGATTTTTCCTCTACCAGATGCTGATGACTCTCCATTCTAACGTAAAATCAAGTCTTGGTACCTCTTCTGTTAAGATCTCTGCAACTTTTCTACACCACATGATTTTTACTGGCTGCCTCAAAGATCCAATGCTTCGCAGTATCCTGCTCGTGTCACCTCTCCCCTGGCCTTATTTGGATCGGCATTAGAGAGAAGGCCTTTGGGAAGCCCTGGAAGCATCCATCAAGTTAGTAGGTGGGACACTTCCCTGGGAGAGGGTATTAAGTTAAACCTCCAAGAAAACTCTCAGGGAATCCTGATATTGTTAAACCCCCAGGGTTTATGCATGAAATGTGACATTTGAGATTAGTTCAGAAGCATCTGCTCATAATGCCTAGAACTGAACCTCCAAAATCTACCACACATCATTTTCAGAAAAAGACACCTCCCTAAAGCTTCATTTCCCTTCTGAGCCACTAAGGCAAAAATCCAATGATTATAAAACTGACCTGTTTCTCACATTGTGACCCACTAAGTGACACACGAAACTCAAATGACAAACCTCCCTCCAAGTTCCATCACGTTAGATTCCACTTATGGTGCACATCCTACTTCCAGTAATTTTTTTTACTCTTGAAGAGCAAGTCAGGATGCTTATTCTTAAACGTCAATTTTCATAGTAATCAGCCTGTTGAGCATGCTGATCAATGAAAAAAAACAAAGCCAGCAAACAGAAAACAAAAAACCCCTGGTTTCTGATTTTTTGTTTGGGTGGTTTTCTGGTTGATTTTTATGTTTTTTTTTCCTTTGTGTGTATGTGTGGTGTTGCTTGTTTCCTGTTCCTTTTTCTCCTACATACAATACAAGCAGAAGCCAATTCTGAAGGATTTGTAAGGGCAATGTATATTCCCTCCCAGCTATTCAAGCAGGCAGTAGATATTCATGAGTACCGAGAGATGCACGTAATTATGCCTGAATGATTATTTATCTAGAATGAGGAGCAACTGTGAAGCATCTATCACTCTTTGTTCCAGGTCAGAAGTTTCAGCTAGCCATTTAAAAAGACAAAAATAGCATCATGTGGATAAAGCAACCAACAATATAGTGAGCATCATGAATACTGAATACCCAAATCAAAGGGTTTCAGAAACACACAAGCTCTGAAGTTAGAGCTGTTTGTCATGTATTGCTCAACATGAAAAACTAGTTTGGTTCACAAAAGAGACATTAACAAAAAATACTAATTCTTTTAAAAGATGCATTATATGCTTAGGGTAGCCATTTTCTACTGATTGTGACATCTATCCTGTTAATTTCTTTTAGCCAGACATTAAGCAGGATATATCCAACAGGATATCAAGCACAGCCTATACATCAAGGGGCCCATACCAAAGCACTGAATAACATGAACAGCATCCCATGCACTTGCAGGGTCTAGTTCCCGTACTACATCACCTTCAGAAGGTCAGAAAGGTGCTAAAGAGCTGTAACACTTAGTTTCCCATGGCCTCTGGGTACAGAGCTCTCCAAAATGTGCCATTTCGACTTGAAAAAAACCCCTAAACCTTTGGCATACTATGTTTGGTACCATGTTAAATGGTGCTTGCCACTGATCAAGCACAGTTTGAACCAAGGCAGTATGGTCACACCTACATCAGGGATTTCAATTCCCTGCCATTATCAACAGCATTCCACATGGAGACGGATGGAAAGGAAAAGGATACAGGAAAGCACAGCTAATACTTTGGAAACGTGCAGCAAGACATGCAGTTTTACTGATGTGTCACTCTGGATGCCTGTGAAGCACTTGGTCTGTCTGCATGAGGGCATCCAGCACTAGCACCACGGCTGGGGGTACCAGCAGCTGGGGAGAGCTGCTGTAAAAAAATAGTTTGTCTGAAGTAAGTGAACTTAGACCTTTCCTCATTTTTCACTGGTTACAACAGCACAGCACAAACCCTCATCTTCCTTAAAAAAAAAAAAAAATCATCAGAACAAAGGATGGAGTTGGTTTGACTAACTTTGTTTCACTGACTTGATGTGGAAAAACAACCCAAAAAAGAAGACCATGGCAAAAAGCTGGAATTAATTCAAAGCAAAAAGTTGTTGTTTTCATGCTACCCTTTCATGCAGCAAGATGAGAAAGGAATACTAACCAAATTCTAATCTCAACCAGGACAGTTTAAAGCTAAACAATTGCGCATTTTAAAATATGTCATCTAAGAAAACAATGAATGAGTTTGGCTTTAAATTTTTTCTTTCTTGAGGGTAAAGAAATAGCAAAGGTATTTAAAATTAAACAGGACATTCACAATTAATCTGCTTTTTAATTAACTTACTTTGCTGCTGTAAGTGATTCTGCATTTGCTCTCATTCTTTTGAAAATTCCAAAGTGCTACTTCTGACCTGTGATTTACTGTTGCCGTACATCTTTATAAGCACTACTTTAGTTTAAGTGGCAGTTGCATATTAATTACAAAGTTAATTATGTGCTATGTAATCATGCTGTAATTCATTAGTTTACTCCGCAGTGCGAAAGGATAATGCTAAATGGAAGACCTGATGCAGAGTATTTTAGTAATTTACATTTTTTGCATCAAATATTCAAAATATTAACCCGAAAACATTGTCTGCACTTAAAGAAGCCTGTAAAACAGCTCATCGTGATTCTAGTAGCAATTGTGCTAGAACTTTTCCTCCTTAAAACAGTTGCAGAAATTTAAGCAGGGTGAAGTATCATCTCTAAAACCAAGTACGCATCTGCTAAGACCAGGGCAAAAAATCAGAAATACTGAACAAGTTCAAGCATCCAAATTTGGTACGTAACATGACTCATCCTCAAAAGACACATGCTCTCTGCTTTCTCAAATCAGGATTTTTAAGATGTTTCAGCTTGAAAACCTAAATGCTGATGCATCCTGTAGTATAATTCACAGTTGAAGACACTGGCTACAGACTTTTATGATTCTTAATTACCAACCCCTTGCATGAAGTACTTATAGCCAGGTAATTTACTACTGGTTTCTGCCCAAAATCTGCAGGGAAATGCAATTCCTGTTTGCACATGTCTCAAAATAACTCTGTTACTACAGATCTACGTTTCCCAACATAAGTACTGAACATAAATGTAAATATTTATTTTTAATATAATGATTTTTGGTGAAAAATGAACTGGGCACAATACCATAAAGCTGTCTCTCTGTCTCAGGTTTAATTATCCCTAGAACTATCCAGCTTAGTCTGATCAATAGAAATACAAGACTTATTTTTTACAAAGATGTTCTTAGTCACGAAGAATTCCTCTTCTGCTTTCCATGGCACTCCCTCACCCCTCCAAAAGTATTCCAGCATTTACTGTTCTTCAACCAACATTAGTTTTTCAGTTCTTGAGAAGTTGTAATCTTTTTTCCTTCCAATAGCTATCACTGTGATGCAAAATGCTGCTCTTTCTCTGATATTTAAAAGTCAACAGAGGTAGGAGTTTCTCCTCCTAAAACTAACACCATAAAACCCATGATAAAAAAGCACTTAAAACCCATTATAAAAAGCAGTTCTATCACTTAAAATTAGACAGAAAAATTGTAATGCAAAGGGTCTTTGTTTTCCAGCTCACACTTCATCTCTACACTGCAGCTATATATTCACTTACAAAAACAAAAGCAAGGTTACTTTAGCTATTGGTAAGTCTGTAGAAAATCGAGACATGCCATGAACAGATAAGCCAACTTCTGTGCAGTGTTTTGACTACACAATCTTTATTATCAGGTGGATTGCATCGAGGAAAAGAAGCCCCAACTAACCAAACAAACATCAAGAGGTTACCAAATCCATGACTGAGTTTGCAGCACCTCCACAATTCTGTCTCATGGGCTGAACAAGTTTCCCTTTGAAGTCATTTGGGAAAAATAAAGAATCTGTATTTTTACAGACAAATTATGACAGTCAAAGTACTAAGAGCTTTTCACTCCTGAAAATTCTAAAACAGTTAATTAGAAAACATCATAGGGACCTCAAAATAGAAACAAAATGCACAGAGAGTAAGTGAAGTTCCAGTGGAAAAAAATGGAATTAATGATATGGTACTACCTAAAATTTAAATACAGCCAAAGAACATACTGTTTCATGCTACTGCAATTTGTACATTACATATGTAATTACTGGTTTGAGCCAGTTACTTGAACTTTTTTAAGCAACAGTGAGAGAAAATGCACATATGCCAGTGGCTTTCTAAAAGAGAAACCGGAAATCTTTGTTAAATCTTTATGTGCTCTGTACTCTCAGACAACAATAAATAGTTATCTTTCTTTGAGCAATATAGCCCTGGATTTCCTAAGAAATGGACTTGAAAAATTGATTTCAAGCATTACCAGAAAAAACAATAAATATTCTGTCCAATACAAAAGGGAAAAAAACCAACCTAATCAGTGGAAAAACCAATTTTACTTGCAAACTTACATACAAGTACCACAACAGCTAAAAAAACCCCAAAAGCATTTACTCCCCCTTCAGAAACAGACACAAGACATCTCACTTGGTCAGTACAGCTTGGACTTGCTGAGCTGAGCAATTGATTTAGGTCTGTAGGGACTGGGTTACAGAACGCACAGATCCACGATCAGCTTTGGCTTCTGTTTCGGAGCAGGCGTCTAACGCGTCTTGTTAAAATGTGTAAGGCATGGAGAGATCCTTGCATTGGGTTTTACAGAATCCAGAATGCCTTTTTTGGAATGGATGATGATACATCCAAAATCCAACAACGACTGAAAAAACAAACCCCAAACATAGCTCCAATTCTCTTCAACATGTTAGCCCATGGTAGGAGGTATTAGCCCTTTAGTTCTACATGGTGGTGTAAAAAAGGCTTTTAAGAATATGTAAAGCTTTCAAAAATACTAAAAGAATTAATTTAGTTTAATTTAAATAGAAAATGATTATATGGTTGACTCATCCTTTTAGGTTTCTTGGAGATTTCTTCACGGAAAACAAACAAACAAACCAAACCTTTTGGTTAGTGATTTTTCTCCTACTTTAGCAAAAGGACCAATAACTTCAGTCTGGATTCTCAATATTATCCATCTCAAAGAGAGGTTTTAGCCCAAGCTAACCCTCCAGGTTCCATCAACATTCAACAGAGAGCAGCACTTTCTGAGGGCACCTTGTCCTTTACTAAGACAGATGTCAAAAATGGGTTCTTTGGAGATTCCTACTTCTGATTATAGTGATTATAGAGCAAGTCTAGATAATTTCTTCAGAGGCCAGAGTCTTCACTGACTTGGAGGATGATGCAGACTCTAATTCCAGCCACATTTTTGAAAACAAAACTTACTTCCTTGACATTTCTGAAATTGTGTGCTAATGTTACAAAACACATTAATTTTAATTTGGGCAGAATTAAAAGTATCTGAAATATAGAATCCTTAATTGTCACATGATCCTTGGTTTGTCATTACAAAAATATGGTGTTTCTTACATAATTAATAAGACCTATATCTAATTGTAAATTGTATGTAAATATGGTACTGTATATTCTACTAGCCCATTGGTAAAACATAAGTACACTCTCTTCCAAAAATCGTTAAAAATAAATACAAAGAGACCTTTCTAGAGGCTTGAGTTTTGTAGAACATGGATAATTTATGTAAAATATTCAGTGTTTTATATAAGCCTCATTCTCTACACTAACATGTGCAACTGCACATATGTTTCATACATAATGAAAAGGGAGAATTTTTCCATTATTTGGAGTCCTAGACAAGGGATCTGGGAAGGTGCATTCAACTTCTCAGTCACTCCTCCCATGGAAGTCTGGGAAAGTCATAGGTTCGTCTATACATTTGTTTAACAGCAGTGGAATAATACGCTTTCCCAGGGTGTTATGGGAATAGATCCATAAAAATTATGAACTACTCAATTAGCCCAATCACACAGGTAACATAAAAGTACCTAGATGAAGTATATTGCAATACAAGTGTTTGCTTTAAATTAAATACATCTCTCTCAGCCATGCATGAAGCCAAATTACAAAAGCTCCCTAAGATGAATATCCTGAAAGAAAACAAGCCTAGAGTCCAGTACGATGTATTACCACCTTTAATTATTAAAAAACCAATAAAAATTACAAAACTCTGAGATTACTTAGGCTCTTTGCCTTTATCAGTGAATTTATTCTTGAGCAAATTTTTAAATAGAGCACAAAAACCATGCCACTTTAGGCAAGACCATTAGCACATTCTTGTTTGCCCTGGTATAGCCTTAAAAGAGGAGAGTGCTACTGATTTACAACTTTGAAAGTAAACAGAACCGCGAATCTCTCGCACATATCTTCCTTATCACCCTTCTCGGGACATGCAGGCATGTAATGAATTCCCAGGAACAGCACAGGCCGCCACCTTGTCTCACCTTTGCTAACACAAGGCTCACACTCCCCGCTCGCTGGTGGCTGTCCTCGTGCGCCTTCGCTCTTCGATGGCTCCTGCAAAGGCAGCCGGCAGCACACAGCGGCTGCTCCCAAAAGCAGCCCTTGGCCACGCGCTGATCAGCCAGCACCGGGCAATCAGGATGATACAGTTTTACCTCATCACTGACATCTGGATGAGCTGGATGGATGGATTAAACAAAAAAAAGACTCCTTTGTTCAGCAGTTCCTAGCGAGTCTGAAAGCTCAAAATTTGTTTCCGAAAAAAAGGTAATACATCCACTAATGGCACTCTAAGCCTTCTGTTTTTCTTTAGTCATGTTTTAAGATGAGCTACAAACCTGGGTCTGTTACCTTCAGAATTTAGCAACTTGGTCATTCTAGCATTAAATTCCTGATCAAATGGAACTTCTGCCTACTAAGACCAAGTTTTGGTTACTCCTGTTATCATTCAACCGCAGTAATTATCAAGGAGGTAAGAATGCTGAGTCCTTGCTCAGTGCAAAAATAACTGTTCAGAAAGCATGTTCAATGTGAAAAATCATCAAAAATTTCCTTACTACTTCTGTTATGGGCTTCTCTATCACAAATACAGCTAGTAATTCAAGATCTCTTTTTTTTTTTTTTAATGGATCACAAAATAACATATCTGAGTCCTCCAGCTCAAGATGTCTCCACACTTACAATCTTTCAAGGCTCAATTCTCTTCTTCCTATGAAAGCATCTCCCAAGACCTCCTTATTTGTGAGACAATTTTCTTTCAAAGGTTTATCAGTCTCCCTAGTCATGGTGGAGCCTCCAAAGCCCCCCAAGTAACTTGCCCCAGTACCAGCAAAGACAATGAAGTTGGTAGAAGTTTTTAATGCTAAAAACCAGGACTGCCACCTAGTGAGGCATTTGTCAGGAAGCGCTTCATCTTCATAGGTGGTCTGATCAGTTGGGAGCGTAATTACTGAAACACAGTTCCCATGGTGGCACGTCAAGTACGGGAGAGCAGGAGCAGGCTGTGTGGGTTTGGGCAGCGCTGACAGAGCTGGCACAGAGGGGCTGGCTGGGGAAATGCAGCAGCAGCAGCACGGGTTGCACAAAGGGCCAGCCCGGCCCCGCCGCTGAAGGGCTCTGCTCAGGAGCGGGGAGTGCCTCGGCTCAGACACAGCCTTAGTTAACATGAGCAGGAGTTTAATAAACACACATCAAACACTGACTCCTCTAACAGTATCTGCCCTCTCGTTATATGCTTTGAAATGCTTGCCTCTCATCTTACAACCTGCTTTATTCTGTTGTTCACCTTTAGAATATTAAAATTACTAAACTGGAAATGATACCTAAATGAAGAGATCCAGACACCACTGAAGCAGATAAAATGAAGTATACATGATCAAACAGGCAGTCTGAGAAACTCTGCATCCTGTTGTTTCATACTCTAAAACTGCTGATCCATCAGCAACTCAAAGCAACTGTGAAACTTGCAGTGTGCCTAGCAGCAGTGCTTGCAGTGTAAGCCGCAGGGCAATTTCTAACTTATTACAGACCTCTTTTTGTCAGCTCATGATGGCAGTTCTTTGTAGGGATAAATAACTTGTATATACATCTTTGCTACATCTAAATAGAAATATAGTCATGCTTTAGAAGTTATGAATCAGAAGCACCACTATTTTCTACTTCCTCCCAACCTGTTTGACTGAGGTTTTCAAGAAAGAAGTGGAAAACTATAAATTTTTGCCTTCCAAAAGTACAGACTTTTATAAATACAGAGAAAAGAGACAGAGAAAATTATGTATTAGAGGCCACAGATTAATGAAAGTAGTGGCAAAGTACTGAATATTGATAGTTAGACACACACACAAAATTTGAAGAGATCAGCGAAGAAAAAGTCATGTTTTACTGTAGGTGTGCAAGTCAGAGAGTACATAACAAAAGAATCACAGCGGGTGCAGTTTAATCAGAAAAAATGTCTCTCAGGAAAACCGTTTGCTACTTCTGTAAGAAAAAATTACAGCAACAAGTATGAAGGGCATGTACTAGAGAAAGAGAGGGAGAAGGGGAAAGACTGCATTTTAAAACAGAAAAAGAAAATCAGAGTGTGGTTTTACTGATAATTCATTTTTATTAACATGAGAATCTTCAAAGAAGAGGCTGCTAACATGAAGAGTTGACAGAGTTAACTATAACACAGAAAAATGAAAGAACAGACGGAGGAGAAATGTCTTATTTTCCTTCACGTATCTGTGAGATGTCTGACTTCACACACATCCCAGGCTAGGTATCAAAACTAAAACTAAATTTGATGGCTCATATTCCTAATAGGATACAGTGGCCTTCACCTTTAGGTCAAGAGTTCAAATGCAAGCCCAATCAGTGGTGACCAAATGTTGTTACCATCTGCCTGTTTAGAGGCCTAGACAAGAAGAGAAAGGTTGTTCAGCTCAGTCCCATTGTTAATGGGCAGGTGTCTGCATCACAGCAACAACCATCACGAGTGTTACTAACTGGAAGTTGAGTCAGAGAGGTCAAGAACTGAATGGGCATAAAAACTAAATTAGCAGATTAAAGAGTCCCTCTAGATAAGGGTCAAGGCAGTTGTGTGTCTAGATAAAGAGCATTTCAGTCTTCAGGGCTTGCAGTCACATGCCTATCACTGAACCAAATTATTTTTAAATGGAAATGGAATTGAATAAAACGATTTTTAATTTGATTTAAATTTCGCTATTAGACTGGTTTCCATTTTCTTTAGCATCAGCTGGAGCTACACAGAAGCATACGCACATCTGGGGCTTATGCAACAGCACTGCTAAATATCAGTAGCCTGAACGTTCCAAGGATTTCACATCTCCCAGCCTGACAGGGAGCAGACACGGCTGCAGCCACACCATGGCTGTTCCCCACAGTGCCAGTGGGTTTCACCAGCAGCTTGAAAACCCATCTGGGCTTTTGAGTGCTGAGATTTGTAGTGACAGCACTGGAAGGATGCACTGGGTTTCACTGATATTATCACACACAAACAGGAATCTGTATTTTTTTCTCTTGCAGAATTTGGTATTTGCAAATAAAGAGTGATAGTACAGCTACCTTAACTAAACTCTTTATACTAATATTGCTAAGAAACTCTTATTAGTTTTTACTCTGTGGCTTATTTTTAATTCCTTTATGTACAATTGTATTCCTAGCAGTGTCTCAAAATACTAAGACTTTATAGACTTAGTTCAAAATGTTTTTCTTCCCTGTACACATACATGCGTTTTTTCCTTCTACTTAGATCCACTGAAATCTGATGATAATTACTTTGTTTTGATTCTCACAGTAAGTGTTGTGCTAGAGTCAACAATGAAGCAGGAATATGTCAGATGTGCAGAGAAGATAGCTTGAAGCATCAGCTTTGAAAAATTCTGTACAGATAGTAACTCTGCTCTCCTCCCTGCCAGGAGAGATAACCTGGGCTCTACGCAATTTAAAGCATGTAGATGCATATGTATCTTTGGGAACATTAACAGGAGCATGAGGTTTGTCCAAGGAAGAGGAGCTAAGTCTGACTTGCCCAACAACTCCCTTATTACAATTGTCGTGAATCAGATATTTTCTCAAATCAGATATTTCTCCTTGTCACGGTACACAACAACACCTTTCAACATCACTTTGGGAAACACAGGAGTGCTCTTTTCTACCCCGCGACTCCCACTGTTTCTCAGTGGTATCTTACTTGGAGCATACTTTTTGGATGCTTTCCATAAATCATAAATATGAATATTATTTAACAGGAATATTTAAAGCAAGGAAACAAAGCAAAAATTCATATTCACAAAGCTGTTTGAAAAAGAAAAAGCAACAAGAAAAGGACATAGGAACTTGTTAGTCTCTTTACAAAGTCACAATAAAATTGCAGTTTATGGAATTCTCACCCTGCACTGACACACACCCCAGTAAACTATATTTTCTTAAGATGGAAATAAAACAATTCCTACTCCAATTATTTTCTTTCATCAGACTTGAAGGCAGTAACACAATTGACGGGAAATAACTGTCCTTCATAGATTACACCTGGGCTTGGCAAGGCACTATCCTGCATAAATGCACTGGGGCGGTGAAGGCATGACTCAATATAATAAGTTAGAGGAGGTCTCAGTAAATAAAATATTTTTGTGAAGTATTTATCTCCAAATATGATTTATATTCCAAAGACTGAAAAACAGCAGCAATGGGCAACATCTTTATTGTGATGGTGTGAAATGGTCTTCAGGACGAAATGGCCATTCCAAGCAAATGGATAACTCGTCTATTCACTGCTTGTCCAGATAACCACCAATTCAACAGTGGAATAACAGCATATGATCACTTATGCCTGGGCCACCACATAACGTTGTTTTTCCTTACTGAAAAGCTGCCTTTCCATGAGAAAGGAATTCTCATCCTTCTACCTTCATCTTCTCTCATACAATCCACATGTCTAGTAGCTTCTTAACAAATAACGGCCTCCAAGTTACTCTCATTTACTGTGGTAGAATGAATACATTACACTTTTACCTTCTTCTGGCTACAATATAATCCTGCGAAAACACTTTTCTGTTACTCTTATATATTGGTTAGTCAGGCTGCCGCTTTAGGACAAGAACAATCCAGTATTTCAAGACTATCTGACACAATCTGGCCACAAATTTTTATGCTCTACACAGAAAATTTATCCTAAAGTTCACTACTAATTGCTATATTGCAAAATAAATTCTGCTTCTGCAGAAGGTTAGTTTTAGTGATCCTGATTTTCTCTTCCTATTGCAAAGTTCCTGGGAAGTGGACACAGCAGCCTGTTTTGAGGAGTTAGGAGCAACTTTCTTCTATTTCAACTAAAGAAGCTTGATGACGATGCTTTAGCAGGGCCCCCCTGCTTCAGAAAGGGCTTCTCTCTGGACACTCTTCCTGAGTGTCTGCAGGGTTGAGGGCACTGGAATGCAACATGGAAACTACTGAAACCTACTGAGGCAGTAAAGCAACTGAAGGAGATGATGCCACTGCAATAAGGAAATGGTAGTGATCTTACCACCACGGTTTGGATTGTTTCCCCTGCTGTGCCTCTTGAAACATACTTTGCATGCTTTGCTAAAAAGAATCATTGGATTCATTCTCCAGGTCATATTTAACAAAAGAAGAAACTTCTACCCTTTATAACTGCTCCAAATTAACTCTTCTTTTTAATATTCTTGCTGATCATTACCTACAGCATTAAAATATTCTAAAGTCCGGTAACTAATACCTTGTTAAAAACTGAAAAAAGGAGCGTGCTCAAAAGCTGCCCATAACTGATATATCTAGTGAAGTAATTTTTCAGTGAAGCTACTGAATTACAAGCTCCACATCTAAGATGCCTCACAGGAAAACGAAATATCTGTCTAATGACTGCTTCCAAGGCACACATCCATCATCTTATCCAGCTGCTCAACCTATAACACTATTTCTTCGCCTTTGTGTTAGATGATGCTTAATCTCACTGAGGTACTAACGCCAGAAAATACAAGTAGGAAGCGTGAACTGCTGAAGACATGGGAACCACATCCTGCTAACCAGTTGCACAGAAGGGAGAGAAAAGCTTTGAAAAACACAGGCTCTACCTGTGCTGTATAAGCATCACTGCTGAGGTACCTTAAATGTTTCCAGTCTGCAAGTTCTCATCACAAGCAATGGTGCAGTCTAAAACACAGGACAGCCATCCATGAGTCTCACCTATCTTCCATGACTAAATGTGTAACTACTTCGATCTTAGTACAGCTTTGTGGTATGAGTAATAATTCGTATAAGAGGTGTAGTGAGAGGCCCTAAACAAACCCCACAGTTACGCTGAAGTATCTGAAAGCTACAACCCCAATCTAGTAATCACAACAGACTGAACCCCTATCTCATACGTACCAACCTATATTACATACCTTGCCTCTAGAATCTGCTAGTAATACACAAAATCAGCTCTTTCAGAATCACTTTTAATTCCATGAAAACAGAAGAGAAACATGTTATTAATCCCAGTCTAAGATAAATGTACGAATGTCTGTTTCACAGCTATGGTTTTTGACAAATATATCAAATCCATTTAAACCTCTCAGAAAATGTAAGTGGAAGTATGTGTCTGAACTGCCCACTGACAGTCCTCCAAAAGTCTCACAAGGCCCAATGCTCAGCAGACTGCTAATTGATAACATAGTAAAAAGAGGGCAAATCCTGGTCTGTTTGTAAAGCTGCACAGATAGCTGCGGATCGCTCTCCCTGACATTAGATAAAAGGGGATCCAAAGCCTTAGAACACATTGTGCTTTCACAGAATAATAATCGTGTCACCAACAAGAAAACAAAACCCTTCATTTATGTGTGTCTCTTGGAAACTTTCATAAACAAATTCAGAAAGGAAGGTCTTACGGCACTGTATCTTCAGAGCAATCGGAGCCACACCTATCGAAGGCTACAGCTGACAATTTGGCAATAGCCTCCATTATAAAAGTGAGTTTTTGCTATCTACAGAAGTTTTTCCTATCTATTTCAGACACAACTTCATTAAGTCACATATTTTACTAATAAGGAGACAAATCTAATAGAACTAATGTGGAAGCTTAAATTGGTGGATATATATTAAATACACAGGCATATATATATAGACACACAAATAAAATTAATTGCTATTTTCTGAGTCTGCCTACCATCTCGGCCTTGCAAAGACAACATTCTTTATGTTCATCATTTGTGTCAGATGTGTTTGCCTTTTGCCTTTCAGTTTCAACAAATCCATCTTTGTTCTTATACTATGAAAAGAGACTAAAAGATGTATGATTGACCTCCATACTATTCTCTACTTCACATTCCCCCCTGTCCCCCCCCACCATTTAGTTGTCTTCTAAACTCAATATGTCAGTCTTTCATTTTCTTCCTTCTTCTGAGTAATACCTTTGTTGTTGCCAGGATTTAAATCTTGTCCATCCTGTCTATTCATAACCAGACAGAAAACAAGTTTTTATTCAAGGTGAGGTGACCTGTGTTTCATCTTTGGGTATTTCAGCACTACCCTTCAAATATTTCCTCAGTCCAAATTCATTTAAGTTCAACAAGAAACAGCCTTGTACTTCTCCCCATTTTGAAAATAAAAAATAACCCCTAAAATCATTGTACTCACAGGATTTTATTAGTGAGAAATTCACCTTGTCACACCATTCTAGTTTTGTACTGACGATTAACACAGGACTACGCCTTTTTAAACAGCCTGAAAATACACTGTATTATCAGTGATACATATTGCCAGTATTACACCACTGTTAAAGAGTTTCCTTGACATTTGCAACTGATCACTAACTATTATAACCCTTCCTTCACATACACAGGGTATATAAAACATAGTAGTGAAAACAGGTGAAATTTGACAGACTCCATCCTCACCATCAGCTTCCCACGATAACAATTTTCCTGTTATTAGTGAGGAGTTTGCCTTCTCTCTCACAAGGGCACTGTGGCTCCGACTCCCCAGCTGGTACAGCACACAGTTTACATTATCACACCACTAATGTGCCGAGACAGTAGCAAGATGTGGGTCTTACGTTGTAACTAAGTTCCCACTCACTTCTTTTTTTTCTTTTTAGCTACCTAACATACAAAACCAAACACATATAATTCTCCAGTCTCCAGAACCTCTCAGAGAGGGATTCAGCAACCCAGCTGATGACTTGAGCCTCCAACCCAGAGTGCTCACTGCAGTAAAAGACAACACAGCCCCTCACAAGCAATCCCAGCCCTGAACCTGCTCCTGCCCTTTTCCTCCCATTGCTGAGTGAGCTGTTTGCCACACGGCCTCTGCTTGCGATGGCTATCGTCAAATCCAACGTGGGGGCCAGAAGAGAGCTTTCTGTCATGCCATCACTCTCAAAAGACACCTTCTAAGCCTACTGCCAACCCAATAGGCAACCTGTGTGTGCTCCTTTTCTTGCCTCTGCCTCTTTATGTCTCTACACGTTAGACAACACTGAGATCAGAAACGGCACTTTAGTCAGAAAATTATTTACTTAAATTTTTGTGTAGGATTAAGGAGAAAGAAAATACAATTACAGACACACACATACACACGCCTCATCTCTAATTCAAGGCAAACATTTCACAGTCAGTTTCTTGGCATTTTATGTGAATATATATTAAGTCTAACCAGGCTTTATGTTGAATATGTCGACCATGTCATACATAAAGCTGTCTATCATGGTCTTTCAGGAGCAACAAAATGGTGAAACAAACATACTGGGGCTCCTGACTACCTTCAGGCACCGCTGAGTAACCTGTGGAGGCTCGTGACCAAAGTCACGCAGCTCTTTGATAACGACCTCGGACACGCAAGACTCTGTGCCCCCCTCGGCGTGAGCTGCCTCCTGAGCGGGAGCACGGCCACCTCGGCCGGCGGGCACTGCGGCCATACCTGCCCTGCCCCAGCTGCCCCGTCCTTGAGGCGCTCCCACGACTGCTGGCGCTGCAAACGCACCACACGTCAACTCCTGACACTGCTACCCCAGGTTGTGGGCAGACTGTGGTTTGCCTCTTCAGCTCTAATTTTTTTTTTCCCTTTAAGAATCATGTTTCATGCTATACCACCAGGCAGGAAAGTTTAAGATTATGATAATTTTCTGTTATTCTTCTCTGGCCATGTCTGATACTTTCTTATCTGCATTTCTTTTGCTAAAGACATTTGCTGATCTTAAACCTGGCTTCAATGAATAGCAATTGTTCCCTTCTGGTTTTGAAGGTACTTTGTTTGTCTACCCCATTCACTGGCCTGAAATCAGCAAGGCCTCAGATGGCTGTTGCTATGGCAACTCTGTTCATTCAACACTGGCATATAATGAAGACAATGTGTTTTCCATTTAGATGAGTTTTAGAGCAAAAGAGAGAAGACTCCTGCTTAACAGTCCCCGAGAATGCCAGGGTAATATAATCAGGGTTTCTGTAGTACCAGTAAAACCACCATGTGCAACTAAAAGAGGGAAAGAAAGAAAGAAAGTTACGTTGATATTTCACAATAATTACAGTGCTGGGCAAATTAATCAACAGTGTGACTGCACTCCTTTACTCTTTAAGACCTTCTCCACTGAGAATAATTCAGAAATAGATGTTTTGCTCATACTTTTTCCTAGCAGAGTGGCAATTTGGACACTACTGCCCTGCTAATAAGACACTGAAAAGCTTCTCTCTATTCCCTTGCTTCCTTTACCAAAGGGGCGCTTTGAAAGCACAAGTAAGATGTGTGGGTATGTGCTTGTTTTCAGAACAAGTTTTCATGAACGCTGACAGGCAGAATTACTAACGCAACAACTTTGTCTGCCTCTTCTCATCTGCCAGGTCCTGGCCATGCAGACTACAGCAAAAAAGAAACAAGGAACACAGTTATCAAATAAATGGCTCTTTAAATACAGATGCAATCCACTTTTCTCATCTATGCCCCACATTTTTCTACCTACCTCAGTTATGTTAAAAACAGGTGTAATTAAGTGCATGTCAGGAGAGAGGAAGCAGAAAGGGCTCCTGATCTCCGGGGAGGCAGCGCACAGGGAAGGGCTGCTCCTCTCGCCCTCTGGAGCTCACCAGGCAGTTACATGTACTGAAGAGGGTGTTTCAAAGAGATTCTTACAAACACAAACATTTCCAAAAAACATACCACAGAAACTTATTTACTCCTTCGATTAATGAAGTCCAGACATTTTCTCTCTCTCCCTCTTCTCCTTCCTTTTCTCTTGCTCTCCCCACAAGCCTTTTCTAACTTTTTATCTAGTTACCTTGTGGGCTTCACTCAGGAAAAGAAAATAGGGATTCTTGAGATCCCCAGCAATAACAACAAAGAAGAAAATGGAAACTAGTTCTTCTTCTATTTACACTGGAAACACTGACTTAAAAAGATTTCTCTTTTCCACTATTTTTGCAGAGCAGCAGGGAGCTAACACTTCCTGAAGGGAAAGCCAGTTTTCCGTACTCAAATGAAGTCCAATGTTTTAAAATTCTTCAAACAGGAAACACAACGTTTTCAACTGACACGTCATTCATCTAATCAGGTTATCTCCTCCTTATTTTACTCTAAGGAGGCAGTGAGCTTAGAACTTACTTATTTCTTTTAGGAATCACATTTATGGCATTTTTTTTTAAACGGCAAAGAGAAAAAACTTAATTTTAAGCTGGAGTAAAGATACAGGAACAACATTTCTCTACCTCCAAGGTGGTAGGTTTTTGTTTTGTTTCTTGTCCCCCTCATTGCTGAAGTTAAGATTTCCAAGAGTAAGGAAATGGCCTGTTTTAATGCACAGGACACTCTCTTCACACATGGAAGGTCTGTGGAACGAAAGTCAAGAAATCCTGGGTGTTCTCAGTGATTTCAGCCTTTGCATAACAGCAGTCTGTGAAATCACACACACTCACTGTAACATGCAACTACCTCAGAATTTCAAATATCTGTGCCATCAGATTGCTTAAAATTTCTGAAAACAAAACAATATTCTCCATATAGATATCTACGGTAAGATTTCTGAGGCTTCTAATTATCTCTCATATAAAGGGTTTACCCTTATATTACCCTTATATAAGGTGGAGCCAACTAATATTTCTCTGTTATGCAAGTGTGCTGGGCTTTGATGGGTTATAAAACTTGGTGACTACTCATATACTTGGTAACACTATCTAAGGAGGAAGATTATGTATGTCAAGATCTGTGTTTGTTCCTTTGCACTTCTACAGCTGAAGAAAGCAGTCATGTTTATGTCTGTCAGATCTTTTCTGGCTCTTCACTTGAGCTGACAGCCTACAGCCTTGCTTCAGTTCCTACAAAGCTCAAAACCTGCAGCTGCACTAGCTGGCATGCCCTTTCTCATTCCTCCCCTCCACCCCTTATCTCCCCTCTTTCACACCCCCATCATTATTTCTAACATTTTTCTTTGTCTGAATCAAAAGCACATAGCCACCAAATCTCTCCACGGCGAGACTGGATTTTAAGGCATAACTACAAATATGTTGTACTTGCACTCACGCTTTCCTCTTCTGATTTCAAACAACCAACCCCAAATTCTGAACATCAGCTATTGCACTGATCTCACTTATTGCCAGCATACCAAAAAACCAGCCATCATTTATGCAAGGAAGACAGCAATATAAATCAAGACAAGTCCAGGGTACTTGAATTTAGATTCACTGTCACTTCAGACCTTGAGACATAGCTCTTTGGCTCCTGTCAGCTAAGTCAAGATTCAAGGTTATGATTCCCCAGATGAAACAGACAAACCCATTTTGTAGTGTCAGCCCAACCAAAGGATTGTTTAAATCCAGTAACACTAAGTTTCCTAACAATACTGTAAGAAATAACATCAGTTCTTACAGAAATCTCTGTATTACCTACAAGATACAAAACCACAACCAGCTTTTTAACTGGCACAAAGTCTGCAAGGAAGAACTGTATCGCAGAGTTTGCAGAGTACCTGTACTGGCAAATGAAATTATGTTGAAGCTTTTAAAGCATTAAACACCACAACAACATTCAGGTCAAACTTTTCACTAAAAGATAATTTTGTTTCTTTCCTCATATCTCTTCTGTGAGAGTGCTGCAGAAACAGTGGTGAGTAGGGCAGAACTGTAAAAGTGAACGACACAAACCAAAAGAGCAGAGTGTGCAATAGAGAGAGTTCAGAAGGGAAAATGTGCTAGTTTTCCTAGATGCAAATGTCCTGGCTAACCCAAACAGACAAGACAGCAGCAGTAAGCACTACTCCCTCAGAAGCAAAGGCTATTTCAACAAGATTCAGCAATGAATCCGCCCCTTACTTCAGTATCACTTGTCAGTGTTTGTACCACATGGGCGTCTCAAGGCTCTTGGCACAGACCAGCACACCAGCACAGGAGGTGCTGCAGGGGCCTGACTGTAAATGTGAATAATCCCACAAGCATCAAGGGATTATTCTCCACGGTTCAGCCATCTCAGTCTTTGCACGCAAGGTGGGGGAGAGGCTAGAGTGGCTCTGCAGCCTGCAATGCAACGTGTACACATCCAGCCTCAACACAGGGATGACACCAGCCTCCAGCTAGGACCATATTCCCTAATGGACTTAGTTTAGGTGTAATTCGTTCCCTAAATGAATGCATACATCCTTGTGTGCAGAGCACCCCTCCCTCTGGCAGCCAAGGACCCCATGGTGCGCAGCACAGCTGCTGAGCCAAAGTTAGCAGGTCAGGCTTCTGCGCCAGCCAGAGCTCCCTGTGCCGCGCTGTCAGCAGATGAGGGAAGGGGAAACAAATGCCAGTAACATCTTCTGGGCTCATTAGCTTATGACCTGCACAGGAAGGGGAATCACTGGAAGATAGGGCACAGTAGGGCTGCTGCTCTACGAGATATTTCAGATTCCTTACTCTTTTTACCCCTTCTAATTCATAAGCTTGTGCCTTTCTCTGCAGCGAACCTGCTTCTGTAAAAGGCCCAGAAGGGGTGCATGTGCTGAGGGAGTAGGGAGGGAAAACCCCGGTGCCAGGCCAGCAGCGGGAGACCAAGAGACAGAAACACGACCTGAGTAAGCACAAGGCCAAGGCCCTTACAGCAGAGGCCAGCACAGAGCAGAACATGGGAAGATGCTTAGAAGGAAAAGTGGCAGTAATCCCCTCAAAGATACACCAGGAATTCCTAGTGTAGAAGATACTAAAACTTTAAAAACCTTATTTATTCAAACAAAAGGAAGTAATTTATTAGCTAACGTTTATTGCCCTCATTTAATCTACTTCTATGACAACGTGATTTATGTATATCAGTTTAGGATCTTTCCCAAGGTAGTAGTAGTAGTAGGTTTTTAATCTGCACTGAAACACTGCAGGTTCTTGAAAAAGAAAACATTTTCTTTGTATTTTAAAAATTTTTCTTCCTTTAATCATCCTGGTATGCATAGTACCTAGCAAACTGCAGTCAGATCATAGGGGAGGTGCCTCCTAGTAATGTTATAAACAGCTGAAAGAATTGTTTCAGCAAAACCAGTTTGAACAGTGGAAGTAAATTTGTTCTTTTCACTAATGCACCAATAAATAGCAACAACAATAAGAACAGAAGCAGCAGCAGCAATTTGATTATTCAATCTTTACAAAACTATGTCGTTTGTAAAAATTGTCAGGAAACTTTTAAATTCAGACAAGGAAAAATGTTTTGATTTAAAAAGTTTCAACTGTCCGTGAGCAAGCTGCTCAGCCCCTAAATGACTGGGCTCACCCAGCACTGTTTTTGTTAGAATGAACTGCTGAATAGTGAACACCATCCTACTGAACATCCACTCAGAATATACCATGTTCCAGTAAAATTGATTAGAAGTACTTTTTTTTTCTATCATATGCATAAACACAGATGTCATTTTCACTCACAAATACTTCCTCATCTCAGGAATAATTACTGAGCAAATTGAAAGCTGAGATTTTCAACCAAACAAGAATTTCCATTAAAATTATACAGATCCATACAGAAGTCAACAGGATCTAAGTCTGTATTAGGTAATTAAGTAATTTAAATATGAAACACAAAATTATTAATATTCTACATTCTTGCTAACCATAACATGTGAGTCACCACTATGAGAATGTTGAGCAAAAGATCATTTTTTGGTAGGGAACAGGATTTACTTGGGTAGGTGGCCAGTAGCTCTATGTTACTCCTTTTGGGCTACAATACAGTGCACCAGCTCACGACTTCCGTCTAATAAAGACATTATAACATGAGCAAACATCATGGCTAAACTAAATCCCAAAGTAAACTACTGTTAGAGGGGTATTACATTGTTTTCATTTGCTCTGCAAGTTGCAGACTTTAGGATAATAATATTGCTCGGTAATAGCGATAGCTTAATTTCATGTTGTAACACCCTAATGACTTTATTGTTTCACTCCCATTCCAATTCCAATAGCTATTACCATTTAAACACCTGTATTATCAAAGTGCTGTGGTTGAGTACCTTCTGGATAATTTACTTACGTTACAAAAGACTAATTCAAAGGAAGGCTGGATGTTTCTCTAACTGTTGCACCATTTATCTTTTAGCATTGGCAGAATCCATCAGGAAAATATGTGTTGATTAAAACCACCAGCCTACAGTTATACTTCATGTGCAGGATATATCTCTCTCAACACGATGCGGAGGAGAAAAATTTTTATTGTAGGAAGAATTTCTAAAAGATTTCTAGGCCAGCAAATTCTTATTACACACAATTAAGAAATTCTTATTACACTCAGAAAACAACTGTCCTCCGGTTAAAAAGGTAAAGTTATATTAGCTTTTAATTTCCATTTTCAAAGGTATGCTTATGAAATATTAAAATTTGTAATAATTTTTCCTACCACACACAACGACTACTGTCTGTTCTCTCTTGTGCTCCCCATTTGCCTACTCCAAACACCCTCCACCCTGAATCTACATTATAAATACAAATTTCGGTATCTGTGAGTGTCCATATATAATAAATGGAATAACTAGCTTAGCACAGAGGAGGGAAAAACCACTGAATTTCTCTACTTTTTCTCAGAAATGCATGAACCAGGACCAGGATTGCTGGACACAGCCCAAAGATCTCATTGGAGAAATGGCTTTTAAAAATACTATTTCCACTATCATATTAGAAATATAACATTACATTTTTAGAAAGAGAGCTTGTTTAATAAGGATTTTTCATTTCATTAGAACATTACAAAGATTCTTGAACAAATTAATATGCACTGAATTCATTACTTGAAGTGACCAGCACCCAAGCAGGAAACTTCCTAAGGATGCCACAGCAAAGCATACTACCATGTTTAGTGTGACATACAGCTAGCACAAGCTCAGGCTCAAGAACTATTCCACATGCTGAAATAATTCTCATCTTGATGATAAATTTCTAAAGGGAGTAAGGGGAGAGAGCTTTCCTTAGGCTAAAAACCCCACTTACTCTCTAAAGGCAAAACAGTCTCAATGTGTCTCTTGAAAATAACATTTTTGTGCAGAGGAAATCTAAAATACTCTGGATCAGTTGACTCTGGTAAACCAGTCTTGTTCTTCCTCTGTCTTAAATTCTTAACTTGTACTCCACAGCAAAAAACCCTCCATCTCAGCATCCAGAGATTCCCACCAGTTGTGACTCCCAACCCAGAAGTAAAAAAAATAAAGCCGAATTTAAAAAAATCCCTAATCTAGTTCACTACTATTTGCCCAAGGTCAGTTTTAATTATTTTCCAGCATGGCATCTACAAGGAAACCAACACACATGGAACAGTCCCCTACAAAGGAAAAACAGAAGCAAATTTCAAGGAAGGCATCACATCCAATTTTGCAGCTTTCTGGTTCTCTCTGAGCCAACGCAAACTCCAGATATCAAAGTGCATGTGGTGGTTGGCTGGCAGCGTGGCCACTATGGACAACCAAGGGCTCAGCAGACTTCCCCAGGGCAGGATGGTGGAATGATAAATTGCAAGTGCATAAAACCATTTTCATTCTGATATAAATCTAATTGTGAGACTAAAACACCAAGGTAAGAAAAACTAACCCTGATTTGTAAAATTACTTGATGGAAGCACACACAGTATTTTCCACTTCTCGCTTTTTGGAATAAACAGCAACACTACAGCACACCCCTCCAGAGAATAAAGCCAGACTGAAAACTTAGGCTTTTGTCACTCTCACACATACTCTGACAGCACTTCAGCTCTTGCATAGCTTCCTTCTCAGCTAGAGCCAGCTATCGCTGGAAGGGAGCCGACAGCTTCTCACGCATCAAAGAGCAAAGCAAGTTACCTGAGCTCTCAGTAGTAGCCAGCCTGTGATAAAGGCAGGACTGAGGCAAAGGATGCTCTTATTCGAAAAGCAGAGAGGTAGAAAATTTACCACATGTACACCAGCCAGGGAAGATTTTGGAGTACATATTAGCAACACCCAAAGAACAGTTTAGCGCACGATTCAGTGAAGTCTGAGATGACAGACACTCAGACCACAGCAGATGAATATGAGTACTAAAGCTGAGCACGGCCTCTGCAGCGGGCCAGGGCAGGGAGCTCAGCACAGGGCACAGCAACGCTGCCAGCGAGCCGAGGAACCTCCTGGGCCCGGCTGTGCCCCGATGGGAGGGAGCACTCAGCCCTGGCACGGCCCTGCGGCCAGGACCCCACTCAGCCCTGACCAGGCTGCACGTCCTTATCTCTCACCAGCAGAAACCTTGTCTGGGGGCCACCAGGCATAACAGAGCTCAAATCTCACTCACGAAGTATTTCATGGCTTCTCACAGAGAATAACAACAGTATTTAGGAGATTCATTTCCCCCTTGATGTGCCCAGACTGTCACACAGATTAGTACCTTCAGTGAAATGTTGCTGTTAATACACTTTTCAGTCCAGCTCAGTTTGTTCCAATCTGATTCTCGGAAAATCACGTGCAGAGTTTTCAGCTGTAAGCATCATTTCTTGCACTGTGTTATTTAATTACTGTACAGGAGCTGGTCACAGACCTGATAAAGCACTGCAGTCCCTAATTCTCTTGACTTGTATCTGGCCTTCCAAGGGAAAAGCCAAAAAAAGGGAACCTCTTGGTGGTATTACTGTGATGTTAAGACAGTTCTGCTCAACTTGAGGAAGAAAGCCATGATCTTGCATAACTGTGCAACAACATGCAGTCAGCAACAGCATTCACTCATTACTGATTTATCCTCAGACTGATTTACCAAGTGAATCATGTAACAATGAAAAAGTCTAAGACCTCTATTTGGCTAAGACTTAAACCAAGATCCAGTAGCTTACCTAATTAAATTCTAAGGTTGGTTTTTTTTTTGGTGCTAGATAAAATGTTTGTTTACCAGGAATCACAAAACTAAACAAAAAAACATTAAACTTCTATAATACTCCAAGTTTTCTCTTAACCCTGGGGCACCAAATTAACTTAATTTCTCAGTGCCTGATAGTATTTCTGCAGGATATCAAATCTTAACTTCACAGTTAGCTGAAAATCTTTATTAATACTGCCAGAAACCAGGGTGGTAGGGGGAGATGGAGTTTTTCTTATTTATTTCTCATTCCCAAAGAGAAAGAGGTGGTGATAAACTGCATGCCTGTTAGAACAACATGATTTAAAATTTTACAACAGAATGAAGCTCCTGTTGTACCGCCTGGTTAATAAGCTGTCAGTTCATTTATTAAGAACTATAGAGATCTGATGGAATTTGGGCAAGCGGCTGACAGCCCATCATATTTCTAATTCTAAGGTACATCCTGTCATTCAGTAAAGTTTGAATAAAACAATTCCACATGCCAGGTTTGCAAGTGAGCTATACACAGAACAAAGGCAGCTGGGAGGAATCTTGTGAAGACCTAAAGCTTTGTGGAGTATCTAGAGAAATGTATCTATAACCAGACACTGAATCAGAGTCATTTCCCCTGCTACACTCCCCAGTGCATTTTCTCCCATCCCTCCTCCATCCCACTCAACGTTCTTCACCACAAGGAATTTTTGAAGCACATTTACAGAAGGTAATCACTGTTGGAGGGAGGAAGGGTAGGAGTTTTTCATTTCCAAGGCTAAATGAACGAAGTTGACCTTAATGGATAGCATCTGCAACTGTTCTCAGAGTGAGAAGGGGGTTTGGACTAGCTGAGGAACAAAATCAAGTCTCAGCTTAAGCCTAAGAAAAAATGTTAGGGACACATGGAAAGAAAAAAATGTTAGGAGTTGTGATTCTTAGCTGTCCAAACTGCCATTTGGGAAAAGGACTGCCTACCTTACAGGAACTGAAAGTGATGTAAAACTTTGTAGCCTTATTGGATGTTTTACTACATCCTCACCAGGATCTTCATTAAAATCCTACTTAAGTCAGTGGCTGGTTGCAATAAGAAAGTGGCACCCCTGGGATGTTGCCCAATGTGATTAAGAAGCACACAAAACAGTGCCACAAATTGTAGCTTTTCCAACTTGGATATCCCAGTGGTTTTGTTTTCATTTTTAAGGAAACATCAAGAAACCTTTTGATTAAAAATAGGTTAGGAAGTATCTTCTGCTAGAAGAGAAAAGGTGTGCAGCACTAGCCTGTGGGACTGGCAGTGACACAAGCAGCTCTTCTGCTGTGACAAAACAGCATCAGAATCAACAACCTGATAGGTGGAATCAGGGGAACCAATTCTGTTTCTGAATGTTTCAGGTGCAACTAACATTTTTTGAAATACAAAAAAGCATAACACAGTCTTCCTTATATTACACAATGCTGGAAGACCACACATGAATAATGTTCAGACACATTTAAAAGATCCAAGTCCATCTGCTGCTGAAGTCTTCACAGGCCTCAGCTTTATTTTCAAGATTGTCAACTGGCAGAAGAGAAACAGTTTTACCTCTTGTGGGAAGGACAAACAATAAGTCACAGAAAGTTCCACTTATTTCCCCAAAACCACACAGGAGAGTCTGACTGAGCCAAAACTGAACATAACGTATCCTGGTCAGAATAGGCCAATCAATCACAAAAATACCTACTTCTAACTCTCGTCATAAAAGAGAGTTTCGCCAAGATTGTCTAACTTACAAGTCTCCAAAAGCTGGAGTTCTGAAAACGGATTAATCTCCATGTCATGACTTTTTTGGTTACCTGATCAGCATTACAGCTCCGAGTCAGGACTGCGCTACCAAATGTAATTAGGTTCACACTAAGTACTCCACAAAATAACATCATACTTAAGTCAAACACATGTTCATACTCTTTGCTAAGCTCTGGTCTAACAGTGACATACAAGTAAATGTTTTTATAGAGCAAAAATCTCAAAACCTTCACCAGCTCTTTTAATCCCTACTGTTCTAGGCATTATTATTTAAATACATAAAATTTATTTATTTTATATAAAAGCAGAGCATACTGATTTCCCTGTTATTATAAAGATGTGAGCATATTTCCATTTTCATAACTGTAGGTAATGCACAAGGGACCAGAACTTGCACTCATTTTATCACAGAGTATTATACAACAGCATTTTCCAAAATTGCAGTTATTCTCTCCCTTAAAACCAGAGCAAACGCTGACAGAACAAAAGGGAAGATACACCTGCTCTCCTTGTGTTGTAATGTTTTGGGAGACTGTCTGTTTTTGAATGCAAGCTGCACAGAACAACCTAATTTGCAGAAACATACCACTTCTCAATGGTTTGAGCTTAAATATAAACAAACAAAAAGTGACTGTAAAACTCGACATAACAGTGGGAACAGTTCTTTTGGTAAGTTACTGGCAAAACTTGTTTTGAAAATTGCTCATCAATTACAAGTTTTGCCAAAGCAAACAAGCTTGCCAGTCCTTGAAACTCCTCAGAGGGAAAGCGTGGTAAAGGATGAACATTCTTGGGAGTTCCTCTTTCCCCCCTGCCGCTGGGATCTGCAGCGCCCCTGTATGGAGAGCCCTTTCACAGCAAGGTCATGTCAAACAATGCTGACATTTCCAGAACGGTTAAAAAAGTCCTATGGCACCCTAAGCTGAATGGTTTTAGCTCTAACCTTCTGAAGACACTTTTGAGAAACTCATCAGAGGCACTGAGCCTTCTTGAAAATTCCACACAGGCAGGCTCCTGCTTGCGTGTAGCTCCTTGTTGGATCAGGACCCAGGATTAATGATTTGCACTGGCTTTCATGATGAAATAAAGATTTCTTTACAAAGTGCTGGTGAAATATGAAATGTTTTTAAATACTATGGCTCCCTGCCCTAGACACTGAAAGCATCACAGGTCCAAAAATTATTAATACTGGGACTTGCTCTTGAGTCAGTGGTTAAGATGAGCCAGGGTCTTGGTCAGGACTGTCCTACCACTGCATCTCCTCACAGCTCAAGCTACAGTGCGGGTACACTAATATTTTTGTTTACAGAATGAGAAAAGTGATGTACACAAAGCTATGAAAGAAACTGGAAGATGACAGCACTCTGCTTCATTTAAGAGACAGCAATTTCAAAGCAATATTTTGTAAAGCTTTTTTTTTTTTAAAAAAAAACCAGAAAATTTGGAAGACATGCTCCTTTGAGATGGAAATTCAGACTGCCTGAAAAATCCTATTTCTCATACATTTCTCAATTCCAAAATGAAGAGTTTCCAAAGTCTTAAACTCACAGTGTGTTCCACTGTAAATGCAGGATGACAACATATATGAGAAAACATACTTTAAACGTGTTACCATCATTTACAATGTTGAAGTTCTAATGGGGTCAAATGTTAAAAGAAATCCTTCTTCAAATAAGGGAGTAGAATACTGTTTAGAATCTTATGCTTAATATGTCTGCCACTGCCATGGTAGCTCGTCACCCAGTCTCCTCTTCCCAAATCACCTTCATAACTCCAGTGTTGCAGATGTATTGAAAAATATAAACAAGGAAGGGGAAGAAGTCAGGGTAGAAGAAACCAAAATCATTCTTCAACTCTCAAAATGCTTTAAAATGTAGTATGTTTTATCTATCACAGCAAGTTCTCCTTTTTCAAAACCCAAATTGTGCATCTTTTTTCAGGCATCACTAATTGCCACTAGCACCGTGCAAACCTCCAAACTTCCGGAGGTTTTGGGCCAGCTTCAAGAAGCTGACACACTTACCAGCACCTCTCTGGTCTAGAAATCCTGAGAAAGTTTCAATTCATCCCAATTTTGAAATGGTCACAAATATTTCAAGAACAGTCTTTTCTGTGATATATATCTCTTTCCTCTTCCGAAGAAACCCAAATATCAGTTCAGAGGCATGTGTCAATGCTGTAAAATGCCTCTAGTGCCTTCCTTAACCACCTAAAAAGGACCAAAGTTTTGGATGAAGGTTTGCTTTTTGAAGCACGATACACAACGGTAACCCATGACAAGTATTATGAATGCTCTCTGCAAAAGTTCACCTCCTTTTACAGCCCAAATGCGAACATCTAAATCTTGTCTTCCTGGAGTCACAAAATCTTGTTGCACTTGCACCTCTTACAGCAAAGGTCAGAATCACACACTATGCTATCTCATTTGCAAAAGAGATGTATCTTTTTCCATATTTCCCTCATAGAAGTTACCAGAGCCAACAGCTGATTTGCACCTTTAACCTTCTGATAACCTCGCAACAATGCCACTGCCCTGCAAGGAACTGGGCCTTGCTCCATCGGTTTCAGCAAGAAGCAGGTTTTACACAAGGATGCATTACCTTCCCAAGACTGAAAAAGATCTATATATTGAAACTTTGATAAAAATCAGCTCTTTAGACCAGTTACTGGATAAACTCAAAGGTCTAAGTGAGGCAACAAATACGTTTAGAATCATGTTTGATACAATAACTACCAAGGCCAAAAAATATCACTGTATCATGACCAATTTCAGTGGATGCATGTTCCCATGCTTGGCCTCAACTACAGACCCTTTGGTATTTGAGAAATTATGGGATAACCTAAACTTTTGCTAACCTCCTAAAAACCAGCAATAATGCAAGAACTCTATTTTACAGAGATGAAATTTCAACAAAAATAAGCTGCCTTAAAAAAAGAAAAACAAACCAAAACAAACCCCCCCAACAAACCAAAAACAACACAGAAGCTTTTGCTGCCAGTGACTCACAGTATTATTTTTTTCCCTAACGGTCCACAAAAACTTCTTGTCAGACTATAATTGTTTCAGCCTTTGCAGAAATATGTTCCCACTGAAAACCATCACGGCATCATCATTCGAGGCTTAACATAAGAGGTATCACAGACAGACCACTACCACAAAGTCCACGCTGCCAGCGGCCCTGCTTTTGGTTTACCTTCATATGTCAAGCTATCATTCACAGCAGGTCAGCAGCTGCTTGGTGAGCAGCTCTGCCAACCCCACTGGAGCAGAGCAAGCTTCCGAGAAAGGGAGCAGGCAGCTTGAGGTGAGAGCAGCTCAGCCGTCCCAAGCCAAGGCCCGCTCCTCATGAATCACGGCCATTAGTCACGCTGACACAGCACACACACCCGGAGCTGCGCAGCAGCGCGCCGTGCTGGGGACAGCTGCCTGCTAACGCGGACAAAGGTGCTCATTAAAGCCCCCGGTTCCTTTTGTCTTTCAGATCCCCCTAGTGCTCCCATGTCAGCCTGCTTTGGAAAATTACCGCTTCCATGAAAGCCTTGGCTTTTGGAAGAATAAGGTGTGTTGTCTAAGCAACATTTGGGGCCTTTCCAAACAGCTGATGATAGCTGAAAGTCAGTGTAGATGCAATATGGCATATCCACACTAACGCAGACAACCCACAATGGTTTTATTCCATGGTGACAAACATATTTTAAACCTGCCTGTATTCCAGTGATGTTGTAAGCTAATAACCAACCTTTTATTTATAAATATACACCCCATCCTCCCCCAAGGTTAAGTTCTAGGAAGACAAGAAACAAAGTATTGCTTCTCTTTTAGACAGTGGGACTAAATGGCTTCCCTAAAGTCCCACAGCTATTGAAGAAGTATTTGTCTGTGCCTTAAGCACAAAGACTCCGTCCCCAGTGTGACACCACAGGACGTCATGCTCTGTTGGCTCCAGCAACTCCACCAGCAGTCCTCTCTGTCAAAGAACTGCTGCACCACATGAAAATAAAAAAAACCTCAAAACTGTTTGTAAGCCAATTAGCATCTTGCTAGCACCACCTTCATATTTAACTATATTTAGGAAGTAATTATCAGCAAAGACCTTAGTCAATACCCTCTCTGCTATTAGCAAAGTCACACCCAAGGAACAAGCAGGAACTGCATAGGAATATTATCCAGAGTAAGTTGAACCACATGTACGTTATATTGTATTCATGTCAGGTATGTTCTCTTTGTACTGTCTTCATTTTTTACTTTTTAAATTACATCACATGACGTCTCTTAAAAGCTACAACAAATTAAACAGCTTGACAGAAATAATATTGGAGAGAAGACTCTTGGCTGTACACAGGAGCACAGATTAGACTTACGTATTTATCCTTTCCGACATTAAAAAACAATTAAAAAGCAATCTTTCTTATGCTACTTTGAATTAAAGTGTTCTTTCGTAATTAAGAGTCAACTCCTAGAATTAAGTGACTATCACCTGTAAATCTTAATTTCTCTCCCTTTTAAAAATTTGGTAGCGTGTTAGTAGCAAAATACATGAAAAATAGACTTGCAGTGTCCCGAATGGCATAGAAGAAATACCCTCAAAACCAACAAAACTACCCAAAAGCAAAACCACCCAAAAACTTATTGGAAAAAAAATATTTGCTCCTCTACATTGCAACCAGAAGCATGCAAAGTTTGCCTCCCATTGACATGCAAATCCATGAAATTTCAACTATTAAACCCTGCAAAAGGCAGAGCTGAATTCCCACCACTCAACTGCGCTGCCCATCAAATGCAGCGTGGGGAAGGAGCTCAGTGTGAGGCCAAGCGCCGCGGCAGAAACCCCTTGTGACACGCAGCGTTACGCAACAAGCTCTCCTGCCACGCAGACCAGCAGCTTCTCCGCACGGCAGCATCTGCAAGTGGCCTGGATGCAAGTCAGTGAACTGGAAGGGAGAGTCTCCCATGTGAGCTTCCTTCGCCGCGCCAACGCGAGCATGAAGGGTATCAGTGCGAAATGGGAGGTGAACTGGAACAAGAGTTCCGTCACACGGAATAAGGCAGCGGCTCTCCCGCAGCAGCGTGAGCTGTGCTCATTAGAGTGTCCGTGGGTTAACAGTTATCACACTGATCAGCCTCTTCTGAGTGACAAGCCTTCCCCCAAGGAAACAGATTGTGACCGCAATTAAAATACGCAGTTTATACAACAACGCCGCAGAAAGCCCTATGCTTTAATCAAAAAGAAAATACTGCAAATATTCATGTGTTAGGGTTTTTTTGCATTTTAGAATGCATTTGCAAAACTTTTCAAGGACTGCACAGTCACTCACAACATTTATTAAGATGAAAAAATAGAAAATTTCATGTTAGAAGGTTTTTGCTGCTTGGAAGGTGACACAGTGAATGAACTTTGTTGTAGGTGAGTGGGCACCAGAGCAAGCTTGAAAAGAAATCCCCATCTCCATGGAAGGCTAGTGTTCCAGAAAAAAACCTTCTATCCTTATTTCTATTATTTGTTTTACAATAATATCTAAAAGACCCCTTGCCAGATACAAAAGCAAACTGCGACAAGCATTCTCCCAGCAGAGATTTATAATCTAATAACAGGATATGGCATAGGTGAAGAGACTTGTCCAAGGTCACACAGTAGATACACGCCACAAATAAGAATGTCAGTGCTTCCTGACACACTCTCTAGTCCTTTGCCATCTAATTCACATTGCCTTCCTACACCTTTTATGACAAACAAGCAAACAACCTATTTAGGGTGGCAGGAAGGGGATGTGTGTGATCCTTCAGGTGAGTATGAGCCTATTTTGCTGATTAAATAAAAGGCTTCCATTTATCCTTAAATGGAATAGTTGCAGGTACAATCTTTATTTGCCTTTACCAGAAAATCAGTACAATTTATATCAATAAATTTAATTTATCAACAAAAGTATGCAAAAATGCTTTTATTTAAAGATTGATTCTTAAAAATGGAAAAATCTACACCAATCTTCTCTTCATAGTATTTGTTTGCTGCTAATTGTCAACAGATACTTTTTAAGGAGAAGCATTAAAAACATAAGCTTAACTATCTTCCTTCCCTGCTTACCTTTGTTTACCATGTAAATTGCCACCCACACACTTTCCCATACAGAGCACAGTGGGGTACTATTCACCAACACAATCTTCAGCAAATGCAGCTCCTGTCCCCAGCAGGAATAAGGTTGTGCCTGGAGTTCACTCTTTAAATCACATAAATTTATTTGAGGGTAACAGGAAAAAGAGGTCTGATAAGAGTCACTGAGCTAATCTGACTTACACCTAATGGACCTGCGGGTCAGGGAATAGAGGGAGCTGCAGAGCACAAAACACACAGAGAACAGACCACCTCAGTAAAAGTAATTTTAAAACCATGAATTTACATTTTACTGGGGTTCCTTCATGACAGACACACAACCAACATACTGTACTACGCATCCAAAAATGCGCCAAATCAAGAAACCAAGAAATAACCAAAAAATCCAGAACTATGTAGGTTTAAACTCTTCAAAACAACAAAAATTGTTGAGAAATATTTGAGGGATGCCTTTTAGAATATTACTTTCTTCCCTTCAAAAGGAAATACTCTCTTTATTCCTTTCCTTAGCAAATGCTGTGCAACCTCAAAATCCATTTATGAAGCGCTGTCCCATCACTGAACACTCAGTGAAGGCACACGATGTTTCTCAGAGAAGCATCCGCATTCGTATTTTTATGTGCTCAACACAACCCCCATCTGCGTGCCTGCAAGCCCGAGGTCTGTCATATGGCAAAGGAGCTCCAGGAGCAGCTCACTGCTCTCCACTTCCTGCAGGAGCTGCAGCAGGGAGGAAAAGTAGGGAAACCTTCAAATGCCTCAGTCTTCCTCTGGGTAAAGTGTTACCAACCTCTAGAGAATAGAAATAAGACCTCTGCATTGCTGTATACCACAGACTGCAAAGGGAAAACCAGAAACATGCACACACGTGAGCTTTGCACAGGGAGAAATATTTTATTCCAAGACCTCAACACAACACTACTGCAGGGGAAGACAGGTGCTAAAAAAAACCAACCCACATGGAAGGAGAACAGAGAAACAGAACCAAAATGTTATAGCATCCCCATCTGCAATTTATCTCCTTTCAGAGGTCCACATGGACACACAAGCACAATCAAAACCTCTACCTTCAATCAGAAGACAAAATGCATGTTGTACAAACACACATGTAGCACTAGGTGCACACATTTACTAAAGCTATGTTCTTACATTTACAGAGGAAGAAACAAACCCCCAACCCTGACTTAAAACATACAAAAATTTAATGCAAAATGTATGCCTGAGGATTTTCAAGTATCGCTTTTCCAGTTACATCAGTAATAACTTTTGTAATTTTGAATTTCCATGATGGGGGTATCCCTTGCAGGTTTCAATTAGCAGTCTTTACTCTCTGAAAGACTTTACTTTAATCTATTTTTTTTTCCCTTGCAGTGAAATGTTTTGCCATTAAGCAAAATGGAGGATTAGGAATAATGACAATTAATGGAGCAAATGTTTGTATAATGAAATCATGCTTGTATCAGCAGGCAAAGAGAAAGACTCAGGATAGCCTTTCTCCACGCCTGATTTTAGACTGTGCAGCTTCAGATATCGTAGGAAAACAATTTAGAGCAGAAGATTATCCTCTGGCTCCTGATCTGGCATTGTGTTTACTAAGGACACACAGAAGTGACATTATCCCAAGTGACATGCTAGGCAAGCTTAGAACTTACATTTTATTCTCCCTCTTTCTTTCTCACTGCCTTGAAAAGGTTTTGGGGAACATGGATTTTTAAGATTTTTAATTTTTTAAAAATTTATTTTCCTTTTTAACTACCAAGGAATTTTGTGGTTGAGGAATTTAGAAATTAAGTTGCCCATTGTCTAGATACCATATTCTTGTGTGCTTTTAGGTCTCTTTTCTGAAAGATCTTCTTTTAACATCTATTTCTGACTGTTCTTGTCTCAAAATGTTTTATTCTAAGAACCAGAATGGATCTACTAGATTAGACAATGGGCTTACTGCCCATAGCCAAAGTTTCATGGACACAACAGTAACAGCCACCTTCCCACTTCCATGGAAAGAGTTCCATAGCAGGTACCCAGTGAGAACGCAGCTGCTGAAAAATTTCAGAGTACTCCCTCAAAACTCCACTCTTCAACTATTCCCAGGTCAGCTTTGCCCCCAAAGTGGCATCCCCTGCACACGGTGTCTATGCAGGAGGCTGCAGACATGGCTCAAATCCCCACAGGGGCAGAAATGAGGAAAGGCTGGTTCTCACAGAGTTTTTGACACTGTTCTTTGCATAAGGAATCAGGCCTTGCAGAATGGATGGAAAACAGCCCGTGCTGCAAATATCAGTATCTAGTAAGGGTCTTTTCTGTAGTGCCAAGGTAACAATCTCTGTAGGAAAGAAGCTGAGCTTGGGAGCTTGAATGTTAAAATAATGCTATTAATTTTGAAGGGAAGGAAAAGTCAATAAAAAGCAAATTCAATCATCTTCAAAAGACTTCAGTGCAAAGCTCAGAAAACACTGGCAGAAGATAGATGCCTTTACTACAATAGGAGGACAAATGAAAATACATATTGGAAAGGGGAACTTGCTTTCTTGGAAACTTTACTGAGAGTTCTAGAGGCCTTTGTTGCCACCTAGTCAGAAGTTAGCAAGCTTCAATCCAGCTTGCTACCACTTCAGTTTTAAAACATACTCTAGCAGTTTTTTCTTTAAAGGTTAAACAGAAAAAAATTTCCATAGGTAATTTCTGATACTTTGACAAGACTAGCAATGTGCAACATTGTAACATCTGGCTAAAATAGTATTTCCAAGAGTTCTGCTGGTTTTTACCTGAGAAGATCCTCTGTCATTTCATTTCCATCCTCTCCCTGAAAGTGAGCACGTAGCCACCCAAAACACTGCAACTGAACGACACAAAGTGTGTGTGCGCACATCACCAAATTTTACTTCTCTGCCCAGTCAAGTGATACCATTGAAGACTGCATTTATATAAATATTTGAGCATACCACATTTATTTAAAAAATATATATAACCAGGAAGGACTTCAGAGAAACAAACTGCTCTTCCATTCTCTTAATTACCAAGTGCCTGAATAATAGGTCAACTACAAAATTTCTTCCTACTCTATTTTCCCATGAGATGGAAGGCGTGGTATACACTTGGGGCAGTATTTTTCACATGCTAAAAAACTCCCACAAATTTAAGCTAATATGTGCACACGTGTGCACGAGGTATGCTTTTTTTTATTCCTTAAACTATTTCAATTGGTTTTCTTTGGAGTCCCAAAGAAACATCTAGATTTAGTTTACTTCTGCCAACATGTCTGTACAACATATCTATTCAAAGTAGTGTGTCTCGTGAGATTAGGGTCTGCTTTTGCTTTTACTTAAAACTGCTGACATTAGTATCATGTAAGATGTACAGAAGTCAGGAGTGGTAATTCTGGGGATAGGTGCTAGGTTACACTGTATATTTACTGACAGAATTAGGGTGTCCACAAAGGTAAGGTCTAGATCTGCTCTCTCCCAAATTCTGACAAATCAATTGCAAAACTGACTTGTGATAAAATTAGTTCTCTCAGCTATATGCACAACAGTCTTCCTTGGTCGATAATGTGTGCCACAACAATATGAATTCTTTTTATGAATGATGTTTTATAGTTCAAGTCTTTTGAACAATTCACTGAGTTAAACTATTCAGTTCAAACAAATTTTGGCCATGTTACAGCTGCTTCTTCTTGAATGGTCCCACTAAAAGATCCATCATTCATAAATGCACACTGAAGAGGTTACAAATCCATTTCTAATGGAAACTGGGGGCTGCTTACCTTTTCTATGTGCCTTTTCCTTACTCAAGGTATATGACTGGAGACAAACCAAGCACTTATTATTGCTACTCCAACTACATTGCTGGCAGAGAAACAACACAGCCTATTCTTCTATAATTCCCCTTCTCTCTCCTTTAAGAAAAACTTCCAAACCAAAAATATGTCTCAATACACAATTTCAGGAAAACCTTAGGCTAGAATCTGTGGGACTCCCTCAGTCACTAATGCCTTAACAAAGAAGCCCTGCTTATCCATGTACTTCAGAAAGTATCACGACCCTAAGCTTAATTTTATACTCTGATTTAGTTAATATTTTTGCATTACTCAATAGCTCATTACTCAACGAGCACATTCTCAAGCACACATACACAACAATGTGTTGTTAATTACTCTGTTGGTGGGAAAGTCTGTCAGGTTTCTTACCTTTTATTTTTAGCCACTTCCAAGTTCTTTTTGTCCAAGTCTGAACCGGGGAGTGGGGAGCATTTATTTCTATTAATCAATCAATGATGGCAGTGGTGGTGCACTCTAGTTTTTCATTCTGACTGCACAGCAAAATTAAAAGCTATATTTTGCAAATTTACGCATTATAGATCGTAGCGGCAGCTGGTGGACTGCTGCTGAGACAGACCGTCTTTCCCCTTCCAGTCCCCTGTGACCGAGATGGAAGAATTACAGGACAGCACTAGCAGCTGCTGCTGCTGCCCCAGAAGCAGCAAGCCAAGGTCTCTGGAAAAATAATTGGGGAGGTGGGGGAAGGGAAGAAGGGGGACAAAGAAGTTGAGGAGGGGAAGGCATTGCCAAGGCTGGCTGCACAAACAACACCCTGCACCTTGCCCTCAAAAGAAACAATTGAGCTGGTTTGGGCTTCCTTCAGTAGACACAAGTCTCTTAAGCCATTATGAGACTTGAAAACACTACCAGTTTTTGATAAGGACTTCTACAGAATTAAGAAAGAGTGAGAAAAGGCAATATTCCTTCCAGTCCGATGCTTGCAGCAGTTTGCTCTTGAATCCTCTAAAAATAAAGCACAGTACAACGAGTGACACCCTTCCTTGCAGCTTCATGATGGAGTCTTTCTATGGAGCGCTCTACCATGGCACAGCACAGTCTACAAGTCGATTCATGCCCTGTCTGTCTCCTGTAAAACAGGGGTAACCAAATCCTTTCTCACACACACGTACTCATGAAGATAAATAATTAATGACTCCAAGACATCATGTGCAAACACTAACAACCACTCATTTTTAGACAGATTTGAAAGTGGAACTAGCGGGAAAAAAACCGCTCAGTGCAAAAATCAGCTTGCTTATGTATTTGGTCACCTAAGCAGTAGCTCAGTGCAAGCAAGCAATGCCCATCTTAAAGCTCTTCTCAACAGGGTTGAAAAACACAAATACACTGACTGACCAAACCACATCCGCCCACATCTGAAGTTCAGCCCAAAGCTTTCACGTTTCCCAGTGGATCTCCTGGGTTCAGGCTGACCTCTGGGGTCTCACTGAGTGGGACAGCAACACGCCTCACTCCCTGTGAATGAAGAGGGCCCTTTACAACAGTGACTTCCAGTTTAAACAGAAGAGACCTGTGAACGCTCATTTTCAAGAGAGACAATCTGTTATACACAAACCACACATGGGTCAGGCGTGCGTGTCTCACTGCTCCTTCTACTGAGAGACTTCAATGCAAGATACTACTTGGTCCAGTGGACACTGTTTCATTCTCACAGCAGTGGCAAAGACTTCCAGATTAGCCACAAAGGAGATTATTTGAAGAAAACATTCAGCTATTCCAAAAGAAAAAAAGGAAACAACCATCACTGCCACCACAACTGATGTAGCTTTCTATGCCTTGTTTAGAAAGACTGATTAAAAAGACGTGCATAGTTTTATTTCTGTATGGGAGAATATGCTTCATCTTAAATATATAGCTTCTCTTTTAACTGGAGAACCTGTTTTCATCCAGTATATTTGGTCATTAAAAAAAAGAAAAAAAAAGAAACAGGAAAAAAGAAAATATTAAAATTTCTTTGAATTGATCTCATACACATCAGCCAAGAAATACTTAAGGTCAGAAGAAAGTACTGCTGGCTGAAACAGTTTGCATCGGTTTTGTTGTGTGCCAGAACCCCTCTCAAGATAAGCCGAGAACTCTGTTTACAACACCAGCACCATTATAAGCAGACACAAGCCTTCTCTCAGTGTTCCTATTTCACATTCATTTTGGGAAGCTAGGCTAGTGATTGCTATCTGAAGAAACAGCTTTTGATACATCATCAATTTCCTGAAGAACATATCAGTTCATTGAGCAGGGGTGTTCAGACTCTTATCTCATTCAATACTATTATGCTTTACATTTAAAAAAAGTTTTTTTTGAAAACTGTAGTTAAAATATTGAGATGCTGGTAGAAGACACTTACTTCCTCAAAATCTAACTACAGGTATCAGCTGCTAAGATTAACAGGGACTCAATCTGTTTAGAAGTTTTTAAATAATATTAAATAAATCCTTCCTCCTTAGCATATTAGTTCCTGCATTGTTTCTAAATCCAGAGAGTATCTAGTCAAAGTACTTGTACACAAGTCTCAGATTAAATCCACCACCATATGCATTTTTAATGCACATAGGACAGAAGTTTCAGCAACATTAAAGCATTTCTGCTGCTACAAATGTTTTAAAAGTCATGACTTCAAGGTGGTACAGTGATGATAAGGATTAGAGCATAGGTCCAGCATTTATGTCACTTTATAGCTGTGTGAGTAAAGGGCTGAGGACAAGAAGGGTTAAACTGCACAAGAGCCTTCACTGTCTTCCTAAAAGTCTTAAGGAACAGTGCAGGCTTTTTTCCTCCATAATTCGTGAGGAAGGATTTACAGAATGGCTTGGAATATTGCCACAAAACAACCAAGGCATGTGGCCTCAGAAGTCCCAGCATCACACACATGGAAACGGAGGACCAATAGACACCAATAAATAGGGTACAATAACAACCTGCACCGAAAGCAGCCCATTTCTGGTAGTGATATCATGTGTCGCTGTACTGAAAATATTAGCTACTGCAGGCCTCTTCCTCAGCAGCAGTTCTCTCAGTGACATCTCCGACACTCAAATGTTATCTGAAGTTACTCATCTCAGTGACTATACTGTCTCTTTCTCCTCCCTCCTTTTTGACCCAAAGCTATTTTTGAACTTGACCTTCATTCAGTCTCTCCAGTAAGAATAAAGCCTTTGATTTTTCTAGCGTTTGGGATCATCATGGAGACGTAGGCACCATCCACTGTTCTTTGTGTAAGAATGCTTTTTGCTCTCCTTATATCATCTCTTTGTCACTCAAATTTATTTACCCACAATCCACTTGTTTCATTTATTTAATAGATCACCATACCTGTATGTTTCTTCCCCTCTTGGCTGGGAAGCCTCACAACACAGAAACTTATGAAAACCATCTACTTCATGAAAATTAATTCAGCAGATGTTTATCCTTTGCAGTAAGTTACCTTGGTGTAAGTGGTTTTAGACCTGCTATACATAAACACACATGGAGGTATTTAAGGTATTCTGTCATTCACTTCACTTTTCAAGACTGAGAAGTCTGAAGTTCAAGAACATAAGAAGTTTGTTTTGAAGACAGCGTGGCCTTACCACACACACATTTTCATAAGACACTTGAAATCGCAGACTGTGCCTGCACTTCACATTTCATAAACATACGTACAGCTTCTACACTTGAGCAATTACTTCACATTTCATGCAAAGGGCACTAGAAATATGACACCTGGGCTCACACATTTAGCCTGAAGCTTCAGGCTGATAATGCACTTTGCACGTGTATGCGTGAATGCACATTGTCCAAAAAAGAATCAACTGCAAGCTTGCCAAAGGAAGAAAGCAGACATACTGCAAAGTACAGTATCTCCATCAGACAGCATCACAGCTACAAATATTCTGGTAGCTTGTATAGTACCTTCATGTTACAAGTAGTAAACTGGGTTTGGGTGTATTCATATCCAAAATAATACATTTACCAGCTACAGAAGACAAAGACAAAACTTTCCACAAAATGGTGGATGTTATCACCATGGGTATATTCTTACACCACTATCAAAACTGAATCCACTCCATTAAACTGTTTGCAGAAGTCAAGCTACATTTTGGTAACAAAATGAGCAAATGTAGTTGATTCCCTGGTTTCATGTATAAACCCAAAATGTCAAAGAACCAGGTGGTTATTACTCAAAAGCTTTAATAACACATAATTTGAGATTAATATCTACAGTCACTGTGGATGAAGGGAATAAGCATTGAAATGAAACTCCACCACAAACCGTATGTCTAAAATACCTTCCATTCATCATTAAGTTTCATTCTGAGCAAAGAATTTTCACTCTACAAAGAACTGGAAAGTGAACCTGGTATCAGTTCAACTTTAAATAAATATTGACAATAGTTAAAAATACTTTGACAATGGCTGTTAAAAGAAAAGTTCTTTTTTGCCAGACCAATCTGTTATTGAGGTTTGTACTGAGGAACATAATAAGTTGCTGGCTGATTACTTTATTGTGTAATTATTCAGAACTTATCATATGCACATCATCTCATAAGATAATGTGGCTTGTCCTGCAATCTTCCTATTTTCATGACCAGTCCTTATAAGATGCTAGAGGCACAGCTTGGTTTGGTAAGTTTCTGGATCAAAA
The DNA here is from genome assembly GCA_013400235.1 of Oriolus oriolus. Classification (NCBI taxonomy): domain Eukaryota; kingdom Metazoa; phylum Chordata; class Aves; order Passeriformes; family Corvidae; genus Oriolus; species Oriolus oriolus. The sequence continues at coordinate 2,192,671 of VXBT01010833.1, forward strand.
CTGTACCTGGCAATTCTTCAAACTGATAGCAATCAAAAAAAGTCACAACAGATTCAATGGCCAAGGACAGTGAGAGCTGTCCTCCAGATGTTTTCCTTCAGTGAGATGGAAGGAAGACAGGCTTTAGCTGTCTACCACCAGTGAGAACATGATTATTTCAATTGAGAAAAGCAGATGCTGAATAACCTAAAACTTAGTGCAAAAAAGTGTTGCAGCATCAGCAAATACATTGAAAAGGCAGTACAAGGGGCACAGTAACATAAGCATCAGGGCACTACGTATTTCTAGTATGCATAAACTACAATACCTGGTATACAGTATGCATTGGATAAACAACACAGATCTCTCCCGTTCTGAACTTCATGGTATTGCTCACTGCTGCACCATGATAACTAGTACATGTCCCTTACTTAGGAAAAGAAATCCCAGAAAACTTCCATGTTAATTAATTTAACAAAATAGCTGGAATAAAGTTCTCTTCACAAGCTTATAGCCTTATGGCTTCATATATACTTCCTCAAGAACAAAACTTACTTGTTGTGGCACATTAAAAGGAAAAATGTGACTGAAATCTATTTCTATCTACAAGCTTCTGGAGAGCTAGTATACAGATGTACATTTCTTGTACTTGCATATGTAATCAATATTTTACATTTTCTGGTTTTACTGTAAAATGACAGCTCACAGGAGTAACTGCTAAATGCATAGATCACTAGAGACACACTCTGGGGAGTTCTTTGTCTATGGACTTTTTCAGGAAAGCTCACTGCCTTTAACTTGAAAAAATACCCAGTAGAAACGGTTGGACAGAACTGGCTTCCTAATACACATTTTAAAACAAAAGCTAGTGACAACCAAAGCAAAATCAAGATCAAGAGAGAACAGACTTCTAAATCTAAACTGAAACTTTATCCTCTGTGAAAGTAGGCTATGCATATGAAAATAAAAGTTTAGTCTTTTCTCATGCAAAAAAAAAAAAAAAAAAAGAAGGAAGCAGAAGCAGAGGGTATTGAAGTAATTTGAAATACAGTGAATAATATTTGTAGTATTTTACACACACGAAAGCAGTAGGAACAGAAAACATGCTGTTGTGGGTTAATCCAGTCATCCCTCTAACTGGGTACTCTGAGCAGAAGATATTTACGTAGGCAGGGTACGTGAGCCCAGCTATTGTCTGTAGTTTACTGCCTTTAGTCCCCAGCACCCACAGTCAGACAGCAGTAGAACATGTGCCTCCCTTTGTGTCTGTTCATGGAGCTGGCATCCACAGCCGTGTTCAACCTGCCCATCTGCCTGCACAGCCTCCCATGGCAGCAGCTCTGCCAGGTAAGGCAATTCTCCCATTGGCATAGCCAACACTTCTCTGCAAATACGAGTCTTGCACTACTCCCTAGTAAGATGTTAAGGCTATTTTTGGAAAGACCTGTAAAAATAATGTCCAGCATCCTCACCAGTATCCTCAGTACTCCTTTTGAACACTGGTATGCAGCAGCCAAGCACACCTCTTGCCCATGAGACTTTTCTAAGAATTTCCTATCACGTGGAGTGCAGCAAGAAGAAAACAGGTATTACCCCATAACAAATTGGCCCATCTTCTAGATTGGAGAAAACCAAACTCTCCAAATAAGCAAACTGTTGTTGGGGTTCCCCCCTCAACCACCTGGAGCACAGAAAGAGCACAGTCATGTACCCCATTCCTATGATAGCCACTTTGTTATCTGAAAAGGTTTTGAACCCCTGATCAACCAGCATGTTACCATTGCCATTCCCACCACTGGAAGTTAAACATCATTTCAATTTCACTTGTTGTCAGTGATCCTTTTTTTTTATTGTTTTTATTTTTAACAAATGTTCCCACCACCCCAAAAGCTGTAGTTTAAACAAAGTGAAGGAAAGACAAGGGAAGAGTGATGTGGTGAAATTTGCTATTAGACATTTAGGCTACTTGTGTGACGATTATCTGTTTCTTGCAGAAAGAATGATCCAAAGCTACTATTTACACGTTTAAACTAACCCAGCCCAGTTTGTCTCTAATGGTGCACAGAATAACCATGTGAAGTATCTAGCTAGCAGATCTGAATGGCAGCAACTTCTGCCAGAGGCAGCAATGAGCTGCTGAGAACACATGCTTTTCACAGCCTAATAGTATCTCTAAATTCAACCAGAGCTGTCTGAATGATGACTACATTTGAAAAGAGGTATCAAAATCATTATGATGGGCCATACACATGAATTTAGAAGGAATTTCTAAGGCACAAAGGGGAGAGAGGCATTCATCTCCCTTGGTATATTCAACCATAAGAGTGCCCCTGCCTCTTCTTAAGGGCAGTGTCAGGGATCTGCTCTGGAAACACCCACCTTGCAGCTCAGAACTTTCCATCATTCTGGACACCTGCTGACACCTGCCACAAAAGCCAAATACTTGTGTTTATACTTATCTGTCAGTTGCTCTGATTCATACAGAAAAACCCCCAACCCCCAGTACAGTGCTCTCTCACCAGCCATTTGAGCCATCTTTGAGTACCTTTTACTCCCCTTCCCTTCCCCTCTCAGTGTTTGCTGACCGTGCAAGTGGTGCACAGGTGATACAGTGGGCTGGGACAGAGGAGGAACACTGGTGACCAATGTGTCATTTATTTTTTTTAAACCCCTAATCTACATATTTGGAGAGGCAAAGAAACAGAGATTATACGATTCACCCTTGACATTCTGCCAGATAACTTCAATCCTGTAAAATGCCCCCGAATGACCTGAATATAATACGATGGTGTTACAGTGTCACTTAAATACTGCAGGGTTCTTCCTCTGGCAGTGCAGTCTGCAGACTTAATATGTAATGTACAGGATTATACTGCCACTAAAATATTACTTAGTGCTGCTCAAATTTCAAATTAATTCTGGGAGCTAAATCATTATTCAACTCTGCCTTTGCAGAGATACATTCCCCTGGTCGTTTTAATAACAGTGATTTTAGAACTAGAAGGTTGTTACTGTCTCTTCGAGGCTTGCTCAGAAGGAGAAGTGGCCTCTAAACTGTCAAGCAAGTTAATGCAGTGATGCATGGATGTTCGTGACTAAAAAAATAATTTGAGAAAATTTGGCTCAAATATTAAGAGAGCTCACAGCAATGTGGCTGATGAATCATTTTATTATTTCACAATAAATTAAGAGACTAGCCCAGTTTTCTCTATATTTATATATGTACACACTCCTATGTTCCCATCCACCACCACCCTCCTCCGCAGACAGAAGATTTTGTAATAATTGAGGGGACATATTCTTGATGAAGTAAATGACACAAGTGCTGGTAACAGATGAAACTGATCTTTGCCAGTTGAGGATGTGGCTTTCAAGTCATTCTGAGCTACAGTTTCTCAAACCTAAATAAATAAACTTGAACTTTTTACAGCTCTGGTTTTCTTCTTCCTGAATAATTCCTGTTACTAGTGAGTATCCTGTACTTTTAGGTAACTACAGCACTTCAACACTATGATGGGCCAATCCTTGACGCTGCATTAGAGCCAGTGTACACAATAACTTGCTAACATATGAAGTAAGGGAAGACAAAAAACAGTGGATGGGCTAATCATAAAAGCAAGTTTCTATCCTCTGAATATTTACCCACTTTTAACATTGTGTTTAGATTAGCTTCTGTTTCTCAGTTAAAATACCAGGCTGCTCACTTCTACAATGAGGTTTCTTAAAGCCGGGAAGTGTTCCCAAGATATATTGAAAAGAAAACCCAAACCAAAACCCCCACAAAAACAGTGGTAAATGAGGAACAAGATAGGGCCAAACACACAGGCTGAAAACAACTTGTGGCAGTGAGTCTAAATTAGGAATAATCAAACGTTCCCCTTATTAAAACTGTTACCTACTTCCTCATTCATTAATATTGTCCTTGTTTACACTTGCAGCCAGGCCAAAGATTTTCCCCTCCCTCCAAATATAATTTCCTGCTATTGACAGACACATTCAAGTGCTGGATGTGTGTATGTCTACATGGCATACTGCAGGCAGAGGCGAGCCTTCTTGGCCACCATCCAAGCCAGCTGTAAATGAGCCAGCTCCAAACTGGAAGCTGTGTAAGCACAATTAGCACAGCAGTAAGCCTGATCTAACACATCCTGCCAAGAGACCGAGCTTATTAGCTCGAGCTCAACACAATGCGAACGATGGATTTGGGGCTTCTGCTTTGGCTCCACACAGAAAGTGGGCAGCTGAAGACAAGCATATCAAGCTCATATCTGTCCACGAGATGTGGTGTAAGTACATCTCCTCTCGGGGTATACCCTCTGCTGCAGGCACTATCCTTTCCCTCTACATGAACTCCCAAAAATGCTCTGACTGCAAAGCAACAGGACCTGAGTGCTGTGAGCAGACAGAAGGAATGGGGGTCTCCAGGTGAGAACTTCCGAGGCAGTATAAGAAAAAAGGCACCAGGAAGGTGTTTAGGCACCAGGCAGCAAAAAGGCCAAAGGTGTGAGGGAAAGGCAGAGAAAAGCAAGGCAAGACTCTAGAAACTGATAAACAGCACTCCACCTCTGCCGTCTATCAGGTCCAGAGCAATAATGACAGAAAACCATTACCATGCTGTAGAAGTTAAATGGCCTCTGCACAGGTGGGCATCTGTCTCACCAACAAACAATGAATTCACTCTTTCTGGTGGACATTTGAACAGTCCAAAAGAGGAATGCGCTCAGAGAAGGAAATCTGTTATCAAACTGAGACCCAAGAAACCAATGCTCCCCTGGTGCCACAGTTTTTATTAAAGCAGCAGTGATAGTCTAGTGCTTGGCAATAGTAGCATGAGAAACTTATGAATTCACAGCAAAACGAGACAAAAATCATAGGGTAGCAATGAAAATCATCAGGGGGAAAAAATGGCGTATTTTAAGAAGAGCACCTGAAGAGACTGGGAATGTTTACATTTAAAATGATGGTAATAAAATGGTCATTGCTAAACTATATTTAGCAGAAACCAACCTGTACAAGTTAGTGAGCTTCTGGCCATCCAGTAAGAGCACACATGGGCTAAAGGAAATTCCACTGAAGCGCCCCAATCAAAGGCAACAAAGAAAACACCTTATTCAACACATAATTATTTTGTTGCCTTCTCTGTCAACAGAGACTGCTCCTGTAGCTAACACTTAGTATCTTTGGAAGGTGGTGTTCATGCCTGTTTTCTTTTTTCTCCCACTCTGCTGTAAAGGAGTATTTTTAGCTTTCAGTTTGAGCTTTCTGATGTACGGGACAGGTATAAGCAAGAGAGAAAAGGGACTCCACAAGGTGTGGCAGACACACTCCTCCACACATGCAGATTCTGCAGATTAACTAGGTTTATTCTGACTTCTGAGATTTTTAGATTACATTGCGTATATAGAGGTTTTCCATGATTTGCTAGCTCAAAATATTTTCTTTGAAAAGCCTTAGTTTGATCTGTGGTGCAGACTACACATTCTCAGCAGAGTACATGCAGTTTATATACTTTGTCCCTGTCCCTTGCCTGATCATCAGTTTGGGCTATACACCTGCTGGCATTTCACACAGAATTTCTCACACTCTGGTAACACAGATCCCAGTCATACATATCTTTATGATTCAAGGCAGCATTTGAATCACTGATACTTGCTTCAAAGGAGTGTTTTTCTTCCCTTTCCCCTGTCCTTTCACAAACTTCTAAAAACATGACCAAATCAAATCCAATTAATCATACCAGGTTAAGAGACAGACAAAAGAAAAACTGAGAGCTGAGATTACACTTGCACTGTTCTTTTGTCTTGAGAAGGAAATAATTTTCTCTCTCTTTTCCTTCTTGAAGGCCTGAAAAAGAAAGCTATGCAGTCAGAAATATCAAGGCCTAATAAAATGTGTGAAAAACCAGTTATACCTTGAACTTACTAACTTCAAGAAGGTGAAATAGAGAAATGTAGTTAAATACCATTCAGTATGAAACATTTAAAAATACACAATGGTATGGTTATTGCAGGTTAATTTAACCTTATTTAGATTTTTCAGTAATTTAAAAATACATATATAATCTTCAACCATTGTTCAGACAGTGACAACTTCTGAAACACGATCTCAATTTACACACACATCTAATATATGTAAAATACATAGTATACATATGTGCAAGATATAAAAGTCCGATAACCATTCAGTCCCTTTACTTACACGTGCTTTCAGTGAAAAGATAAAAACTCCTGGCTTATAAATCAGCTGATCTAAAATACCCTAAAAGAACACATTTCTAATAGAAGAAAACATTGAGGAGATAAACACGATTAAGGGAAAAGGGGAGGGTAGAGAAGCAAAATATTTTCCAGATAGCTCTGAATACTTTTGTATTGAACAAAAGTAAATATTCAATCTGTGTATTATTTCTTTTGGAAATACTTCTTTGCAGAGAGGAATGCAAGTTAGCATCCTTTATAAGGCCATAAGAATCTTGTACATATCACCATAAAGTAGTTCTAGTACAGAATACAGCAATCTCCCACGCAGTGACACGATAAACAGAATCCTTGAATACTGATTTTATTTGGTCTCCCTTCAAAGCAATACTTACTTAAAAAAAAAAAAAAAAACGAAAAGAAAGAAAAGAATCAGAAGCCATCTGCCAAAGAAAGTACCTCAGACTAAAAGACCTGTCTACACTCACTATGTGTACACTGCTTTTTGTTTAGACAAAGTAAAACCAAGATAGACTGCCATGTGTCTGCAGAAAGGTTCTTCTATTTTTAACTAATACTGTCCTGCCACTATCAATTCAGCCAGATAGAAAATCCTTCACTAAAAATATAATTTACTTTGGTTGCTTTTCGCTATGCTGAAGTGACATCTTTCCCAACCACTGTCAAAGGCCATTAGGAACACAGCTTTTGAGAACAAGTTTCAACCATGACTGCCACTGGCCTGCCTAAACAGAAGTTTCCTTAGGAAGGCTTGGGAATCCTCTGATGGGAAGGGGCAAAGCCAAATGGCATGAGAAGTATTATTCAGACATACATGGTATCATTACAAAATTATAAAAAATCTTTCCACTGTCTCATAAAGGCAAGAAGTGACAAACCAGTGAAATATCCTAAGGAATGAGACAACTTCAGAACATCTCCAAAAAAAAAAAAGGAAGCTCTTGTACACTATTTCTGCTATCTAAATAGGTGGAATTTTTCACCTGAGACTTGGAGTGCTACAGCATTTTACTAAAAAGCACAACACTGAAGACAACTCAAGCAAGAAGTTACCAACATTTTACTCAGCTATACACATTTCTATGTGCCCACCTGGAAAAAAACCCACATATACAAGCAGATAAGCTCAAATTAAAACAGTTTGCCTTTGGAGTCATGGCTTACTTTTACAAAAGATGACTTATACATAGCAGAACATTTATATTTAAGCCAATCTTTGAAACTATGTTTTTCTCTACACATTACAGTCCAAGAGTTTCAGAACAACTTAGCTTCATCCCATTCCCTTCTCCATCAGCTGCTCTAGCTAGAGACCAGTAGAGTAGAAGTCAGACAATGTGACAATCTGTGGCAATCAGACATCACAAAATTTATTGAAGCAAAACAGAAGACATACTCTATTAAATTAAATAATTCTACACTTCATACATTTCCACACTAGGAGAATATAATTCAATAATTAGTCACACTTTAAGAGAGAATTCAGAAAGTTCAGTAGGGGATAGGAGAACGGAGTGAAGAAGCCCTGCCAATGTGCAGAACCCAAGCCCTTGCTCAGTTCCAGATCTACCCATGCTCCTCCTCAGAGTGCAAATTTGGGGCCTGAAGTTGGGAAAAAAGCAACTCTACTGTTTCATACTTAAAAAGGAAGCTCAAGGACAAACTATCCTGCCTTTGTGTAACTTCTGATGCAATAAATAATATCCAGCAACAAGCTTGTCTTGATATGGTTATACACCTCCCACTGACCATGTCCTGAGCAGCCTCGTGGAATACACAGGCTTATTGCTGGGGCATTTTTCACAAAGGCAATCTGGAACAAGCAGTTCTTATCTCTGGCCACTGGTTACCAGCTCCCGTTGCATTGCCTTCTCCCCACCCCTCCTGGTAGTGTCAGGACAGCTTCATGGTGCTGTATAGAGAATGGACTTGGTTAAGCTAAAAATAGTCCATTCATCCTCCCCCTCCCTCCTCATTTTTGCCAGGTTATTTTTAAAACAGAGGAGTTCTCTGCCCTTGTTCAACAGGCAGCTTGGCTGGAAGGGAAAGGGAGGAGGAGAAGACGCAGCTCTGCCAGCCCAGGGTGTCAGAGGGACTGCAGGGTCCCTTCGGCCCACCTTGCCCGACATAACATATCCATGGCACTACAGACACACAGAGGTTCTCGTAATCCCGGTTTAAGCTGGTGTTTGCGAAGTCTGAAAAGGAGCACGTACTGTTCCTACAGTTAGAAGGAAGAGGTTTGCATAAACTTATCCCTCATATCCCAGGAGCCAGAACTAATTCTGTGCTTTTCTGATTTGACTTGGGGATTCTATGCCACCGCAGCAGGACTTAGGAAATGGCTCTTCACTGTAACCTTGTCTGAGTGCTCATCTTTTGTTTGCATTACTCTGCCTTGCAAGATGACAGCTATCAAGCCAGATTACTGAATGCCACTCACAGTGACACATGCCAAAAGTAAACCATTAAGACCATCTAAATAAGAGTTAAGCTTAATATGTAGGTTGCCAGGTATTACATCTAGTAAGAAATAATTCTAGACAAATTCAGCAATTAAAAATTTTAAATATTTTAATTTAGTTCTTAACATTCACTGGACTAATCAAATAAAAACTCTTCTGAATTCCTAAAAGAACCCTACATTTTAAGAGTAATGAATTTAGGCTGTCAGAAAAAAAAAAAAGGGTTGGGGGGGGGGGGGAAAAACAGCAATATTTTTTAAATCCTCCTAACCCCCGCTGTTTTTTCTGTGAGTTTATGAAGCCTCCGGAAATACCATGGCAAACATTCCAGCTCTACAGCAGTGAGGCCACATGACCCAAAGGCACAGCAAGGAACTTCTATCCCAAGTTTCCTTATGGTACAGAAAAGTGAATTTTATTTTATTTTTGAGAATGAGGATCTGAGTCTAGGGATATCTTCAGGAAATTTTCAAGAACACAGTTTTAAAAACAGAGTGTTTCTTTATGTGGTGGGGTTTGGAGTTGTGTTTCCTTTCGTTATTTATTTGCTGCATTTCTATGCCTGCACATACTATTTTTTATTATCTAAGACCAGCATCTTATATCTATATTCAGGGACATTAAATACAGTATACCATTTAAGGCACCTCTAAAAACTACTTGTAATGCTTTCTAAATCTTCTATTAGAGTTAAAATCAGTACTGCTGTATTTCTTAATATAGCCATGATCTTTTCCTGGCAAAAATTATGGCACTTAAAACCTCTCCTCCCTTCTTGTCTTTCAGGATTATTTCAGCTAGCACTATTAATGAAAGGATTTATGCAAATGAGCTTTGCTAAACACTATGGAAAAAAAATACTCAAAATCTGAACCTGAATCACAACCTTGCATTTTTACAAACAATCACGTGCGCGTACTTGGAAGTAACTGAAATGTAGGAGTATTGATGAATCATAATGTAATCGGTGAGTATCTGCTGCAATTCGTGGTTGTCTGAAAACAACACAGAAGAAAGCATTCGGAAGGAAAACAGTCCTGCAGTAGAAATGCACAGCAAATAGCAGGCACTCACCAATAACTTGCTTTGTAACCATGTCAGAAATGTTTCTAATTATCAGAGGTAAAGGAGGGATGGCATTTCTGCTGGAAGCAAGTTTTACACTTTAGTCTTTCCTCTCCCTTCTCTTTCAGCCTATAAATATTAGTCTTACACATTTTTCTCCCATACTGCTCTTGAAAAGGTTGAGTTTTTCAAGGCGGAGACCAGACAGAAATGTTCATCAAGGGTCAACTGTCTGTAACTCATCAAAGTGCAGCACTGAAAATATGGATGAGGAGGATTATATGAGCATGGTAAAGCAGATTAAAAAAAAAAAAAAAATCTATGTTCTGATGATCAGTAACATTCTTTCTTTTTGGAAATGGGGTCAGTTATGCACCCCAGTGCGTCATCCCTACTGATGGTCACAGGATACTGACTTCCCCCCTAATTTCAGGTGCATTCAAAACTACAGATGCATGAAAGTGTCTTTAGTGCTGTTTCCCAATATATGGAAATGCCACTGGGATATGACAAGGAGCAAAAATGGAGATGACCCACATAGCAGTACAAGGAGAGGCAGCTGGTCGACAAGAAAATTATGATGCAGGCCAAATTCTTGAGAAGGACTGAACTACACTGAAAATAAGGCAGAGATAAGCTTACCTATGGCTTTATAAAGTACTTTAAAATATCTAAAAAAAACCCAAAAGTAGCAGCAGAACCAGTCTGCAAAGATTATTTTTCTTAAGTGAGGCAGCAAACAGAAACCCTGGAGTGCCCACTGTGCTTTTTAAAAATTCTGTACAACAACTGGACATAAGATATTGAACACATTATTGAAACTACTGTTCACTTCTACTCAGGGATTTCTGCTTAGTTTATTATAAATGCACATTTATTGGCAGCAAGCAGAACATATTATTGCTCTGTTTTATAGCTCGAATGGCTCACGCAAAGAGTAATTTGTTTGTATTCTGTATCAGGATCAATACTGTACCAGGGATAGCCCGAGGAATGTTTATGCTGAGGGCTTTGCTTGCAGTGGTTTGTTGTTGCAATCAATTGACCAAACAGGGCTGCTTCTTAAAACAACAAATAAACTATGATAGTGACCAGATCAGCCATTCAAGCATCAAACACGACACAGTGTCTGGAAAAAGAATGAAAGCTCACAAGTGGTTTTACTGCTTGACGATACACACAGTTTTCCTACCTGAATTTTCCCACTGGCCTTTCTTCCTCTCAGTAGCTGGGGACTGTTTCCTCAACGCCCTCACATAACAAGATCCATTTTCCTGCAATAAAAATACAGATATATCATGCTTCCATTCTCCTGCATAACACAGCAGCATCTGAATCAGCTCAGTGAAAAGGCCTGAAGTGAATTAAGAGCATTTAGGAGCCCAATGACCAAGCCAGGAGGACCAGATCTGAGGCTGGGTTGGGGTTCCAGCCCAGATCTTGCCACCCCCAAGCTTTTGAGACTCACTCTGCAGTTTAAGTATTACAGGTTTTCATGCCTGTAACAAAGAAATGAGGAAAAGATAATGAGAATTCTATTGAGGTTTATACCAAAATTTCCTGAGCCAAATGGTAATTTTTTTCAGTTAAAGGTCATGCTGAAGTCTCTTTTATTCTCTTTACAAAGGGTACTCACTGACTGTTGTGAGCGAAGTACCATTAAAAAAGATAAATCAACCCCCAAACCCTGCTTAAGAAAATACACCAAAATACCTCAAAACCACCATCCTCTCTGTAGCAAAACAAAACAAGTTTATGGATTACACTGGCACAGCACTGAAACTTCTAGGAAATGTTTTTTTAATTATAAAGAAGGATTGCAAAGGGAGATGGGGGAATGTTTACAGGCAGCATGTATTTTGTTACATGCTGTTTCAGCAGGCAGACAAGGTGTCCTTATAGCAGTATACTACCAGGCTCCAAAACTCAGCAAATATTGAGAAAAGTAACACAGTAACTACATTTTACCTCTCTTTTGACTAACTTCCAAATAACTTCCATGCAAAAGAATTTTCCATTAAACATGAAAAAGCACATACTAGCGGGAAAAAAAACCAACACAGCAAACCCCACACAATTTGCAACCAGTCCAGGTTCCTCCCCAAGGATCAGCTGTGGGAGCAGACACTTTCATAATAACTCAAATGATGCAAAAGTCACAGGTGACTTAAAAAAAAGTAGAAGAAAAGCCTCAAGTTATTACAAGTAACTTGTAAGTTGCATTCAATGTTTGTTCTGTAGGCTTATTTACCCTTTTCACTGATAACTCACAAAGAATAAAAACATGACTGAAAACCTTGTCAGAAACAGTCATCCCACCCCAACATATCCAATGTCACCATGGGACTGTCTGCTTCATACAGGAACACTGCTGGTCTCACAAAAGGCAATTTTAGAGAAGTTACATATTGACAAGCGCACCCTGGCTGAACGATTGGCTTTAAAGGCCTCATTGAGCTGTGAATGTTTTTGCCCAGAACGTATTTATTCTCATCCAGAAGTTTTCCCCAGTGCTTTTCTTCTGCTTATGCAAGGCAGGAAAAACATGTTAATTGATTCAAATTTAGTATGTGTTAACATGACCTTCTCAGCTAATGTAGACTGGTTTTTAATGAAGTTGCAATTAGTTTTTTTCAGTTTGTTTCTCCAAAGGAAAGACTTTTGTTCTGCCTGCCCCAAGATCTCGGTACCATTCCACATGTAACTGGATTGCACTTTTGTCAGATCAGGCTATAGCATTTACTTGGACACTTGAACTTCTCACTCCTCTCTCCTGGACTCCTGCTCCCAACACTACATTTGCGCAGCTGCGTGGTTAGCTGGAATGGGGGAACTAATTTCCTTCAGCATGTTGTCTCATAAACAGCTGTGCCAACACAACACAGGGAGCGGGCACAGGACAGGAGTGATCAGCCGTCATGGCAGAGGATAGGAACAGAGGCTGTTTAAACCAGCTTGAACTGCACTGCTGCAGCACACAGACCCAAAGCTCTGCCCCCCTCCTCTGCGCTTTATTCTGCCCATCTGTAAAACCGGCACCACAATTCCTACTTTGTTTTATAAAGCACCTCTTAAAATAAAAGGGCTATCCATTAACATTTCTGTGAATTCACATTACCGACCACCCACCCCTTTCACAAACCAGGTCCAAGCTGATTCTAAGGACACTGGCACTGTCCCCACCAGCATCTGCTCCCTGGTTTCCCTGCACAACCTGCTCAGGAGTTGTACAACGTCCCCCCCACCACTCCAGTCTGCTCCGTGCCCCCACACCAGCCCCAGCTCTGCCAGCACACTTCACAGGGTCCTGCTGGGAACTGCAATCAGCTTCTAAAAATAAAATTAGCTTCTTAAAGCCTGACTCCTTCTCTCATGCTGGTTCTAAAAAGATCCCCGAAACGGTCTCACTGGCAAAGTTCGGAGGTAGTGGGCTACACCTGAAAATGAAAATAGACAGTAGAGAAGAAGTGTCAGCTGGAAAGCCCTCACAGCTGGCTTGCCTCAGCCACCCTTCCCAGGCGTGCTCCAAGCCCCACTGTGGCACAATTAACTGGATGCCGCACAATTCCCGGCCTTTTCCACATTCACACCTGGGTCCCGGCCCGCTGCGCAGCTGCACGAGCGGGCTCTGGGAAGCACCAAGTCCCTTCTGCAAACACCCACCGCTCAGGGAGCTGCGGGGTGGGAACGGGGCAAGGAGGGGAACCAGCAGCGCTCCAGCCGGGACGGCTTCCTGCTCTTCCAGATCCAGTAGAGGGAGCACAAAAACGCACGGGTTTTTTTGGCCAAGAGCGTTTTTGGCTACGAACCACTCGGTGCTCGCAAGGCCGGACACTCCGCGTTAGGCTGCTCCTACAGTAATGTGTACGTGGTGCATCGCAAGGGCACCACAGGCAAACCTCTTGCTCCGAGTAGATCACACCATAAAAATCAACACTGTGAAGGAGTCGACCAGGACAGGCCAGGAAGGCTGCAGGAGCTGGCGGGGAGGAAGGAGAGGCTACACAGCAGGGCTGCCAACTCCAGCGATTTTATCGTGTCCCCTGCAGCACTAGGAATTTTTCCTAAAGCCAGCTCTCCAAAGTCTCATCATCACTTAAAAATTTCAGCTTTCAGCTCTTTGCTTGTTTTTGGTTTTTTTTAAAGGGATATATTTATCTCTAGGCTTCCAAAGTTCAAAACCAAAGCTGTAAAAATAAACCCCAAAGATTCAAAAAACAGGAAAAGCAATACAAGAATCCCCCAAATCTGTTGTCTGTACATCATGGGCAAAAGAATCTCAACTCGGGGAATTTCACATAATTTTACTTTATTTATTGCCAATTAACACACCATTAATTATTGTTTCAGAAACTGAGGAGGGAAAAAAAAAGGAGACAAAGCAGTTCAGCAACCACTGAGGGGAAGCCTCTTCCTATACCTTCCCAAGGGTCAACTTCACTCAAACACCTTTTCTCCCCCCACCCTTCCCAGCCTAACTTCCCCGGTTTGTGCCATGCCTTACCCCCAGCCCATGCCTTTGGTGGCAGCAGAGGTGGCTGTGGGGTGTGTGTGTAGTGCCTTCTCTGGCTGCTCCTCCTCGCTTCTCATTCATCCTTAGGCTGCTCCTTGCTCCTTTGCTCCATTTCCCCTGAGCCAGGCTGGACTCCTCCTCCCCAGGTCCCAGTCTCCCCCAAGGATGCCCCCGCTTTGGCCTCAGGTGGCCGCAGCCCTCACGGGTGACCCTCCCTGCACTCTGGGGCAGACACGATCCCTCGGGGGCACTGCTGAAGGGCAGCCCAGGTGATGCCCCCCACCCCTGCAGCCCCTGCTACCGAACTCACCAATTTTGGCCCAATATAATACACAGTTTCAACATTTTTTCCTTTTAACATGGTGCTCTGTTTCTTAGTGATTTTGCCAAAATTAATGGAAAAGGTCTATACATATATATATAAGGGAAACACCCAGAGCATTACAAGTCTTAAAATTAAAGCATATAAGAAATACTGTAAGGGGGAACTGGAGGAAATCCAATAGGGAAGTAGCAAAGAGCTCATCTTTAAACCTCCTAATCTCAGCTGTATCACTGCAATGGACTTGGGTCAAGCACAAAGGACTTGCCCTGCTTTCTCATCACATCCTGGTCCCACCTGGTGGCTGCCAGATTTTAGAGACAAGTTTATTATAGATCTCTCTGGACTATCACAGATAGCCCTGGAATCCTGCTTCTTGTCCTCAGCCTTACCCTCTGAGGAAAGCAAGAGGGACCCCAGGGTATCTCACTTGTCTATGCCTCAGCACTCAGCCTGTGCTGGACTTAAATAACTGTAAATAAATCAATTTCTAAAGGTAACCAAGAGTAAACCCTTCAGTTTCCATACACAAAATAGCACTTGGACTCTACATACCCACCCAAAAATGAAGAGATAGCAAATAGAAAACACCCCAACAGAAATTCTTGAAAAACAAAAAACATAGACAGTTAAAGTATGTTGAAAAAACTTCCCATGGAAATGCCTAAGGCAGGTGCATTTCAGGGTATTTTCCTGCTTTCACAAATTATTTCGAAGTTCCAGCATTATTCTCCTTGAACTGCAGAGCATGTTCAAACTCAAAATTCCTGTAAAACCACAGCATGTCAGCAATCCCAACTTCTCATTTATCCACGGCTGTAACTGGGTCATAAGTGAAGAACACGAAGTGCTGCTCTTCCTAAATAAGCTTACTGGTCAGCAAGCGTACTTCTGCTATGCGAAAACATTAACAAACTTCTACAGAGAGTTTAACTATTATATGCAGTCCTTATTAGGTATTGTAGCCCTCTACCAGGACTTTTTAGAAACTTGGGCTTTCTTGAAATTCTAAAGCGACTCAAAATCAACAGTGAGTGTATGTCTGATGAGCATCAGATGCCGTCCTCATTGACAAACAGCTGGCTAGTTCAATAAGAGAAAAGCAAAAAATGTTGTTAAAGTAAGCAATGCAAACTAGGTGAGGGTTTTGGAAAGGAAAAAAGAGAGACAGAGAGAGACTAATGTCAGTGCAGGTTGGTGTGTTCTTTCCCGGGCAGAGAGAGAATACGGGGGGAAAGTAAAACTGGGAAGATCTGTGTAGAGGGAACCTTGACTGCAGCTTCTGACAACTTGCAACTTTGCCTACACCTAGACTTGGTCCTCAGTAATCCTTATTAAAACAAGAACAAAAACCACACAAATACATCACACCAAAATGCAGCAGCTACATGGCTGTAAAACACAGACTTTTATCTGATGGAACAGACAGGATGCACACTCCTTCCAAACACAAGCAGCAGAAAGCCACAGAAAGTGGCCAAGCTGCACTGGAACCTTCCGTGTGCCCCACCTGGCAGCACCTAACACATCCTCCCCTCCCTGCCCTGGAGGGAGCCAGCCTCCTGCCTTCATCCCAGCGGGACTCCCCGTGCCCTGCAAAGTCCCAGGAGAGCCCTGGGCCAGCACTCCTGCGCTACCCCATTTCCTCCTGACACGGTTTGTTCCCGAAATAGAAGCAGGTTCTCTCTCACAGGGGGCTGCTGCATTGAACAGCGCAGCCACTCAGACACTCGCTCAAACCGGTGGCTCCTGTATCACGTCATTACTACAACCAGTCCTGGGAGACTTCTCAAGCTCACCCTGTCAGGCAGAGTGCTACAAAGGTACAGAAAAGTAAGAAAGAATCACAGCAGTAAGTATGTACATTTTCCTTGTGTTTTTTCCCATCTTCTTTCTCACCAGAGTGTTGAAGAAAAAGTTTTGTTTATTTAGTCACCATTTTCCCAATTAGTTTTCCCAATTTAAAAAAACAAACAACTACCTTGAGTTTTTTCTCTGCAGAAAAAGAAATGAAAGCCATCTCAAACTTGTATTTCACATTATTTCAAAAGAGTAAGACATAACCGAAGTACACCTTTTCTCAGCTGTAGAAAGCCATGAATTTGCAATTTTTCTTATTTTAAGATGGAAGGGAAGGGTCCAAGTTGTTGTCATACCCTATATATTTAAGGCTTAACAGCAGCAGTTTGCAGTATCACGATCTCCAGTTTAGAGCAACAACAACAACAAAATCCTTTAAGTCTCATGTTGTTCCACAAAAATCTGGTTCCTGAAAGAACCACTTTTCCAATCCTGTTCTCTTTTTCAGCCTGCATCTAAGATGGGTCCAGTGCACCTAAAAACATGGGCATGAGTAGGCCAAGATTGCTGTAGTCCATGTCTCTGCTCTCTTGTCACAGCCCTGGAAACCCTAAAGTCCCCGGGGCAGTGCTACACCCCAACTCCCTCCCAGCCCCACACCCCAGATTTAAGGGGCTGCACGTGAGAGTAGGATAGATCAGGGTTTAAGCAGGACCAGGGAAAGAGGACTGGGAGGATAGGCATTACAGCACATCTTTGTGAAACTATAATCCGATGGAGCTGGCTTTGGCCCGAGCTGAAATAAGAAAGATTTGGTGTGGCTGCCCCATGCAAGGCAGTCCAGACAGCTCCTCCTCCAGCCCAACAGCGCCCAGCCAGCTACAGTCAGAGCCAGCCTGGGGCTGATGGACCCAAACCAGCTGAGGTTTGCACTTCGTTGCCATTTCACAAGTGACCATCGCAGCCGCGGCTCCTCCCCAGGCCGCAGCAGGCAGCAGCACATTGAACTGCATCTGTTTGTAGCACAGGACTGAGTTGCCAACTCACAGGCGTAGGATAACAAGCACTATTAATCTTGGCTTAAACTGAGCCATTGTTCTGGAGATTGGACATCTCTTATAAAATCCCATTATTAGAGACTATTTGCCATCTATTTCTGTAGAAACTTTTTGTTTGTTTTGTTCTATTTTAGAAAAAATTTTCCCCTTCCCTTTTCCTTAAGTCCTATTGTACTTACAGAGCCTTAAACAATAATCCACTCAAGCACAACCATGGAAGTGGCTTGAAGGAACAAAAGCTGCTTCTGGCATAGCCAGTGCATCTGACTCTCCCTGCATACAGCTGCCTGTTACTGCCTCTGCAGATCCGCAGAGCACCAGCAGCTACTGATTTCCCTCTGCTCCTCCTGTGTGTTGGATACAAAATAAACTGTAAACACGAGGAGTCTACTCAATTTGTACTTGCAGCATCAGCTAAGGGTGCAGGTGAGTCACAAGCAAGTTCTGCAGCCTATCTTGCTAAAGGAATAGGGAGAAGACTGACCTGAAAAGAAAGCAGTAGGCATGAGTAAGACAAATTAAAAAAATAAAAATCTAACTCCAGGGAGACAAGGCAGTGGAAGCAAAGTGTCTCAGGCTCTGCTAAAGAAGATTATTGCCACATCTAGCAGTTAGCACCCACCCAAGTAGAGTGCCATCAACTTAATTCTCAAACGAGACTAGCAGAACAGCGAGACAGGATTAGACATGCTTGTTTTTAACCATTCTTTGCTCTCTCTGGTGGAATACTATCAGCACAGCATTGGCATCAAAATTACTACCCTTCAAATGCACAGAGCACGTTTTTTAATTTTACATGTAGCAGTTGTGTCATCTGGGGTTATTTATTTTTCAATATAAAGTGGTAAAACATATTTAATCTGTTTTGAGAAAAGAACAAATTGATTCAGTGAGCAGTTCAAGGCTCTCCCTGGAGACACTCAACCACACTCAGAAATCTGGATATAAGTTGAGACTTTGCTAAAGTCATTTTAATTGTAGGTCATAAGAAATGTCAAGATATAAACCACCAAGGAATACTAAAAATTAAGCTATCATCTCTGAGAGTAACAAATGTCTTATATTTGGCAGTAGAATAATTGCTAAATCTTTACAGCACTACCACTTAAGGACAGTAGCAGAGCAAAGGGCTTAAAACTACATGCAACACATGTGCATTATTTTTGCCGGGGGGCAGAACCCAAAACCTACATAAAGTGAAAAAATACTGGAGGGAAGGAAACTTACACCTCCACCAAAAAAAATGTAGTGTTTTAATTTCTTCACTTTGTTTCACTACACTGAACATCCGTTAATAAACAAGTTTTGCTCTGTTTTGGTCTGAAAACGTTCCTCCCTGACACAGTTTGGAACAGGGGTGTGTGTACAGCAACACGGATGTGCAAAAACAGAGCATCAAAGTGAGGAAAGTTGGTTTTTCATAAAACTTTTAAAACAAACAAACAGAAACCCACAAAGACCACACTTCTAGAGCTTTGTGCCTAGGTTTTACAAGGAAAAACTCTTCATGTTATCTTAGCTAAAATGTACTTCTTAAACAGGTGTTTTCCTGTAGAAGGTACACCCCAACTTCTGCATTTTTGGGCTGGATCTCCCATTTACTAAAACTCTTTTATAGAACTCAGCTGAAATCCCCAAAATTTTCCTTTGCCCACTTACCTCAAATAACAGTGATAAAAGAGGGCTCTGACCTTGGCAGATCAAAGTGAAAACCCCTCCAGTTTAACCTTCTTAAACCAGAGGAAGTTAAAAATTAAGTGCATTTTCAACACCAAAGAACAATATCTGAGAGCTCTTACCAAAGTACCTAATGGAAACATATAGAAACCATTTCATTCTCCCACGTTCTCCAATCTGAAAGTTAAAAGGTCAGCAATGTAAAATCAGGAGCAGAATTTTTTTTTTACTATCTCTGCCTAATAACCTCTTAAACTTGATCAACATACAGAGCTGCTTTCCTGCCCCTACCTTCCACTCCTGGGAGTGGAGATGAGGCAGCTATTTCCCTGCTTTTAGTAAAATCAGAATGGAACTCACCAGTGAACAGCATTTTGAACAGAAAGCAGTTCAAGTGATGTGAAGACCCGTATTAAGGGAAACAAGCTCATGTATGCGGAAGGAAAAAAAAGTAATTTAACACCATATATTGCTGCCACTCAACTCAATTACAAACATCTATTTTGTTGGGTTTAGCCACTGTCCCTAGCAGGTGTGCCAAGACCTGTGGGTGACATTCCATTTCTCTAAATGTGAAGGTAGGCATTTCACAGAAGTTTAAATCTATCCTCTGCCAAGTCCATTTTCTTGAGTGCCTTCACATCAGCTCACTGAATACTGCTGTACTCTAACCGCCCTCTTCTGTAATACTAAACACCACATATATCCAACCCCGTGTCTGGACCGGGTGCAGCAGGGGGGCTGTTGCCTGCTTTGCCTGCCTGAGTGGTGCTGTCATGGCAGGGAAGTGAAGGGCAGGAAAGCTGCAACACTATGACCCAAATAAGATGCACGCAAACACAATTTCAGACATCCAAGCCTTTAATGCAAATTAATGTCAGAGCAGTAAAAGCTCCAAAAGGAATAATTGCACAGATGTCTCAGAGGAAGAGTCGTATCTTGGGATTTAATAGCCAGAAGCAGTTTTCCCTCCATCTTCTCTTCAGGTCATTTGGTTTCAACAGACAGTGCTCCTTGCTGTCTATCACACAAGCTATTACACAAGTACGCTCAAACTGGTAGCCCTGGATTCTGGTTTTCTGGTCCCCTGGAGGGCTGCAGGGGCCTTCCCTGATGCCAAGCCCTGCCAGGCTGCCCATGCTAAAACTCGAGGTCATCCATAGCATTGGAGAGGCAGTGTTACACAATTCATGCTCTGCATGGACATCTGAGCTGGAAAGACAGTCATTTCAAAGCAAGATGCAGTTTGCCTCGAGATCTTCCAAGTTTTACTGCAGGCTGTTCTTAAAATCTTCCACTGATAGCATTTGTAAGACTAGAATTAATTTTCTGTGACACTGAAAGAGGGAGGGAGAGACCCTAAACAAAACCCCAGTCCTGCCTCACTGACTTCACTCCTTATATCTGCACAAATACCCACTCGTTTCTCTGCTGTCCTTGAAAGCCCTTTCTCTCCAACACACCAAAAGCTTTTAACCCATACTGAAGCCACTGTCTCCAGCCCCAGCTCCAAACAGGCACTGCTGTGGCAAAGCCACAACTCTGTAAGAGGTGAGCCCTGGAAAATCCTGCCCTGACACTTGGGGATGTGGCTGCCACGGCCAGTCTGCTGTGTCCCTGCAGCAGAGAGGAGGCTCGCTGCAGCCCAGCTGGCCAGGGGCTTGGATCACACCTCTGCTTTACATGGGTGTGGGGTGGTTTGGTCAAGGAAAGTGCATTTTTTACAAGAAAGGGGACTGAGTTTCAACAACTGAGCAGAGGCAAACAGTGCCTTCTGGCAGCTCCTCTCCGGGGGTGGGATGGACATCCGAGCAAGGGTGAATTAAGAGGGAGAACAGCTGTTTGTTCAGTGAATGAGTCACAGGACTCAGCTATTAATTCTTCCTCTCAAGAGAATATACCCCCATGCCAGCCCACCCACCATCCTATAAAACAAACAAACATATAATGGAGGTCAGGGAGGGGGAGCTCAGTAAGAGGAAAGGGAAAAAAAAATAGGAAAAAAATAGCCAGGCATTTAATATTTACATAAGAATGAAATGTTTCATTAATTACATACAGAATCAATTTGCAGCTATTTTCCTTAAATTTCTCAGTCAAACCCACAGATTTGAAGCACTTTGAACTGTGCTGCGCCAGTAATTGTGGATGAATATTTTAGATCAGTCTTGAATCACAGTAGTGCACACACCAAATGAACTAATAAGCTACTCATGTGTGGACTACTAATGCATTTTCTTTCTTTGCCAGACAGATGGAGTAGAGTCTAAAATCAGTTGAATTGGCTACTGGTAATCTTCAGAAAGGCTTACAAAAATCTTTAGTTCTACTGTTTTATTAAAAATACCACTCAATAGCTTGCATGCATTAGAAAGGAGCTGGGAATGTGCAGAAAAACCCAAACAAGTTTAAATGATACGAAGGAAAAGTCAGGCAGTTCACGTGACTGTAGCAAGCTCCAGAGAGTGACAATGAATTGTGAAATGTTTTTAAAGGACTACTGCAAAGTTGGACACCTTTGCCATCTATATGATATTTATCACAATACAACCATTTATGGGCAGTCAATTTACATCACATATAGCAGCATACCAGTTCTATAATCTGACAGATGTGTTCTAGTTTACAGAAGCATCTGTTGAGTCATCAGGACATCAGAATAGTTAATTGCACTTTGGGAATGCTTTCAGAGATTAAAAGTTGCCTTACTTCAAGCAAATTTTAAGTGTCCTTATAGATTAAACTCCTTTTTCATATACAAAATTAACATATGTACCCACACTCCAGAGAAACTAATGTATGAAATGTAAAGAATAACTTCCCTCAGGGATCATCTGTTTTCTTCCGCCTCCTGTGCACTGCCTCACACTGTGCTCAGCAATATGGAGCAGAAAACAAAAATACAACTTGAATCATGCATGATTCTGAAATATAAACTAAGACATGGGCTACACTGCCTGGGCAAAGACTACAGGAGAAGCTGCTTTGGGTCAAGAACTTTTAAAAAATGTCTAACAGCTAAAAAACTGCGAGATGATGTCTTTTTTTTTTTTTTTTTTTTTGCAAAATGCTTATAATTATATTTCAGAAGGTTTTATTACTGTTAATTCTAAAAGGAACATTGTACAGGCTGTATCTTTCACCACCACAAGAGTATGAGACAAGCCAGGAGAACCACCCACAAGATTAAACACGGACTGATAGACACTGAGCCGTCCTCCAGCTGAAGTTTTACCAATTGCTTCCCATACACAGCTAAGGACTGGAAGCAAGCAAACTCCATTCATACATATACTGAAATATTTTAATTGAAAAGAGTAACACTTGTGGAAGACTCCCTATGAGTTTGCAATGTGTGTGAGCAGATGAGATCTTTCCCATGCTTTCAGCCTGAATTTCCTTGCAACCTTTTGGCTTCCTATAAGCAAGAGGATTAAGAAAATGTATTTCTTAGAAAGAAAGACCTATCATATAAACTTTGATTTAAAGCAATTTAGCAGTGGATTTTTCGTTTGGTTGGTGTTTTACCAAAAAAAACCAACAAAACCAAATGCATCAGTCAAAAAAGGTGTATTTGGCTGTTTCTCAGAAGTGACTGAATCCATCTGGTCTGTAGCTCCCAAACCACAGGGATCCCATGATTAATTCAATGAACTATTTGGTGTCACTCAAGAAGTGAAAAACTGAAGTGATCATAAAGCTGAAGTGCAAGTGCATAACCAAGAGCACCATACAAGAACACAGACACCAACACTGCATCCGGGCTTTGCTTCCTATGAATCCTGAAGTGACAGCACACCTCAACCTAACCGGACTGTTATTCTTTAGTGCAGAACAAATCAAACTTGAAGTCAGAGTGTAAAAGTTGAGACAAGCACTGCAATCATGACCGTGCTTTAAAAAGGTGCCATAGTTCTGAAGTTACAGCATATTCCCTTGCTGCTAAACCAAACTCAGATTGCTGTCTCAGTTGCATTAAATTATTAGCTAATTAGCCCTGAGTAAGGACAACAGTATGTTGATGCTGGCAAGCTGTGAAAAGAACACTTCAGCAAAGAAGATCAATAGCATTTTTTGTCTGGTTTACAATAAGAAAACTGCTGGCCCAGGTTATGAGTTTAAGCCATTTTTCATTTGGCAGACAAGACAGTACTGGTGACAGATCAATACAGTAACTTTATGATAGGCTGCTGCTCCTGCAGATGGCAGGACCATAAACAGGCATCATTTTTAAAGCCTGAAGCAATCCATTACTTGGACAGAAACCACCTGACCTTTTATAATATTTACACTTTTCTACCAAAAAAGGACAATCAGAGAACAAAACAAGGGAAAATCAGCACAATTAGCTGTCTTGCAAGACAAAAGAGAATATTACTTGTTTGAAAGTCAGTATTTAAAGTAACAAAGCTTTGTGTGCTATTTGGGAGATCACATTAAAGCCATAAGGTTGGCACCAGGGAACTACTCATCCCTTCAAAGAGAAAATGTTATTGGGGATCACATCTTATATGATGCAATTTTCTTACCTCTAGGTAATGTGGGATAACAAAAGAGCCTATTTATTAATCTTTAAGGAAAAAAACCCGAAACAAATCAACCACTTTAATGTGTCATTAAAACATTAAATCAGTCCCTTTTAACACCTACAATTACTATGCATTTCAGAGAATGCAGTTACAAATGGGCAGTTATTCTTCCCATATTGCAATATACATACTGTAGCATTTGCACAGTCGGTTTCTTATTCTGCACCAGTACTGGGATTGTTGGGATTGCCTATAATCCACTATTTTAACAAAGGAAAAGCAAAACAAAGAGAAAGATTTTAAAATTCTGGTGGTTTTTATGGCAAGACCTCTAGCTGAAGAGAATGTAAGGGACAGCACCTTAATAAATTATTCAGGCCACATCTTCAGATAAGGACCCAGGTGGAGCATGTGGCCCTATACTTACAGTCTTCTCTTTACTATAAACATGAAATAACCACAGAACATGGTGAATCAATCATACAACCAGCTTGCCTCTGCCTCTCTGTCTGAGGCTGGTTTGTGTCAATTACTGCAGAAATATCTGCTTAAGCAGGAAACTAATTTTACAAAAGCACATTGGGTTCATGGGCTTTCATCAATACTTTTTGGTTGCTGCAAGTAAGTAATTAACATTAATGTCAACATAAAGGATAGAAGGAGGAGGAAAGTATTAACGAGCACAATATAAAAACTGAGCTGGCTGCTTCTTCCCCATACAGTACTGCCATGCAACCGGCTCCCAGTCCATGCCTGAAAAATGAGTTATTATTAATTTGGTCGCTAATTTTACTTTGCATGATGTAAGCAAACAGCACTACATTTTCCCCTTAACGAATGCCAATTATACACAACATTAGTTTAAAAAACAACAGAATAGCACACAAACCAGAAGTCTTTTGACTGGGCTCCACTCATGCTAAGAATAACTTGGCACACATGTACACGGTGCTGAATCTGCCAGTCATTTGCTTTGCTCCAAAACTCCCCCCTCCGCATCTTCTACAAGATCCTAAATACATGAAGCCGTGTTAAAGCAGGAAACCTACGTATTGAACCTATTTTTAAAACGAATTTCTTTGAACTCAAATGCAAGGGACGGTTTCAGCAGTTTCACGTGTATAATCTCATGCGTTTTCAGCAGGCACAAGGGCTCTTTATTCCCAACCGCGCACAGACGCTGCCCGCCACATCTGCCAGCCCACAGCGCTTGGGCTCAGCCCAGAGACTCTGTCAGCCTTCTGCAAAATCACTGGCGCAAACACACAAAGCAGCAGCCCACAATTCTGATTTGCAGGACACAAAATATCCTCAGAGATAACGTCTCTGTGACCAGGCTAAAAAGACACTAAATAAATTCAACGGCTTGGGTTTTGTCATTTTGTTTTGTGGTTTTGTTTATGAGGGGGGGGGTTAATTTTTTTTTTTTTATAGTGTACTAGGTTTTTGCTTGCAACACCTCCGCTCCCCAACAGTCCTAAGTAAAACAAAAGTCACAGCACTCAGAAATAATTACTGATGCTTCTTTTGCAGTGCCGCAATGACATCGTTTCAATTTTAAGACAATCCAAAGCATTTCATTCATGCTGTGGTGTGTGGATGCAGGTAGTGACCTCAGGCTGGCTGTTCTAGAACTCTGGTTCAGCCTCAGCACACCTGGGATGCAATCCCATTTCAACTGACTGCCACCTCTGGGAAGGAGGTTTGACAGAGCTTAGCTCCACAGACACTTGCTAAAAGCAGTGTTAGGAGTGATTATATAACCTAGCATGGGGGGGGGAGAGAGTGCAAAGGGAGGCAAGGGCTGTGCCTGGAGTGAAGGGGAAGAGAGCCCCCACCATCAAGTGGGAGACAAGGCCATGCTCCTCCTGCACCCTGAGTGGTTGTTACTTGCTTTTTGGTCCAATGACTCCTTCTCTGAGCATGCGCCCGCATTTCCACTCATGCTTGCTTTCTTTTTTCCCTACATCATATTGCATCTAAGATCCAATACTCTAATTCCTTTTCAGCAAGGTCTTCACAACAATGTTGCCCTTCTGTTATTTTCCTCTGTCACTGTTAAGATGGAAACTAAATCCTTACACCCAGACCACTCCCTGCAGATTCCTGTTCTGTCCTTTCTTCAATCAAATTCCCTAGACTTTTTGTATTGACTTTTAATCAATAAACACACTAATACTCCTTATTCTTATTTTCCTATTAAAATGACATGGTTCTTGTCTGAAGATAAGACCATGTAAACAGCTTTACAGACTTTAATATTAGCATCGAAGGAACCCCATTGAGGACCTCTGCAATTTCTTTTGAAGAAAGAGTATATAAGTGACAAATCCACAAATACAAACGACCATGCAGCAACTCTGCTACTGTTCATGAGGTTAATTAAGTTGTAGGGAAAGAAAACCAGGCTTCCAACATCATACCAAACTTCCTTGTCATTATAGCTCCAGACTCCACATTAGCTACAAAAACCATAAACACCACCTCATTATCTGTTTTTCTTTCCTAGAAAAACCTTGCTTGAAAAGTTACGTCTTAACACTTGCTTCACATCCATCCAAGAAAACCCCAAAAAACAAAAAACACCCCAAGAAAACAACTGTGTGTTTTGGAGATTATGTTCATGTGAGAGATATTCAATATTTCAATATTTGCTACTGTAACAGAAGCATAAACTATTAGTCGGATAGAAAAGCATTTGTGAAAGATGTCACCTCCTCTTACGTACAGTGCCACAATCATATTTACCTCCATGATGGTGACCACAGGGCAAGCTCACAATGCATATAATAACAACACAAATAAGGAAACTCAAACCACAGCGTTGACATTGCACACTGCCTGTGCCACCATCCACCAGAGCCAATCCTTTCGAGCGTAATAAAGTGAAGGTATTATAATTAGAGAGTTCATAATGCCATTTAATCAAGTGTGGAGCTGGAGCACAGTGGGTTGTATACCAAAGACAAAACCACATGAAGCAGTACAATGCTGAGTGCAAGAAAGGGCACACATATTCTTCAGGGAAAATAACAAGTTACTACAAAGCCATGTTTGTTTTCAAGTACTCAGTCAAGAGTTTGCATACTAGGTAATTTTGCATCATGAAAATAAATTATTTCATAAACTGAAAATGAACTAGGACCACAAAAATGTCTTTTGATTCTTACAGACAGAAAACCCCAGTTTCAAGTTCTTAATTTGTGAATGAATTCTTTGTAGTTTTACTGCAAGAATTAATTGTTCTTCAACAATATTATAATTATTTTTCTACTACAGCTTATTATTTACAAAGTGCCTTATAATAACTAACCAGATTCTGTGACACCTGTAGCAGTCTCCATGTAGTGAGGCTGAGACAGCAGTGTTGTGAGCTATCGGCAGCAGAACAGCAAGGGCCAAGTGAAATCAGGAGTAAACAGAAAACTTTTCCATAATCAACCTATTTTTCCAGGGGTCACAGAATCCTTGGCACACCTAGCGTGAGATGCTTACCACTATCAAGATAATGATACAAATGCTCCTTCCCACGTCTCAAAACTGGACTGGGAATTACCCTGATTCTCTCCCATGAAACAAAAAAAAGTATGCTTAAACAAAAAAAAATAGTCAGAAATCAGGAACCCCCCTTGCAAACGGGAGGGATCAGACACTGACTTGCATGTTTTAGATTAGCCTCCTGACAGACCTGAAAGATCTTGCACACCTGCCTGCCCAGGACTCGTGTCTCGCTGGAAAGCAGGAGTGAACACAGCACACAAGGAAGGACCCTAATGACAACGGCTGCAGCTACTACTCGTTCCCCCTCTGATACACCAGAGATGTCTGGCACTATTCTTTATTGAAACAAAGACTACTCCTGTCCTAAGCAACTCGTATTTTAATCATACCGTAACGTTTTTAGGAAAACATCAAAAATACTTTCCATTTTATCTATGGAGAACCTTGCTTGACAAAACACAGTCAGGAGCATCACCACTGAATGTTCTAAAAAAACCACATGGGATTTGGAGGACAAAGTGTTATAGACCGTATCTTGATCTTGAGACTATCAGAGGCCAAATATAATTTTTCATTATAATACATATATAACAATAAATATAACCTAATGTATGTATCCAATATATCAGGTAAATCTAAAAACACACAATCAACATTCAAAAAATTCTAGCAGAAAAATGATGTGGCAGCACAGAGCTTCCAAAATTACTCATGGACAAGCAAGAGTCTTCAGACAGAAGCGTTATTTAAAGATTTATTACATATATAACAGCACGTTCTCAAAGGACTGCAGATCAAGAAATGAAAAGGTCTGAGCTAAAACAAGGTCTGACTTAGCAGCCATTAAAGCTGCAGAAAAGATTCCCATTGGCTTTAGCCAGCATTGGGTCATACCCTACTCACACCACTACGCAACTTTCCTGTGCCTTTCAGCTTATTTGTATGACAATTCCACACTCAGCCGATCCCAAAAGAGCAAGGTACGACCTTTTGTCTGCCTGGATATTCTGCACAGACAACAGCATGACACTCCTAATGGCCAAGAAAGGACTTTGCAAACTAAGAGCCAATTTTACCACACACTGTAGAGTCCCACACAACCTTTGCCATCTCTAGAGGAGCGCTGGATCAGGAGCCATTTATCTTACCATATTTTCAAAGTTTTACAGACTAGTTTCTTCCTCCCCTGCCCATCATGCTCAAGCCCTTTTTCATAATTGCATGTTCAAAGCAAGAAAGCCACAGAGATCACATGCTTTTATCACTTATTCCCTAATAGCTCATTAATTTAAGAACTTGCATTGATTTTAATGGGTCATTTACAAATTTAAAATACTTAGGTGTTTAAGTTCTGTGGGAATAAGTATTCCAAAACATCTCCTATTGTCATGAAAGGGAAATGAGATGTTTGCACATCTGCACTCTAAAAAGTACTTGTTAAAATACGGGAGAATCCTTAAAACACAAAAGAAAAACACAATTTAAAGTACACCAAAGAAAAAGGCAGGACAAATAGCTTAGCCCTCACTTAACAGATATACACCATAATTCACAGCATTGAAATGGATGAAATAAAAGTCTTTATTAGTGGAGACAAATGTTTGTCACCTTATTCTCCAAGATGCTATTCTTCCATAACTATGGTATATATTCCCAGTTCAGTCTGAGGGATATTTAGGCACATGATGTTAAGCACAAAACTTGAGGAACATGAATCAAGTCGAAGTGCTGCAGAACACTTTAGCCACAAGCTGTAGCTCCCATCAAACAGGACATAGTCGAGATAAAAACCATGCTGTTCTAACATCCTTAGGGATTTATCTTGCGAGCACTAACTGATAGTTTTGCTTGTGAGAGATACTGGCAAAACAGAGCAACAGCACGGACAAAAACGTACCTGAGATCCTTTATTGAAGCAGGTAATTTTAATGAATGCTTCATTCTCCTGCTTTTGACTGAACCTGTGCCATGATACTAACACCTATTTAGAATCCCATCCGTTTCACTCTGCTTGCATGTGCAGTGTTGATTCCACAAGCATCCCACAGGGCCATTTACACCAAAGAGTATGTTGGCTGTACTGATTACATACTTCAAATGCCGTTCGTGTCTGTCTCTCAGAAAGTCTGCAGCACCTTGTTTGAAAGTTGAGCTTTTTAAGAGCTGCAAACTGGCAAACTCAAAAATCAGTGTCCTAATCCAAAACTGAAGGTTCCTATTTTCCTGTATGTTCAATAGAAAAATTTCCTTTTATTATTTTCTCTTGCTCTATTAACTGCTATCTAAAACATTAGCCCTTTATTTGCACCATAGTTTCTTGTTAATGCATCAAAGTGAAAACCAAATGCAGTTGTTCGACATGGATTAAAACTATTCAGCATCCACTTCAAATAAATGAGTGTTCCACACCTAAATGCATTGCATCATACCTCTTAATTTTTTTTTATTTCAGTCATTCTAATTTTCCCTCAGGCAAGACACTAGAATAATCACTTTATTGTTACAATTACTGACAGTGACCCTCAGAAGGTGATAGCATTTTGATCCCATTTGATTACATTAGTCTTAATAGATTCTAATGAAAATACAAGTAAATCCTTTTTCTTATCACTCATTCTCATTACTTTCAGCAGTCACTATAACTTAAACGCTCAAAGGGCTTTAAAGCACACACAGAGCACAAATGAAAGAACTTGCAGGGCCTTTCAGCTACATTTTCAGCTTTATTTAAATTCACTGAACAAGTTTAGGGAAACTCTAAAAACGGATTCCCAAGTGTCCCAAGATAGAGTTGTCACAGTGCCAACTGAGGTTAACCCTGTACAAGACTGACAACACAGCAGCAGCCCACGGGAGACAAGACCCAGGAAGGCTCCACCCGAGAGCTCACATTCTAAGCAAAATCAAATAAACAGGGTGTACCTGGAAGGGCATAAAAGAAAATAAATATGACTATTTTTACGGACTGACTTCTTGCTGACACTGCAGAAGTATTGAGTTGTTAGGTGGAATTTGAGCCGAGCAGGCAGGGAAAGGAAAATCTTATAAGGAAGCATGTCCCATGTGCAGAAGGTGATGCCAGCCAAGGCGTGAAGACTCATGGGAGAAGCAGGTGGCCAGAGCATCAAGACTCACACTACTGCAAGAACAGCCTTTCTGGCAAAGACCGTCACCCACAGGTGCTCACATCCACAGTGCCCGAAATTGCTCTGGCAAGCCAAACACAAATGCACAGCTCCAGTGGGTAGCTGTCATCTGTATTTCCCTACCTGATGGCACCTTTAGAAAACAGAGGTCCCGACGTGAGAAAGCAGAGTAGCCCACAAATGAGCCAACTGTGCTGAAATCTGGTTTGACTGCAGAGGTCAGGACAGCTCATCAGCCAGCTGCTCTGCTATGTAAGTGTAACGAGACACTCGCAGCTTGCTGCCCCTCCAGTGTAATTGCACATCTTGTTCTTTGTAATCATCCTTACCACTTATACGCTGCTGTAGAGACGTAACTAATCCTGCCCGATCCCACTGAGAGGCAGGCAGAAAGTATTACCATCCCCATTTTGCAAATGGAGAGAAATATATATTACCTACAGGAGTCAGTTAATGAGTGGAAGAACCTGATGCACTTCCACAAGCCTGGGAGGATTCAGCCTCCTGCTCACCAGTGGCCAACTCGGCCAGCAGAGGTCAAGTCATTTGTCAAAAGCCGTAGGGTGTTACTGGGAGACACAGGATGAAAACGTGCAGCACTGAAGTGAGCTTTGTTCTCAGGCCGCTCTACAAACCACACCCTGTAAATACCTGTGCCAGGTTGGTTTGGGATTTTTTTCCTGGTGGCTAGCGGGGGCTAAAGGTTTTTTTGTCGTCATTTTGGGGTTTGTTTGTTATTAAACTAACCCATAAGGTATTCTAATTAAAAATAAACAGAAAGTTTTGCTACAGTTTCTCAAGTGGAGAGAAACTACCCATAGTTTTAGTAATCCTGAAAATAAGTACAATTATTACTTGTTTTCTGCAGCATCCAGAAAATAGAATGGTAGCTACTGCCAGAAGAGAGAAAGTAACTCATAAATGAAATGTGTGAAAAAAAGACGGCAGCAACATACAAATGATGTGATATATATATACAGGAAACAATAAGGTGAGGAAGTAGCATGATATATTTTTCTGTTGTTACTAGGCCATAAAAGCCCTGGCAGATGGGGAAAGTTTCAATAGCCATTTTTTTATTATTTTTAAGGTCGCAAAATTAAAATTAAGTAAACGTAAACAGGTATTTCTGTGTTTAAAGCCAAACATCATCAATAATATTCAACCAACCATCCCAACTTCCATGACAATCATGAAATAACATTATTTGTTCCTTAAACTCTTCTGAAATACTTGGTTTACATTTTCTGTCTCGTATGGATTTAGCATTGCTAGGAACTTTGCGAATGGAAAATGATCCCATCAGCTTGGCTTAAACAATCATCTGATTCCAAAAAGCAAGGTTTTAGATACAGTTATCAACATGAGGCCGAGAGCGAAGTTGGGGAATTGACACCAGCATTATATTCAGATCCAGTGCTATTGCTCAGTCCCTTTCCAATGCACATTGCCCACCACAACAGGAGTTATACAGCCTACAACCCTGCACTGAAGTTGCTTCTCACTAGCAGGAAACATTCACAAAGCCATTCTAAGACACAGATTGATGTTTTAGCCAGGTCCACAGACAGAAACATCAACACAGTGGCTAACTAGATAAACTTTCCCCCCCACACTGTCTTAATGTTGTTAAGAAATTTTCCATCCTTTGCTAATGTTCGTTTTTTAAACTCTCTGCTTGAACAAAAAGCTTCAAAATAACAAAAAGGTTATTTTTCATCACCCTTAAAGGAACCCTCTCCAACCATTTTAGACTTGGGTGGGAGGTGAAAGGAGAGGATTTACCTCAAGAACTTAGCTGAGCAGCCAGCTGTTCCAACCAGGCCTTCATCTGGTGAGGCACAAGCTAGAACAGCACATTTCCCTTTTCAGCAATGAACAAACAGTTCAATACCTGCTCATCTCATGCATCTGTACAAAAAAAAAAAGAAAAGGATGATGCTTGCTTGTTGGTTGCTTATTTTCAGGACCTCTGCTGAAGGACACTCGGGTTTCATGGAAGGTACTGAGGGTTATTTTCTGTTTGAGGATGCCAACAGGATTCATTACTGTAAAGTAAGACTGCTTTGCCTATATTTAAAAAAAATACATTTTTCTTTGGCTTTGGAAGTGGATACAGGATTGAATATACCTTACACAACTGCACTGAGAAGACATGGAGGTGAATTATGTGACACTATGTACCTGAAATCCAACATTAACGTAAAAAATAACTTTCAGATAATCAATCCAGCTTGTTTACTGAACTACCTGGCTAACTGCCAAAAGACAGCAATTTCAAGGGGTTTTTATAGATTCACTCAGAAAAACAAAAATCCATTTCCTAGAATAGGACTTACAATTCACCAACTCCTTAATACAAAAGAAATGGATTAGAACTGTACCTTTTTTTAATCTTCAGTTACACAGCTTTACAGTCAAAACACACATCTCGGGGTAAAGCAACTCGCCCGTTTACATTACCTTTCATGTTTCCACATGCACAATTTGCCTACCAGTTTTTAGGGATTATGTAAATAGTTATTAACGTCATGTGGTTTTTAACTACTAGGAGAAAATCCCAGATAAAATTGCTCACCAAATGACCTTTATAGCTTTCCTTTAGCACGCAAAATTAAGCAAGAAAGTCGTGTAATAATCGTATGTGCTTTTTAAGTAACATTATTTCAGAGGGAATTTCTTTTTTTTTTTTAAGAAATAAAGCTGAGTTTGCACAAACCAGTAAGACACTCAGCAGACAGATCAGAAGATACATTCCAAAAAAATCTAGTATCAAAGTGCATAAACATAAAATACTTCCACACATTTTAAGGCCCCTGGAAATTATAACAGCAATCTTCTAAACTGATCTCTCCACTCCCACTAATAATCATTCAGTACTGCAGGGATCTCTGAGCCATAGAGCACTTGGATCATTCTTGGATTGTATAGCACATGAACATATTTTAAAAACTTGTAACAGACACAAATATATGTATACTACAGGCAGTTAGAACTATACTAAGGTGAAGTCAGAAAATACAGTATTTTTGTTCTTTTTTACAACATAAAACTTCATGCTTTTTCTAGCAAAAAGAATTCTGACTTATCATTGGAGGACTGTAAATGAAACTCATCAGTTGCTTGGGGATTTTTTTTCCAGCAAATGGAACTATTTTGGGCCAAAAACTGGGGAGAGAAAAGGGCGGAAAGGAAGAAGAGCAAAGAAGCCAACCCAGCCACCCCAGGGTACCTTGAGACAGCGGATACACAACATTTTCCAGCTCCAGCTACCCTATAACAACAGTGGAAGATTATTCTATTAGGATGGCAGAAAAGGGCCAGACTTGTATCACATCAGGTAAGGCCATGGCTGTGATGGGAGCCCAACCCCAGCCATGCAGGAGAATGGGACACACAAGCCTCCTGCCTCAGTTTCTCCACCTGAAGCAACACCACTTACCCACCTCACACCAGAGCCCTGAAAAGGTTAACTCATGTGTGCAAAGCGCTTTTAGAATGAAAGCACACTTTATTTCTCTCCTTTCAGCAATGGCAGTCAACCTCGCAGAAATCTGAGTAGCCGGGAGCTCCCTATTCAGCCAGTTATAAAAGTCACGGTTCTCCTGATAGCTCTGCGTGACCCACTTCTGCACCGCAGCACTATTCAAATGTCGAGGAGTTTATCAGTATATAACTGAAATGTTACGGGGGGAAGCGTATTAGTGGGGACAGGAAAAGGCAAAATTTATGACACATTAAAGGCACTGCTTATTCAGATGAAATTTATTATATCCCATTTGAGTTAAAATATCACATATGTATGAGACCTTAATGAAACCATAATCCAGACGGGAGCGGAGAGAGGGCTGAGTGAGCTGCGCGCTTGTGCAGAAGGAATTTGCTCCTGAAGCCTGGCAGGCAGAGGCGTAACCAGCTGCCTGTCTGCCTGTGTGTTCAGGGCCAGCATCAGCAACGTAAAAACAAAGATCCCTAAGGCCCTGGAAATTATTGGAAGTGAATTGTGGAAACAAACCAACAAAGGAAGATGTATCAAAGGTTTCAAATGTATTCAGTAGGAGACATTGTGGGGTAAAGGCACAATGAATCACAGCTGATTAATGCTAAGCCTGGCTCTTACTGCCTGCGTGCACAGCAAGTACCAAGACAGAAACCCAAATCCTGTGGGATGCTTCAGCAGTTTCCAAGACAAAAATGTGAAAACAACCATTTCCACAGAAAGGGCTCTTCCACAGATTATTTAAACCAAGTGGGTTTAGTCTATTCCATCTCTTACACAGGAGGCTTGGAGGAGGCTTTCACCTACCCTTCCTGTGGGTGAGGCATGGATACCCTTGCCGCTTGTTTGCAGATGAAGGAGTAGGAGGACAGCAACTGGATTCCTGGTTAGTCCCATTAACCATGTAGTGGTAGTAAACACGTAGCAGAGCTCAGTGAGTCTGGCCACTGCCCTTTCCACTGAAGCTGCCAGCGACTCACTAGCCAGGACGCATGTACACATACACAACGCTATACAAGATGCACTACAACTGGACTTCTGGGCCTCCTTTTCAGAGACTTCTTCCCACACTGCTGTCTCCACCCCCTCTTGTCCACCTCTGACCAGCACAGGACTGCACAAGGGAAGCTTGCATTTACAGCCTGCTGTTGGAATCACTGTCACAGAACAAAAGGCAGCAACATCAAAAGACATCAGCCTAGCTCATTTCAAAAATTTTGAATTTCTTCAATACCATCTCTCCTCTGTAGCTCCGTTTGCAAATACAACACATGCTGTACATCTTTGGTTCAGTTCATACAGCTACCGTGAGAAAAATTTCAAATACTGAATTAAGGAAGTCATAGTTCAAGGCGCCCATTATCAGCTGACTATGTCATCAAGAAATATTATTACTGAATATTTATTTGCTAGATTAAATAATGATTAAATATTTCTAGAAAGCAAGATAGCTGTCTTCAGCACCAGTTAACTAGGAAGCCTGAAAGAGTGGCAGCAGATGAAGGAGCCACTCTTACATCAACTGTTCACACCCGGTGTTACAGACAGCTGAAGCTCAGAGACCAGCAATAGCAATTGTCTAGGTGATGACCACATGAACTGCTGTCCTGGGAAGGCTTCTCCTAGCACTCACTGGCATGCTCTATCTTGTCTCATTCAAAATTAAAAAAATCTTCTTCTGTTTCTCATTCTTATTGATAAAACAATTAAACACAAAAAGCCAGGATGTATGTCCCTGCAGAACACAAGAGGTGGTTAAGGACAGACAAACTTAACTCTAATTTCCCTCATTTTGAACAAGGTGAAAGATTTTGAGAAAATCCATTTGAGGAGAAGTATTAAATCAATACACTGACTATGTTTGGCTTATGCCTATTTATGAGCCTCATACTTTGTTAAAATTGTAAGCCGATATTAAGTGTTACTATTGAAGCAAGTAAATATGTGCATTGTTCTTCAAACAGTAAACACGTAGCAAACTTATAAACCTAGAAATATAATGCATTTGTAAATAGCATAAAAAAATCCTGCGGCTGTATTTCTGAGCATCCAACATGAACTTTCACTTCAAAAAGACTCATTTCTCCATATGTACACTCACACATGACTGCAGGTGTAGTTAGAGCTCTGTCTAACACACAGGACAGCCTTAGCAACAATGGGCAGAATTTAGGAATTCTTGAAATGAACGTGTCATACAAAGAATGGAACATTGACAGCTAAGCAGATAATAAGCCTTCTTAAAATGCAAGTTAACAACAGCTAAATTGTATTAATGCTTTTACATCATTATTTTCTGAAATACAACACATGTGTACTGTACTGAAACATTGTTTTCAGAAAACAATGAAAAATCTGGTCCAGGTCAGTGATAGTAAAAAAAGGTACAAGAAACAACATGTCCTAGCATGGGCAATTATTGAAAAAACCCCATAAAAACATAACAAAAATAAACACCCCATCAACTAGCATTGGTCTGTTTTTATCTTTAGGTACCTTAATTTGTAATACTGGTTTATAGTTGCTTTGAGTAGTCACACCAAATGTATGACTTCACCATAAGCTTCATTGTAAGCAATGCTTACATCTCCTGCAGTTTGGTGGCTATCTGAGAAGACAGCATCTAGAATATGTGACCACTGAAGCAGAAACAAGCAGGAGACAGAGGATTTTCCTCTAGATACCTTCCTTTAATTAGCTTGACTTGCTCTATCCAAACACCTTCCCTGGTGATATTGTCTGGAAGGAAATGCTGCCTCTCGGAGCCTAGACGAGCACTACGGTACCACTCCCAAATGCCCACAAAGGGGCCAGGTGTCCGATTCCTGGCCAGACACAGGCTTGGTGGCACTGCCTTGTGCTCTGCAGCAAAATGAACAGCTCATTACTGGACTTGGAATTTTCAGTATCCCTTTTAAACTCGCTCAAATTAGGAAGTGCCCCTAGACAAGCCAAGGTGCAACAGGGACTTGCAGAAAGTAGATGCTGTGATTTGTGCTAACGAGACAGAAATAGCAGCATGACCGGGACCCGAGTACATGATATGACACGTGCAGCTGTCTAAATAGCTCTGCTGCCACTGTCACTGCGTGCTAATGGCATTCCCTTCTGCTTGGCCTCGTCTCTCCACTTCACACAAGAGCTTAAAAATTCAGGTCCTTCCAGCTCCACCTAGACTGAACTACTTATTTAAGAAAATAGAAAAAATAGCCACGCAACTAGTTAAGATATCACTCCTTTGGAATGGAGTGGGAAAAAAAGCTTGGATCACATGGCAAAAACTTAGGTTAGGTATCTCTTATTTCCGGTGTATTAAAAAAACGGTGGAAATTTTTGGGTTTTATCCATCTTTATGGAGGTCCTTTTCAAAGGAAAAGTAGTGGGAAATAAAAGGATTTACATTTTCTATACATTAACAATCAATGCAATATTGTAAAAATATCAAAAGAGAAATTTCTGTTTACCTGCCATCTCCTATAGAATGTATTTTATTGGATAAACTACTTTCTGGTGAAGTACTGCATGCATTTTGTGCAGTTCTTTTATGTCTGAAATGTCTTAGAACAATTTCAAGCACAAGAACACGAGTTATAAATATCCCCAGTAATTCACCAGTCCAGCAGATGTATGCCCATGGTGCTGTCATGTCTCGTAATTTTAAAACCTTGCATTAATTTCAAGGGAAGAGAACCACACTTTTTTATTTTGAGACTTACACTCTAACTGCATTGTAATCCCAGCATAATGTTGGATGCAGCACCCCTGCAACTTCAGTTTCTTTTTCACAGCACCCATGCAACCCATATGATATCAAGAGCTAAAAATGTCAGGCAAAAGACCATTCTTCTCTAAGTGATTATGTGTCCCTACAACAGACACTATTCAATGTCAGCAAAATCCAGATCAACTCATTTTAGGAGGTTTTGGGAGCGTACATGTTTGGTAAATTCTAGATGCAATGAAAGGAACTTGGACCTAGACTTCTACTGCAGATTCTAAACTGGAAGAAAATTTTAGATAGACCAAGACAAGAAAAAAGGAGAAGCTTATTTGTGATTGGATTCTGGCACCAGAGTATTACAAACCAGCTAAACACAGTAAAATACACACCACTTTTTTACTAGCCAACAAGAAGGATGCTAAAACAGAAAAGAATTAATCTACCTTGCTAGTATAAAACATTTCTAGTGAAATACAGGTCTTTTCTGGGTCTGCCGCCTGCCAGATGGACTCTGCTGTGCACAATAAACAGAAGAGCTCTCACCAAAGGCATCAGTGATCAGACATTCAGGGCAATCAGTCACCGAAGAGCAAACCAAGCGCTGCTCTGCCCTCTCCTAAAATGTCTCCATGGCCAACAAAAAGCATCTGCTCACAACCAGTATCATTTTGGGTGTAGGGAGGACTGACTCCAGTCAGCTTTTGTAGACACGAAAGAAAATAGAGATGGTCAGCCCTTGTATACGAGGGCTTTTTACCAGCTCTAAATTCTCTTAAGAAAATGCCACTGCTTCAAAGGAAATTAAACCTAGATGTCAAAAACAATGCAGAAAATCACTTACCAAAAGTAAGCATTTCTTTGCCAGCATATTGACAAAGCACCAAATGCATTCAGAGCCCATAGAAATGTAGCAGGTTGAGTGTTTACATATTCTCGTTTTTGAAAAAAACAAACCAAACTACCTTGTATGTGGCTTAAAAGGGAACTACATAAATAGATATACCATTAAAGACTGAGCCATTCTATCTCAGGCAGTTAGAAAAAAAAGAAAAGGAATCTTCATGCCTGCAAGCCTAATACAAAAGTCAGAGCCCAAGATTCCTACTTGGCCTCAGGTGCAGGAAAACTTTATATCCCATGCAAGGAGCTCACAGCCAGCTGTGCATTGCCCCATTTGGTGCCATGGGGCACTGCCCACTGCTGGCAGCGCCATGCACCGGGGCAGGAAGGACAAGTGAGGGTGGAGAAAGCCAAGTTTGATGGAAACATTCAACATCTGCGCAAATTAATGAGTTCAACTTAATTATCTCCCAACAGAAAGATTAAATAGGGTGCAACTGGTGATATGAAATCATCCTAATGGGTTCCACTGCTTGAATCCACCACTCATCAAGCTGAATTGATTTTTAAACAGTGGAAATTCAAACAACTCCCATGAGAAAGTAACACAATTCCCATCTCAATCAAATACATTGTAATAGTTACATATGAAATGTGATTTTTCAAGAGGGAGAGTCGATTATTTCTTCGCCTTTCATTTCTGTAGGAGACCTGTGAATTGATGGTATTATCAGACAATGCTGGAATATCAGCACGCACTGAGGATGTAAAGTGTACAAGCACACTATGAACAGTATTTTGCAAATAACTCAAAAGTGCACTTTTAAATAAAGGCTGTAGCTAGGTATTACGAGTACTCATTTTTCAAGCAGGACAGTTAGCATATTGTTAAGGTCTTTATAATCCCAATCTTCCAGAAATAAACTTGCAAGTATGCAAATGTCCTTCAAGTAATTTAATATAGCAATTAATTTATATTTAATAGTATGTTCCCAAAGCAAATATTTCGAATTCTGCTGCTAATTTTGAGCATCCAACTGAGCTACTTCAAGTGCACCTGAATTCAGAAGGTGTCACAAATCCTTTACGCAGTTTTTACTTCAGCATGAACAATTTTTGAGCAAAAATCACTAAGTTCAAGGAAGCCCTGATTTTAGAAAAAAAAAAAAGACTGTGTATTTTAATTAAAAGACCTCCCACTGTTGCACAAAACTAATCCCCATCTTTTCACTTGTATATGAGAACATTTCTACATAAATACATGAAACATCATACATCTTTTTGAAGAAGTTTCTCTACTGTGACCTGAGGAGATAGACTCAACTTCAACTATTTCCACTTAAACTCATTAGAAAAGGATATAAAAAAATATGTATCTACAACTGAAAATAACTATCTAGACCTGAGATGCTGCCTGACAAGTCTTATCTCAGACATGATTAATGTGCTGACAATTTGCCAAAAAAGGGGTCCATTTATCTGCTCAGTGGGCAAGCAAACATTTGTGAGAACAATTGGTATCTATGCAAGGCAGCCACAGACTGAGTGGTCATCAGGTGTTAAGTAGCAACTGACATTTTAAATGGAATCCAAGGGCTGTCAGCATCAAAGGTTCACTGAACTGGAGCAACTGAAAGAAAGGTAAAGGCAAGGGAGCAAATGAAATAGCTGGATGTCTTCTCAGCGGTAGCTCTGTCTGTTTAATTTTATTTTTGCTAATCAATAGCACAACAATAAAGCATTTCCAATATTGGTTTTCTGTAGTAATTCTTCATTAAATCATACTTGCATGAAAGGAAATCAAACTTACACAGCTTTAGAGTGAGGCTCTATTCCAGGTGACATCAAAGACTAAAACAGGAGGGGAAAAAAAAAAGAAAGAAGAAAAAAACACCCTGTGCAATGTTAAATACCTAACAGGAGATGACAAATCAAATGGGAATTACTGTGGTAAAAACATAATTAAAAACTTGATTGAAGTTAAACAGAATTTACATAACACTACAAATTAACTTTATGCTGAAAGTATTCACTGGGAAAGCAATAAAAAGGCATTTCATTAGTAATCTATATTTAAACAGTATATACAATAGAGTTGTTCTAATGAGAAATGTAGGGTTTTTAATAACAGCAGTTTCCAATGGCTGCCAAGAGACATTGCTATCATGGAGATCTCTGCACATAAACAAACTATCTTTGGCAACACCATGTGTGGATTGTAGCCCTGAGACCCAGCACAGGTTGGTGCTTTACAGCTTCTTGTTATAAATTAACTGCCTTAAAAACATTGGTACACAGCCCTGGGCTACCCATTTATACTGGGCCTCCTGACTTTGTGTGAAGGCACAGCCCAATTTTAGCAGGACCAGGATTTCTGGTTTTCTTTAAGTTTTCCTTCCTAAAAATGCATTACATTTTCAGAACTACACATCTGTTGCTATGACATTTCATTCCCATTCCTTTAGGGACACAAACTATTTGAGACAGCGATGAAGAATCACATGGCAATCATTAACTAAGTCACATAACACTAAATTACTGGTAAAATAGTAATAATGAAAATAGTACTAAAAGCACATTAAATAGAAACTACCCAAAGGTGTAGCGTTCACTCCAAATGCTAATGACAAAACACAGACAGAAGAAATGAACTACTAAAATCCCGAGATGGAAAAAAAAAAAATTCATGATGGAGAACATAAATAGAGATTATTCCAGATTTCAAAAGGAATCCGGAAGGATCCCATTCCCTTCATGATTTCTCACTTCTTCCTTGTATCAGTCAAACATGTTTTGGTCTTTTGCAAGCCACAGATTCTTCACAGATTCTGCTGAAAGTTTAACAGGGTCATGGCAACAGCCCTGCTTGGTCACCTTTTATAAATAATCCAGCTGTCTCCTCAGGTCACCCAACCACAATCTTAGACTCATGTCCCCAAACCAGTGGGGTAGTTCACATCAATACTGTTTCCATATTTTTACTTTTTAAATCTAGTGGCAAAGTCTGCTATTTCAGAAAAGGATTAAGCTGCCTTCAGATGCAGGTAGATACTCATGACAGCTTCTGACTAGAATTGGGGTTTTGACACTTAGAGGCAGCTTGCTGCCTTTCTCTACTTAAAACTCTTCAGGGGAAGTCCAACCCAGGCAACAGTAACTGAAAGAAAAATAATCAACCAAGAGAAGAAAATTAATCAGAATCTCTCTTAACAAGAATGAAACAAAAAAGCTGCTTCTGACAGACTTTTTGACCTGACACAACTATTTTTGTACCTTTCCCATAAATAACTGTTGTGTGCTCTGGTACTATAAAGTAGTATCTAGTAAAACAAAGTAAAACCTACAAAAGCAAGGTTTGTTCTGTGTCTTGGCATGACAAACATCACATAGGTGCAGGTGAAAAGGGGCACAGCATACTATGAAACTATAATGTTGAAATGCATGCTACCTTCAAATGCACTCCAGAATATTCAGAATGAGACTTGATTCCTTCGTTTGACACGTTTCCCACCCTATATGAAAGGACTTAAGTGAAATGGCTGTAAGCCAAGTGATTTATTTCCCAAAGTGCCCCAAACACAAGCCCTAAGAGCAGGAATCAAGGGAGATGCTCTGCAGACTAACCTGGAGCCTGTCGAATAAGGAGCTCTTCTG
The DNA here is from genome assembly GCA_013400235.1 of Oriolus oriolus. Taxonomy (NCBI): domain Eukaryota; kingdom Metazoa; phylum Chordata; class Aves; order Passeriformes; family Corvidae; genus Oriolus; species Oriolus oriolus. The sequence continues at coordinate 2,234,658 of VXBT01010833.1, forward strand.
AGATATGGAAATGGATTGCAGGTTTTCTGATCACTGCTGGACTACTGCACTCACTGAAAGACTGTCCACATGCACATCCCCAGGTTTGTGGATCTGTGCTTTAGGAATCACTATTTAAAATTTTTTATGCCATTAAAAAGACAAATCATTCAACAATGTAAGTGTCTGAGACATGTTTTCCTACCAAACTGAGTTTGTTTTGGGTTATTTGTCAGTAAGAAATAAAACAAGCAAATGGTGCTTCATCCTGTTTTGGCTGCTGAACTGCATTAAAAAATATACACATAGAGATTAATTTCCTCACATTTGTTGAAAATTTCATTGACAACATTTGTTGAACAATTGTGCATCATGCCAGTTTCACTTTTCCTGTCCAAAACCCCATGAAGTTTTAGAATTATTTCTTTCTCTAAAACATGCATTTATTTAAAAAAAAAAAAAAGAACAAAAAGCAAAACAAACCAGACCACTCTATCTTGCCTAAGCATATGAATATCAACGTCATCTCCGCAAATGGGTTTTCTTGGAGTAGAAAGGAGACAGCCAGCTTACAAATCTCTCTAAGTAGATGGCAAGTCAGGAAAGATGCACAATGAGTAACATGACAAACCTCACCAGAATCTCTCTCCTGGCGGTGCAGATCCTCCCCAACTTGCTGTGCCAAGGCTGGATTTCTCCAACTGGCAGAGAAGGGGAGGAGGCACATTGTCCTCGGGCTCACCCAGGAGCAGTGAGCTCAGGAGAAAGGAATTGCCCCATCAGTTCCGAGAAGAGCATCGACACACTAGAAAAAGCAAGCTGCACTCAGTGCTTTTCCTTTTTTAACACGGTGTATTTATACACAAGAGAATGCAGCTCACATGCAGTATCGACCCAGGTTGGAGAGGCTGCACTTTCACCACAGAGGGCATAGAGAAGGCACATGTTTCTAAAAGCTTTTTCTATGCCAGTCTTATTCTGTACCCTGAGGACAATATGCAGTCTAAAGGGGATACTGGATTTTGGGGCAGAATGACTTAACTAGAGCTTGCAGTGGGAATAAAAAAATATCAAAAAATATGTTACAGTAAAAACCACAGGTCCAGCCAAGACTGCAAGTCCATTGTGCTATGCACTGTGCAAACCTGTGAACATGAAATGGTATTTCAAAAGACTTGTAATTCAATGAATAAAGAGAGAAGATCCATAGTATTCTTAAGGCCACATATAAAAATACAAATGCCCAGAAACATACCAAGAAATGGGTTTTGGTAAAGTTGCTGCAAGCTTTTTATTTTTCTTTAGAAGAGGACTATCCAATTAATTAATCTCCTCTGCTTTTTGAAACTGAAAAAAAGCTGTGACTTTATGTACATACATTAGGAATAGGCATATTGGGAAAAACAGAGCCAATGATGAGTGGGAAACTGGATATTCCAATACACTCTTCGGATTACTGATTGTAAGTAACTGACAAGGCAGGAAAACTTCCCAAAGCCTCTAACACCTGTACCACACCCCTGCCCACAATGAAATTCTGTTCTCTGCTCCCCAATCCCAGGGTGTGCCATGCTGGCCAGCAGGCAGCTGCTCAGATCTGAAAACGGGATACTGTGCTGTACAGCAACACTGCCCGCTGGCTCAAGCTTGGAGAGCGCCAAGACACCTGTGTCTGTATCGTCGTACCTTTTATTTCTAAATTGTTCACACCAAACCAGCTCAGCTCAGCTCTATCTACAAAGACATCATAAAAATCAGAAGCAAGCACTGTCTTCCCACACGTCCAATGTTCAAGACAGTCCTATTGTAAAATCTTTGTTTCCAGATTTGAGCAACCAACACTAAGCACTTGGTACCTAAATCCACACCAAGTGGAATTGATTAAGAAGTGGTAGTAATTATAAAATTGCTTGCTGAAGCAAATGAACAAAAGGACAAGATGCCTAGGTCCTACAACTCCACCTCCCTTCTGCCACAAACATCTCCTTGCACATTTGACAGCCTGGAAGTATCTGCAGCTGCCATTATACAAGAGGCGGCCATGTGGCAGAAGAGACCTGGGCACATTAGAAAATTTATGACTTCTGAGAAGACTCTTAGCATATGCTTTTTTGTTTTCTTTTAAATCTATCCTGTCTGAAACGGGGACAGGGATAGCAGCACATCTTCTGCAGGAGGCCCCGGTGTAGCTAGACCCACTGCATACAGCAACAGCCAGTACTGCAAATCCCCAGAGAAAACAGCAGAATAGACAGAAGGTAATATGAACAAAGGGCTCATCCAGCAAATTGGGAAGAACTCGGAACCGAAGACCTCTGCTCTTCCTGAGTCTGAGCACTGCTGCTATTCTACTCAGTTCAGCTCAAAACAGCGAGCATCTCCAGCCACATGCCAAGTCCTCTCAGCACCAATGGATTCCCAGAGGACCTCAGAAAGAACTGCTCAGGCCTCTGCAGTGCCCATCCGTTCCTGCTTTACCTTGCCCATGGCTCACACAATTGCTTCTCACCCCTGCAGGCAGCTCTTTATGCAGTCCAAGTTCTCTGCGGACAGCAGCTTGCAGCTAACTCTGCACGTGCAAGGTGGCAAGGGAAAAGTAAGCTTTCCAAAAGTGTACCAGAAATGGATGTCTAGACTAATGAAGCTCCTGAGCTCCATTAGTCCCAGAGGGACTGCCCTGAAACATGGTGCAGCTCAGCATGGCATCCTGGAATGGGGGAAATGCTTCCTTCTTCCTTGGAATCCAAGAGCTCAGCACTGCTGCTTCAACACAGCAGCTGTGGCAGCCACAGAGACAATTTAGGTGAAAAACCAGAACATACATGAAGTGCAAACCAAGCGAGTTTGCAATTTTTGCATAAGAGGAGGAAGAAGGCTTTAGCTTTCAGACAAGCAGCATTTAGAAATATACTAATTGTTGCCTTAGAGTCACTTGCAGGATGCTATTGGCAAAACAAGCAAGCTGAGGGCAAACTGATCTAGTATAGCAAATTTGTATAAAACATTTTTATAAAAAAACCCCTCAAGTTATCAGTTAGAAGTAGTGACAAAACCTAAAAACTGCTCCTACAGAAGACACAACCTTCCTACAAAGACAATCTATACCCTCGTTTGATGTGTTGCACAGATAGGAATTTTTTACAAACTGAGGGAAAGCTCACTTGCCAGATTTTATACAAGAAAACCAAAAAGTAATCTGCCATCTTTGAAGCTGCCAGTCATTGTAGGAAAGAGAAAAAGGAGTATTTTCAGCTGACTGTACACAATGCTTTTGCTCTATTGCTCCCCAGCCTAGCCTTGGAATCATCTTGTGCCTGTTGCCACCTCCAAAAGTGTACTCTGTCCCGCCACTAAGTTCTTTACTTGCTATGAATTAGCTCTGAAATTTTTTTAACCAATGTTCTTTGCGCATCTATGCACGAGTGCATGCATATTGTGTGGATTTATTTTACACAACACTTTCAAATAAAAATATGTGTTAATGGCAAGGCAGAAACCTCTGGTAAATGCTCTCTTCCCACTTTCAGCAAGGTTACTGGAAATAACATCAATTCAGCAGTCCATGGCAAGCGAAAGTATGAGTTAGTACATGTTAGCTAATTCAAAAGGTCTTCTACAAATCTAATAATTATTCTTAATTTCCTATACATAGGTCAGCATTATATTCTCTACAGTTTTGTATTTCAACAGATTAAAACTTCAGCAATAATTTACTTAACATAAGAAATAATACCACAACATTAATTACCTGCAAACAGCAACACCATGCAGATTTTAACAGGGTGTACTGGAAGCTATACAGTATTTCAGCTAGTTCACACACACTTCAGCCATTTTTAGACCATATCATTAAAAAAAGAAAAAAACCAACCCCCAAATTCTAAACCTAACGATTTCTTTTAGTACTCTAAGTCAAAATAAATGCAATTTAGTTGAAAAGCTGAATGATTTCCAGTTGTGAGAGAAGAGGAAGTAATAACTGTAACTGAGGTTGAAAAGTAGTGACGCAGCCGGCTTAGAGCAGCACCACAACAGGCAGTTTGCATAAAAACCAAGGCTGAGCCAAAGACTTCTGAAGAGACATTACTGAACAATTGTATCTCAACAGTGCACTGCCATGATCTAGTAAGATGTCCTCAAGTTTCAGTATGGGTGTGACAGAAGAAGGGGATATTTATCCCGGAATGATCCCGGTTTCCCCACCTCTAATCTGCAGGCCAGGCTGACAAACCAAGAACTGACAGAAATGCCACATGAGATGAAGCAGATTGGGTGACTACTGCAGAACAGACCCCAAAAGGCTGGCTTGCCCAGGAAAAGGGGAGGAATATGTTCGCATCATTGCTTATACTCAAAAAAAAGCCTGTATCATTAAAAGGTAATGGAATACTGGCAGATGCAAGGATGTAAGATTACTTTAAAGCAAAACCGAGAAAAACCTGTTGCTTCCCATTCTCAAATGCAAGGATTTCAAGCTTTGACCTTCTGAGGTCACAAAGTCACACCCAGATCCATTCATTTCTGTGTTTTCATTGACAGGCTGAAAAAAAAATTACATCCCTTCCCTCCCACTGGGCCTAGTACCTAAATATTTAAAACACCTGAAAAATGCATCCAAAATCCACAACATCATGCGACATTGATCCTAATGTTCTCGAAGTGGAAGAGAAAGCAACCTAGCTGGTATACAAACAACAACCTGAAACAGCATCCCACTGGCACAATGCTGCTGTACCTCTGCCTTATGAAGCCATCATGGAACTGAATTAAAAAAAAAAAAAGATACACCAAACAACTGCCACCAATAGTTTAATTTTCATGCAGGACAATAATAACTAAAACCAATAATCCTGATTTCATTTTCCCCAGGTGCACAACAGCGAGACAGAAGGAAGGATCAGCCTCAGCAGAAGATGCATTTGTGCAACGGAGGGCACAGAACACGCACGTGGGCTGGGGGTGAGCGGACAGTGGGATGGCAGGGGGCATTCAGGAACGGCGAGAAGAACTTGGCTTTCCCCAGCCAGATGGGTTTGCCACACTGAGCCAGGTCTGGACAGCGTAGCTGCAGTTTATAAAAGCTAAGGCAGGCCAAGGCGAGTGGCATCCCCTCCAGCTGCCAAATTCCAGGCAATCAGAGCCACCGGTGCTCTCAGCACCCTGGTGGGTGCCTGCACAGAGGTGCAGCAGCAGGGAAGAGCCTGTTACTGGTGTAGAGAGAGGAGGGGCACTGCTTTATGGCAGCATGGTAAATCAATTGCATTTTTTGCTTCCACTGCTGAATATTATTATACTCTCTGCATGGCTTTTAAGCATGTTTGCCTTACAATAATCTATTTGCCAGAAATCAATAGTCTTTTATCCTTGCAAACTAGTAGCCAATGTCACCGTCTTTCCAGCTTGCAGATCAACTAGCATTGCCCACTGCATGCAGAGCAGGAAACCTGGTTTCCTAATTGTCACATTTCATACAAATCTTCAGCTAGGAAAGCAGAGAAATACACCTATTGCAAGGCAGCAGCCAACAGCTTTTAAATCAAAGCCTGTGTCTTAAAATATGCTTTTCCATTGAGCAAGTATGGAGGTGTCATTAAAGAAACAGTTCATACCAGGAATACGAGCATTTTGAATTGCCTCATCAGGATGTGCTGGGGATGGTTTACTCTCAAGAGAATTAGAGGGAAGGTAAAGATGCTCTTATACGATTCATAGGACAGTAGCAAAAACTGCTATACTAAATGTAAGTAATGTAGAGAGGACCAAATGTGAAAGGTGTTGCACATTTTTCTAACAGTTTTAAATACAACAAAATTTTAACTCTCATGAGAAAAAAGAAAAGCAGAAGAGACCCCATACATGTAATTAAAACATTAAAAAAAAGATTCATGATACTCTACATATCTCATTGCTATCTCCACAAATTCCTTTCTTCCTCTATCAGCCCTCTGCTGAATCATCCAGATTCCAGGCTTCAGCCTTTGCTCCAAAGTTCAGGGCAAGTGCCCTAGAAATTCTTGTTCTGGATTGTTGTTTGTTTTTGCTTGTAATTCTTTTCTTCTTTGCTACAGAACCTCCCAATGCAGGAATAACGTTTTAAGGTAACATTTGTATATGCCCCCAGCCTCCATATCCTCCTTAATTTTGCTTTGGCTTGGTTTAAAAATTTTCTCTACTGTAAAGAGGATAATAGCTGTCTTTTCACCTTCTCTTACTTATCTCCCTTTACTGTTTATCCTCCTATTCTGTACCTCCCAGCAGGCAGCATCTGTGAAACAGCTCTTCTGACCCCCTCCTGACTCATCTGCAGCTGTGGGGGTTGTATGGAGGAGCTTCACTGAGGCTGGCTTTCAGAGCTTCAGACCTGACCTCTGACCCTTACTGGAATAAAAATTTATTGTCCAGGTGATGGTGCCTCAGGATCTTCCAGAAAATCTGTAGGAAGAAGGGCTTCCTCATCACCCAGAATAGAGGGTGTCTTCTGTGAAAAATGGCAGCCTTTACTGGGACATATGAGATTGCAGGAGGTCCCCTGTTCTATGCAAGCAAGTAAATCCCTTTTTCTTTCCACTGACATGGACTATATTTTAGCAGAAATTCCTATGACTGGGTGCTTAATGGCCCTAAAACTTAAAATAGCCAGCAAGTCCACATGTAGTGCAGGTAGGAGCTTCTTTCCTGTCTGCAGCACTGAAGAAACAAACTGACAACTACATAGGTAGTGCAGCTACTGAACCTTTATCAGAGATGAGCTCCAGTTCCTGCATGCACGGCTGAGTGCCCTCAGCTGCCACAAACCCAGTACGGAGGTGACTGTACCCACCAAGCACTGCCATGCTCACTGCCCATCCTGCATCCCCTCCTGAGGGCATCACTGAGCTAGAGCAGAAAGGATCAGCTCATGCTCTTGCCCAGCTCTGCAGCAGGTTAGAAGTCCATCTAATTACACAAATGCTTTTTCCTGTGACCATCTCTGAGCACAAAGTGCAAAATGCAACCTTGCTACTTCCCCAGGCAAACACAGGAGAGGAAGCACCCGCTTGCTGCTCCTGTGAGCAGCCCCCTCGCTTTGTCCTCAAGGCACTCTCTGTTGCTGCCTAATACCCTTCTGCAAATGGGCAAGTGCCAATTTCCACTCTGTCAGGACTAGTAAATTTTATGTTTGTAATTCCTGGTTGGTGAAAAGAAAATAACAGTCTTGTTTGTGAAAAGCCCAGGGTTGGTAGTGCAAAACAGAGAACTGGGGAGCTGCTTTGAGCAGCTCTGGATCCATCAGGCTGGGCTCAGATTATACCTCTGCAAAGCCATAAAACTGCTTCTGTGGGGGAGAGCCATCATTCAAACGACAGCCTGAGATAAACCACAATCTGATGACTGTCACAGTCCCTTTGACACCAACACTTACCATCTCCTAGTGTTTACAGACTAATCAGTTTAGCCTTCCCAACTGGCTGCATACAAGGCAGCTGCTCATCATGACTTGCATTTTCTTAAAGCCTCACAGAGCAGACACCCAGGGCTCTGTCATTTCCTCCACTCCTCCGTCTCAGACTACCCAAAAGGAGAAGGAAAAATACATTAATCTGTACAATTCCTGTGTGGTTCTCATTTCTAGGGAATGCTTAGGATTTCACTAGCTATTGGTTAAAAAACAGCCTTTCATATAAACCCAAAAGTCAACAGCAACTACAGTAACAGTTAGTTAATTTGAAATAAACGATGACAGAAAGTATCTTAAAAATAGTTATATCACCAAATTTTAGAACAGTTTTCCCAGATGCTGAAGTTCATACACTTGTAATATACACAGTTAGACATCTTGCTTAATGTCTAACTTTTTTTAATAAATAAATTATATAAATAGGCTTCTTTGATTGCTCAGAGCATCCATCATTAAGTACTAGGGCATAGCTTTAGGCATAATTGTACTACTGAATTCATCAGCTGCCTAATCATCATTCATTTTGCATCTATTTCTGCTAATTAAAAAGAGAAAAACTCCTAACAACTTTTACATAAATACTGTATTTGTTCTTCGCAAAGATGCAAGCCTAATTTACCAGTTATTAACTGATTATCTAATTTTATAGCTGTCACTCTGTAAGACCAGCACCCAGAGCCACCAGGAAAGACCAGGCAAAGTCTGTCAACCCTTACCTGCTGTCCCTCACACTTGTCTGAGACGGGCAGCCTTGGCACAGGCTGTGCACACAGGCTCTGCTGGTCCTACTGGCAGTAAAGGACAGGTCCTCAGTGGAAAACCTCCCCTAGCTCAGCCAGGGACTAAACGACCCAGTGGGAGACCAGAAACCTGCTGGCCATAAAAAATCTGTCAGAGGCACTATACAGCACGAGAGTTCAGAGAGGTTTTGCAGCCTTGCAAGATCCTCTGTGGCAAGTTGGAAATTAACTTCACTGTGTTCCTTCTGCCCTCACCCTTTTGCCTGAAGCCCAATACAGTGCAGCAGCATCCCCTCTGCTTAGACCCCTGCTAACATCAAAATCTCTCACTTTCAAAGAACAGCTGTCAGCATTTAAAGATCTGTCTGGCCAGCTCTCGGAGGCAGAGGAAGAACTGCCTCAGGTACCACCTAATCCCTCCAGGCTCACGTGCCCTGCTGAGAGAAGAACCCAGCCAAAACCGCATCCCCACTGGCTACCCAGACCTCCAGGGTGAACTGCAGTGCTCAAGAGGTGATGCAGAACAGCCCTACAAGGAGAAGCTTTTTTTTCCCCCTCATAACCCAATTATGTTTGATTGGGAAATCAAATAACTTGAGAAATGTACCTTTAGCTTGTGCAATTTTTATGAATTTTCACCAATTTCCATGCATAGCTATTTCCAACCTTTAGCTTGTGCAATTTTTATGAACTTTCACCAATTTCCATGCACAGCTGTTGCCAACCTTGTCCTGGTTCCAGAGGTACGTACAGTACAAGCAGCTGTTAAAGCAAGAATGAACAAGGGTAACAGCACCAACATTAATCTGGTAGGCAAGTGCTGTTCAGCTCTCCATAAATTTTCTATTAGAGTATTAATTAGAGACATTACCACTCCCAAACCCTCCACTCCCTGCATGTGACAGCAGGATAGGCAAATTATTTCCACAGACAGGGAGAGGCATTTAAGGTCATTATGGCACCTTGGATTTTTGTAGCTACATATTTCAAAAGCAAAATAGGAAAAACCAACATAGTCCTATTCACTTTTGACAACAGTGAATATTCCTTTTTTGACAACAGTAAATATTCCTTTTTTGACCAAACTTAGTAACACCTTCAAATAGGAGAGGAGGTAGGAAGGAGAATCTGTTTGAGCTATGGAGCTATGTGGTCATCTGCTTTTTTCATAAACTGGACAAAAGAGAGAACTGAGTATTTCCTGAGGTGCTTCTCTTGCTATTACCAAAAGCAATTCCCATCCCAGGGAAGGCATTTGCAGCCTGTTCCCAGCAATCGACGAGGAGAGTGCATCCTGGGACCCAGCGCCATTCCCAAAGCGTGGTTATATGGCTATCACCGTATACACTGATTGCATGATAGAGGATCAAACCAGACTGTGGTCAAACAATAACCCTACTGTCTTTCCTGACCAGTACTGACTCACAACATGCAATCCTGTACTACTTTTGGAGGCATTATAGAGTCTGTCCCAATCAAAATTTTCATTATAATGCACTAAATTATGCACTTAGACACGTAACAGAGACAAACCGAATCAGTTACCTTGGTAGACTTCTTCCTAAATGAATAACCAAGCTGAAGGGATGATGTTATTCGAGGAGTGGAAAAATTATTTGTCATAAAGAGAGAATCCCATGAAGAACTGCATGCATACACAACTCTAACCTGATGCACCAGAAAAGGTGCAACTCAGTGTAACTCTCTGAGGAGGATTTGCCAAACAGTGCATAAAGCTGAGTGTAAGCATGAATGCATCCTTAGTGGAGAGAACACTATTTACAGCAGCAATTAACTGTTCCATAGTTAATACAGTTGCTGAAAACAGTTTCATACTGATAGGGAATAAAATCAACCGACACCCCTTCTAGACACGAATACTGAGAGTACTGAAAAGCACTAATTCTGAACTTGATTCAAATGTGGAAAAAAGCAGCATGCCATTCATAAAAGCCAACTTCTTTGCCTCCACTCGACACAGAAAGCACTCAGATGCAAATTTAAACATGCAATATTAACTGAAAATAAAAGATTGGCAGCTACCATTTATTTAACACCACACTGAAATGTGATCAGAAAGACAAAACTCTGAAGTATTAAGTACAGGCTTTCATCAATATTTACAGGAAAGACATGCCACAAACACTTCAGACAATATGTATTTACGAAACACGGTACATTGAGCTGACTGTCTAGCCCAACTAAGGAGAGATCATAATCTTACTTTAAAAGTTTAGTAATAGATAATATCTTAGGTATCAACTAGAGGATATAGAAACAGTCTCGGTAAGTTTATGGCTGAAGAAATAATGATTAAATTCTCATCAAGTAAGAGCAGATTGCTTATAGATTTCAAATTAGATTTTTTCCACACAATTTCTTCCACAAAAAGCCAGTGCATTTTTGAAACTTTAATCTAGGGACATAAAACAACAATTGACACATAACTTCATATGCTACAGCCATGCACTGCATTCTAAAGATACTGATTTATCTGATGAGGAAGATATATACATTTTTGCTCAAGTGGCTCATGCTGATTTGTGGTTTGCAGAGCCGTGTAGAAGTGCTGAGCTGAAGCAGAGGAAGAGCAGTTTTGTTACGTGGATCAATGTAACTGAAATGTTCAGGGTTCAGTGATGTTCTTCTAAATTTTAAAGCTAAGTCAATGAACGGTCTGGACGTGGGAAACGGGGACGTCAGGCTCTAGCTCTGCTGTACATTATTACATAAATCACAGCGCACTTTTGCACCTGCAGCATTTATCTGCAAAAAAGGATATTCTTGCCTATTCTTCCCAACTTATTTTGATAGTAAACACTCCAGGCAAAGGCAGCCTGTTCCTGGGTGCTAATGTGGCTCCTAAAATGACAAAGAAATCTTGAAGCTGCTGGAATATAGACCACAGTGGTAAACCTAGGATTGCTTACATCAAAAATGCCTGCGAGACTGGCTAAAATGAGTATTTCTAACTGGAAGCAATTTGAAAAGGTATAAAGTAAATGTATTTCACTTAACGTAATGTAGTTAATATATAAATTAAACATAAATTCAGACCTGAATTTCAAATCACAGTATTAAGCATGGTGTTAATGACCTGAACCAGAATAATAGAAATTTTAATACAAATTTTTACATTTTTGCTATTCCTCCTTATCACAAATGTTGTATTAATGGCTACTTAAAAAAACCCAAATCTGTCAGTAAAAAGATACATGCTTATTTATGATGTTAGAATTATATTTTAGAATTATGTGTGACATCTGAATATAGACACAGGTGATCAGAAGAAATAATATTCATTAACATTTTATTATGGTATTCCTCAATGGAAATAATTTCTATTTAATACCATTGTACAATTACAAATTGTGCAACAGTGTTGCTAAATAATATAATAGACTGAAAAGAACAATTTAAACATCCAGAACTTTTGCAGTAACATTTCCTGTCATAGTATATTTCTTAATATCCTCATTTTATTACCACTACAATGTTAAAACTATACGGTTCCCCAAAAGGCATGTAAAATCTGAAAGCTGTGAAAGAAATAAATCACAGCCTGAATTTAGATAAAGTTTCCTTCTCTTCATAGAGAAAGAAGAAAAGTGAAATGCGAACACAACTGGGATATCTACTTCTCATTTACTAAGCAATCTTTTACACCTCTCCCATTAACTCCTCAGAGGCACTGACGAGTTGGCTGGATCTTCTTTCAGATGTAACATTTGCTAGTGAAATCACTGATGGACTGAAGCCAGTGGCAAAATTCCTACAGCAGCTTAATGGGACCAGAAATTTTATTCTGAACATTCATAATCTCCTCTCTTAACTTTCTAAGTGGCAAAGTCATGCCCAAGTATGAATCTCTTTTCAAAAGTGGTTGACATCCTCCCACCCCAGCAGCAATAGAGCTTACCACATGCAATCACATCTGGTGCTCAAACATCCCTGCCATCTGAAATCCAACAATTAATAGTTACCAAGGAACTGGAAGGGTTTTTGACAAGGCAGCATTGCAGAAAAGTATTATCTACTTTGATTTTTATAATCCTTTGAAATGCATGCTTGAATTGAGAAAGAGCCATCACAAATGCATACATTTTTTAGGTCTCCAAAAGCTGCACCTCATGGTATATTTCAAATCCTTTACGTTTAGCAGGAGAAAGCAATTAAAGAGATGCAGGAATAACAAGGATTAACATGTTTGCTCTTTATTTAAACGGACTGAGTCCCTATGAGGGTTTTTTACAGCAATTAGTTCCAGCCTACGAAAGGCTAAGACATCGATACCACATTTTCACATTCTTCTTGCCAAACCAGACACCATAGGTGTTGTCAGACAAACTGAGCCCTTAATTTCTAAATCGAGTTAACTTCTAAATATATCCTGCCATGCATGCACACGGAGGGCACACACAAGGTAGTCTTTTACCACTGGCTAGCTCCACTCCTGTGCCAGAGAAGGGGAAGGGCAGCTGCTGGTCCAGGACCTGGCTGCACATGAACTCTTCCAGTGATGGGGGCTCATTCTCAAATACAGCCAGTGAAGAGCACAGACTTGTAGCAGATGGACAGAAAAGGTCCCTGCATGGGGCAGCTTTTGATTGTGCCTGCTGGCCTCAGCACGAAGCCACTCAGCGCTCCTTCCAAGCCGACAACACAAAGCCGCACAAGGCCAGAACACCCCTGCCCCCCACAGATCCCTACATCCGTCTTTTCTCACAGATACCAGCAAGCACATTGCTGGAGAGCCCTGTGGCAGCTGTGAACATGCAGGGAGGTTTCCTTCACAGGGTGAGAAGGTGTTACATTGGGCTGCATGCGACTTGGCTTCTCCCTTGAACTGCGCTGGGGGGAACCAAAAGAGCCCTCCAAAACATTTGGACTGGGTAATGCTGCTCCTGGAGGTTGCTCCATGCCGCAGGCAGATGGCAAAACCAGTTTCCAGTCTGCAGGTGCAAAAGCATGAAGCCAGAACTCTTCAGACACTCAGCAGACATCTAACAACCCTGAGTGGACTCTGTGCCCTGACTGACTGCGTGTGCCAGTAACCCTGTGGGTGCCTCTCCCAGGGCTCACACTGCCATCCTCAGCGGTGCTCAGCTCAGCTGCTTGGAGATGCTGCTGCCCCCAGCTAATACAAGGCATCATCTAGAGACCGGCATTCACCCCCTACTCTTCCGTGGGAAGAGAAAATGCAAGTACTGAGCCAGACATGCAAAATCAGACAAATTACCTGAACTCCACTAGCAGCTTAAAATAACTTGCATGCCTCTGGAAGAAATTTGGGAGCTTTCAGAGGACTCCTGCCACATGCAGGCTGTGGGGAAGGTGATATGCAAAAAGAAGAGTGCTGTGCAAAGTAAGTTCCTCCATGTCCTCATCTGTGTTTCACTCTCCTGCAGTCTTCACTTTTGTGCTATGGCCAACCACGCTTCTGAAGACCATAACGCACATATGGGGAAAGATGGAGAGTACACACTGTGAAGCTCCTGTTCTTAACGCTGCATGTAAAATGAAGCTGAAAGAGTGAGGTTTTTGCAAATGAGACAATCGAATGGCTCGGTGCTGTCCTACAAGCTGGTTCCACCCCTGGCCACGCTCTTCTGCTGCCAGCCATGTGCTGGCTCTGGCACTCGACAGACTACAGGAACCTATCCACCTGAGGTCAGCAAAGACTCAGAAGGGTGGGTATCTTCAGGCAGTTTAGTGAGCTGATTCAGCTGAATACCTGCTCAGGAAGACTTACGGGTGGGTAGCTACATACTTGCCCAGCTAAGAGAGCTGACTCAAGGGGATGCAGTGCAAACACAGGGGCAGGAGATCAGTATTTCCCTTAGCTGGTGGCTTCAGTTATCTGACAGAGCTTCACCAATAAGTGCTAGATCACTGCCATCCCACAGCTCTTTCCTTTAACCCGAGCTGAGATGCTTCCACTACCAAAAATGTAAATAAGAATTAAAATTATGTAGGTTTTCTCCCTTATCTGGCTCATCCTACGCCCCTCCTCAAAGCGCAGACCTTTATTAGAACATCAGCTAACATGTTTATGCACAATAGTACCCTATCTTTAGTCACATAAAATGACTGACAGTAAAGCAGACAACATTTTTCTCACCATTAATATGTTATTCTGCTGTTTTGTTAACTTCTCAACTCTTGTAGACCTACACACTAAGAATAGCCAAAGCCTTTTTGCACCTGGTATTTCTTGACCTAGAGTTCTTAAACTCTGTCAAGTTCTGCCCATTTCCCCTGCTGAAATGGCCAGCATCCCAGCTTTTATCTTCTTCGATGCGTTCTTTTTCCCAAATAACAGCCTAACCAAACTTGCCAGAAACTTGCTTTTTACATGTCTTATAGATCACCACACAGTCTTGAGTATACAGAGTGAAAAGAGGGACTAAAAAAAAAAAGTATCCTACAACATCCTCATGTTAAGTCTTAAAAGATTCTGATTTCTCTGGGTACACTCAAGCTCCTACTCTTGGGAACATCATGAAGACAGCAAGGGTAGGAGAAAAAAATTAACAACAATCAGACAAAAAAGCCACATTTTCTGTAAAATTCTCTATGTTTTTATATTCTTGCATTTGAACTTAATGATGAACAAAATCAGAAAAACATTTTCCTTCTTGTTCCTCTAATTCTTCACATTTAATCTCCGTAGAAAATTCTTTCAAAATCCAATATTTCAAATAATAAAAGTGGTATTCTAACAGGCAACCCAATGATTTTTAAAATTCTGCGGTATTCCAGCGAATATTTAGTCGAGAACAATTTCAACCAATTTCAACAGTCCACTGTTAACCTTCCTATGCTACCACAAGTACAGCTTCTCCTTGTACAACACACAATACTGCATGTGTTGCTGCCAGTGACAGATTGCCTGCACCTTTCCAGTAAGGGTACACCAGGCTTCGAAAATATAGTCAGGCTCAGGAAACCTAGCGCATAAAGAGCTCACGAGCTCTTTCAGAAGTTTGAAATAGGTGGATAATGGATAGCAGACAGAAAGCAATGGCCAAAAGCAGCCCAGGCACACGGCTGACCCGCTGCTGCTGCAACTCTCCACATTGGCTAAACAAGAATAGCAGTACCAAGGGGAATGGCAGGCGAGGTGGGAAGTTTTCCAGAACGAGATTTATAATCCAGCTATTTAAATACACCTTGCATAATAGTAGATGAAAAGGGGTCAGTACTGGGATAATACTCTGCCAGACTCAGAATGTAAAAATAAAGCAGACAGCTTGAACGTGAAGTACACACCATTATGCAGAGAATTCTTAGTTTTCCAGCACCATGTGGATTTTTTTGTTTTTTCTAAAAACCTTTAGTTCATTTCCACCCTTCTACCTCTGTAAAGTATTATAAAAATCTGTAGCTGGGGAGGAAGGAGATTAAAACATAAAAAGAAAAAAAAACAGAAAAAAGAAAAAAAGAGAAGGCAATGTGATGCACCAATTATTCTGAGTGTGTTTACAGAAGGTGAGTGGTGGGATGAAGCTGTGAGGAGGAGAGCAGACAGCCCTGCTTTCTCACGCAGCAGGGCTCTCTGCACCTCTGGCAATGTTCATGCCCTGGCTGATGGGGCACCACCGACCCTCCATCACTCTTGGATGCAAGTGCTTCTCTTTCTCTGACTTCTCTAGAGGTCACCCTCTCTCATAGGCTACTACATCAAATTCCCAGGCTTCTCCTGGGCCAGGCTTAATGGAAAAAGTTTACAGAACCCAGAAAGGAGGGTGGGAACAGCCCCAGCTATTCACACCAACCACAAAATTAGTGTCTCCTGAGTCTCTCCCAGCTGTATTCATCAACTGTGGGGTTTGTTTTTTTTCCACAGGGCTGTGAAAAATCAATGAGATTTGTGCGGCAAACTGATCATTATGACAGGGAAAGCTCTGCAATGAAATTGATTTGTGTAACTCTTACATCACTACTTACACTCCCCCACAACTTTAGGGGGCAGACACTCAAGAACTAACAAAAAGGTGCGAGGGCCAAACCTCCTTGATATGCTGAGTCTTCTTTATTAAACAAATTGGCTTCGAACCAGTTCAAATGAAAGTAAAACAGCAAAGAGGTGGAGTGCAAAATAGTTCAGTAAATGAATGAAACCAGATTAATACATTTTATAAATTACATGCGGCAGCAAAGATTAAAGATTCTGATCTGTCCCCTGTGTTTTGTCCTCATTTCACCTCCTCACAAGTGTAGCACTTGAGTAGCTGTATTTCCATAAAATCTCGAACACTAAATATGGGAAGTCTAACATGAATATGGAAAAGAGAAAACCATAATGAGAAACAAAAAAGCTGGCTGTCATTTTAACCCACAACTAATAGTTAAGCAGCTTGTACCAAAATAAGTCCACCCTGAATTAAGTGCCTTGGTCGGTTCAGCAGATGCACCACACAATAGACAAAGCACTGAAGCAGGAATCGAGAGCTGTTTTCTGTCCTTGACACTTCACTTTTCAACACGATTTGTGACAAATTATGTCCCTTGTGGAAGGAAAAACAGGCACTCACAATTGTTGACTCAAATGATGAAGTTTTGGGGCACAGACTGCCTGTTGCTTTGAATGAGCAAGACAGGGGTCCACCCGCAGCTGAAGATTAATCAGTGTTGTAATACCACTGGTAATGGAAGAACTACAAGAGGGCCTTGTCATTTAAAGCACTTGGAGCTGCGACCTATCCTTCCTCCGAGAAAGTACTCGGGTCCCAGCTCTCCGAGGGAAACAACACACACGTACCAGCTAGTATCCGTTCCTGTAGTGACATCAAACAGCAGACACCAAGACCACAGACACGTTCCAGCATTTGGAAGCAGGACAGTGCACACTCACATCAAAGTGCTGAACCTGATTAACAGATACAGTGTGCATCTGAATGGGATCTACCTGACTCACAGGGACAAACAAGTACAAGTCCAGACACATGTGCAATTACAGGTACAAAACCCCTCACAACATCACACATCCATTTTACTCTTCTGTATTACTAAATCTCTGCAAATCCTAACCTGAACCAGTAGAAACCTTACTATATAATAAGATACTGTATAACAGTTAAATAATGACAGTCATCAGTTATACAATAAAGTCTTTTTAAAAGACCAAAACATACAAAACCCATCCAGTTTCATTAGATTAAATGACCTTATCAGACAAGCTTTGTCTCCACTACCATTAATTAAGGAGATACGGAACACATTTCAGAACCAATGTCACCGAGCCCACCATACTGGTTTGCTTTGCTTTTAACCTGCTTAGCTGCCCTCCCTTCTGGGTCAGTTTGTAGTTATTCCTAGAGAAAAAGCACAAAATACAACCAGAAGAGTAGATATTGTCACATGGTACGAGTATCTTTACTGTAATTTTTTTCTTCCTATTACCGTCAGAGCTCAAAGATCGCGCCCACCACTCCTCAAACATCAGTATTGTGCAAATGTCATCAAGTGAAGGAGAGAGTTCAATTTCCCCAAGAGACACTTCCACAAGAGAAAATGATAGACTTCATAACAAGTTTGCAATGCAAATAAGCAAGTTAAAAGCCTTAATGGCATGACTCAATACCATTTTAAGTGGGCAAAAGTGTTCTGTTACGTCCCATTGCTAATTTCTTCTAAAACATTAATTATACTCTAGTGAGAGGATTTATGTATTTGCAAGCAGGTATCAGTGGCCTGTTGAAACAACCATGCTGTGGCACATTTCCTCATAACAACAGAGGAATCTCTGTTCTCTGAAGACCATATTAATTGGTAAAAGCACACAATATATAAACGTATCTATAAATACACAGAATGTATCATATAGAATTTTTGGTCACAAAATTCAGGAACAGAAGAAGCTACAGACATGCCACATAGTGTTTAATTTCTGTGTTACACATTAAATTTCTTTCAGGAGTGACTGGATTAATGGACCTCTATGAAAGAAGACAATTCATTTCCATGAAGAACTTTTAAGCACACTTATGAAGGTTTAAATACTGTGTTTGCAGCAGGTAGAAGTTATAGCAAGCAGCTTGGTGCCTACAGCTCAAGAACAGACTGTAGTGAGGAACAGAGTGCAAACGCAACTGAGCCTCAGAGAAAATGGAAGGAATTTCTCAGAGACAGAGAGGACTGCACAGAGTTATAGGCAACGCAGAAATTCACTGAGTTGGATAAAATCTGCTCTCAGGTTAAGACCCACCTACAGAAACAGGGCAGAAAACAGCAAGTTGCTCATAAACTCTTGTTCTCACTTTTTTTATTCAGCATGCTTTGCATTTTTTTTCTATTTAGAAAGTCAATTAGTCCAGTACTTATTAAAATAAAATCTTGCTTTCAGAAAGTAAAGGCTTTTATGTTTTTTGGAGTAGTTCACCATAGGAAAAGGTCTACGTACATCCAGCTCAGAGCTCTGGGTAATTTAGGGCCCTCTTGGTTCCCTACCAAAAAGATAACATATAGCAATCTAGCTTGGTCCTAGAACTAAATTGCCAAATGCACAGTGGCTGCAATTCTTTTGGATGAGGTACTAGCCACACGTGTATGTAACAAGCCCAAAATATTTACTCAAGTGTTTGAAATCATGATCTTGCCTTATTTCAGAAGTCCAACTATTGTCAGGCTGGATTTTGCAGCATACAGGAAATGGAGAACCTTGAGCAGGATCTCTAGACCAGGAGAGACGTAGGTGGCAAACTCTATGTGATTTCACAGTCGAAACCAACAGTTCAGTAGGACCAGATTACAAAGGCTGAGGACAAAGGCACCACATCTTACTTGTTGTTTAATATACCATTCTTAAAACACATGAACAAAGAGTAAGCTGCCCAGGTTCATACACGGTACCCCTTTAGGGAAGTGTGTTTATGCATGCTGTGAGAGCTGAAGTAGTAATACCAAACACTGGCAGAAGCCAAGTTCTCCTCCTGTAGACCTCCAGCGTGTGGTTACACTGCTCTGACATGCCCATGCTATTCCCAGGACAATACAAATATTGCTGCAAAAGGTTGTGCTATGTGAACGTACCAGAGGAGGGTAGTATTTGCTTGGGCATCTCTCTATGGCACTCCATTGTGTTGCTTAGGAATGCCCTAAAATAGCAGATCAACTGCTGAACAGTTTTGTTAATCTGCATGCCAATGATTTACTCAGTCTGAGAAGTGTCTTGATCCCATACAAGCCTAGTACCCGTTTTTCTCTCCAGATGGCATTCCGTTTGGAAGAGTATATCGGTCAGTGAACCTTCAGCTCCCTTAACACCAAAATTTCTGACAGGAAGTTGGCTTTTAATGCACAGCAGAGTGTCTGGTCTCCCAGTGTAATCTCAGGATTCTAGAAGGTATATTTTGACATAGTAAATTCGCCCAGTTGTCCCCCATCCCTGCAAGTCTGTCATTTCTCACTAAAAGATTAGCAATATATCTTGTACTACTGTGGGACTCCTTTTTTCCTTTCTATGAAAGGACATTGCCACTTCTTATTCTTCTGTTTCCTCATTACCAAGAAATCTGGAGGTTTGAAATCTCAACAATTATGAAAGTAATCACAATTTACAATCAAAATAAGATTAAAAACTAGTTAAACTAATTCACCATGCTATTTTCCTCAAACAGGCAAAAGCCAGAGGCCTGCTGAAATACAGCATTCTCATCACAGCAGCGAGTGTTCTTTGCTTTATGCTGCTCTAGCAGCTGCAGCCCATCTATTTGTTTTATTTGGCCTTTTGAACATCTGCATAACTTGCATTCTTCAGATACTAGGTTACTTCTTTCTCTGGATGTGGGGGTGGAGAAAAGGGAAGGGTGACAGAGCCCTATAGTGTACCTGATTTTGAAATCCACCATACCTGAAGTCAGACACACAGATTTATGTGCTTTAGATATTTTAAATGCATAGAAAAAATGAAGAAAAAAAATTATTTTCAGGTACAACATTTAACAATTCAGTTCTAGGTATGTATAACAATTTTTAGTAAGAAAAGCAGCACAACAACAATGCATTCACAGCTCAAAAAACATTAATTCAGCCAACTCCTATGGCTTAGTGGAAGGTATAGTCTGTGAAGAGCTAGAAGAATAATTAACAGATTGCCTCTGACCTAAAGTCTGCTAATTATTACAACTAAGTCCCTCAGCACAGTGATAGCACAGTAAATAGGCATAAAACATGCAGGTCTTGCCACGGATACTGTTTAGACTATTGCAGCCACTTTGTTAGCAGTGTGGGTCAAAACCCACCACCTAGAATTATTTGCCTTTTTTTTCTTCCCCAGCCAGTACTCCTCTTAGGCTTCACTGCCTGCTCAAATGGTTTGTGACAAGCACAGGAAATGAGAGAATGAGAACCACTGACACCGGTGACAGAGGAAGCCAGGCAGTGAGAAGTTTGCAAGATTGTTTGCTACTGTAATTTGCCTTGGTGCATGAATTAATACTGCACCAAATTGTACTAAGTCCTACCTACAGTCATTACAAAAAGCAGCAAAAGCTGCTCTAGACCCAGAGTCAGTGTAATCTACTGAAGTAAAGTACAAATCGATAAACTGCAGATCAGATTCACAGCCACTGTAAACTACCAGAGTTCCAGCTGATTCACATCAATTTATATAATTTGTCTTATGAGTCCAAATAATGGTAGTTTACCAAGCCTCTAACACAAACTAGTAAAGAGACTAGGAGAAAACCCTGAAACTAGGGTAGGCAGTGCCAACTCTCCAGGAAAGGACAAGCATACTATAAAAAGGAAGAAACAGAGCTGCAGCAACAGCCATCAGCTTCAGAAGCAGCCATGATTAAATAATACATCAAATTAAAACACATGTAAAAACATGTCCTATTTCCCGCTGCAGTGCAATTGCATTTGTTTAATAAAAAATAGATTTTTTCAATAGGCTTCCACTTCTTTCAAGGTTACACCCCATTTCTAGCTAGTCATGAAGATCAGATTACAAACTACCTGGTCTTTTTACACATTGCAACAGTCATTAAGAACCAATGACTCCTGAACTTGGATTAAGAAATCTGAGGCAGGTTAGATTGTCAGCCTGAAATGAATGATGCTTAATTGCTCCATCAAAACAGTAAATGTAACTCTGAAGAAATGTTCACATCCACAAGAAATTATTTTTCCAACTGCACTGTCTGACCTAATTAAAACCCCTCTACCTACAAATCTTGTCCTGACAATTAAACAGAAATCCCTCTGCCTCTTCATTTTTACACTAAGTACTGGTTTTAAATTTCTAAAGCGGAGAAACATCAAACCAAAATTGTTTCTTAAGGTGATTTATTTCTCATTTTTCTAACATTACTTTAATGAGCAAATATAGTCCCCTGAAGAAGACAGCAACTGGATGGAGGCATTACAACAGCTCCCGTCTCTTTTCATCTGGCAAGTAGGTAATGCTTCAAACATCTTTAATTTCCTATAGCCACAGGGGACTTTAAAGGAGTCCAAGAGAAACTTGTAGACACTACTGAAAATCATCAACAATTGCAGCAGTCTTCTGGTTTCACCCATATTTACCATTCACATCTTCTGTCACACAGGGAAGAGTGGTTGTGTATAACATCAGACATTTCAAGAACCATTCCACATATTTACCTCTTCTTCCCTGCAAATAGCTCATCTCCATGCATGTGAGAGAATTGGATAAAGCTGGAGCAGCTCTTAAGCAAGAACGTTTCACTACTGAACGGGCAAGTAAAACCTATTACAACAATTTACAAATGACTGAGAAAAGACAAGTCTCAGTTAAATTGCTTGAAATTCCCTGCATAAAGAATTCTCTGTCAGGGAGAGGTTGTTATGAGAAGGAAAAAGAAATGCAAGAGAAAACAGATGAAGATCTGACCACAGAAGCAATCGATTTGGGCCATTTGGAGAACAAATCCAAAACCTGCAAATGGGCTTCTGCCTTTATAATGGAAGTGCCAGTCAAGTTTAGCTGTTCTCATCCACAAAAAACCCAGCCTCAATACACAGCCAATGTGTATGTGTCAGCGTGAGTAATAACACTTTTGCACTAATCTACAATAAATTACTTTCTTCCTTCTGAAGAAGCTGTTTTTTTAATCAGCTACAATCTGATCTTATTGTGATGTCTTGGTACATGAAAGGTATGAAGGATTTTGATTCCATCAGTTTTATTTTCCACCCTTTTAGCCTGTTTGAGTCTATGTAAAATACTAATGAACTCCTTTAAGCAGCCCCTTGACACTCCATTGGGGAACACATTACGTACACCTCTGTTATAGTGCAGGCACATGATGAGCACAAGAATGCTGCAGTCATTGAGATTATAAATGTTGTTTTATTGTTGTAGCAGCAAGTCACACCACAAATTGCAATAAAATCCCTTAACATTTTATTCATATTCACGGTCATTTCAGGTCAAGTGCTTGTGAATAAACTCTAGAGGATGGAGGTCTGGCTTTAAGGCCGTTGTTACCAATTGGTTGCATTTTAATAGATTTATTATCCAGCTCAAATTGCAGAGCTGTGACTGAATTTCATCAGGGACAAAATGTTTGTAAGACAAGTTTGAAAAGAGCAAGAGGAAGAAAAATAAATATGCATCTATATAAGTATTCTTAGAGTCACACAGACGCACTAGATGAGGATGTTGTTCTGGTAACTGTGACACCACACTATACACATGCCTTAAGTTACTCCATTAGTAATCATGTTTTGCCACACAAAATGCAGACCAGTGTTAGTGATATAAGCATTTACAGTCTTCAAATATAATAACCAAAAGCAGATACATTTGCTCTAGATAAAACTCTTGTAAATACTGCTGCTCCTCAACAATGTGGTACAAACACAGCATCTGTATTTCTTGGATACCGAATTTTAAAAGATTGTCAGCTCCTCACAGGATGGCCAATATCCTGTTTTTCTGATCTTAATGCTAGCCAGTTTGCTGAAAGCATTATTTAATCTAATTATGGAATATCTCTCATAGCATAAATATTCCAAGCTCTACAGCAGGCTTCCATTTGTAACTCAAGAGTAGTGTAAAAACAAGAGTTAATTGCCTGTACAAATATTTCAGGGTAGCGTTTACGTAATCTACAGTACATTAAGTACCAGAGTTGTGCTCTACTGATAGGTGAAAGAACAACTTTGAAAGGCAACTGCGTTGCCAATTAGCTTTCAACAAATATGTACACAAGCTGTGCTTGCAGTCTTGTGCTCAGCTTCCTCATTCTCCCCAGACTGCCTGCTTTTATAATGGTGAACTCCTTTCTACTCAAATACCCAGCTAACAACTTTACACTGCTGGAACAAGGGAAGATGGCATATTTTATTCATTTGGAGTTGTAACCCCTCCAAATTTAAGATCATGACCTGTGACCAAAGCCACACTCCAGTCACAAGGATTGAACACAAATTCTTTAGTCATGTATGAGAAGGGGGGGGGAAATGAAAAAAAGAAATTGAAAAATTTTCCATTGTAGTTAGTCCAAAGAGGATGAGGGTTTGTTTGAGAAAAACATCCCACAAGCCCCAGCTCCTGTGTGTCAGTCCTCCTCAAGGAGGCTGAGCCAAGAACATGTACACCCACGTGCATTAGCTCTCTGCAGCAACACCATGTTTTTGCCCAACAGACTTGTACACAAATTAAGAAATAAACCTAAGTTCACAAAACCACATG
The DNA here is from genome assembly GCA_013400235.1 of Oriolus oriolus. Classification (NCBI taxonomy): domain Eukaryota; kingdom Metazoa; phylum Chordata; class Aves; order Passeriformes; family Corvidae; genus Oriolus; species Oriolus oriolus. The sequence continues at coordinate 2,258,482 of VXBT01010833.1, forward strand.
AAGAGACTAATGTTTGCAATCTTTGGGCAAATCTGCATGGTGCTCCACCCTGAAAACAGACTTCTTTTAACTCAGGAAAGCTGATTACCTTGGGCAGAGCCCTGCGCCTAGGACACTGCTGCTTTGCTCTGGATACCCAGATTCTGTCACTGGACAGTAGTTTGAGTGTCACTGGACAACAGTGTGGAAATCCTTTGTTTTCTCATCATAATTTGCTTTGTAGACTACTGCTACCCACATTGTACTAGAGCGGGTCTAAAAGATTTTTTTTGCAATTAGCCTTCCAATAAATGTTAAAACATAGCTTTCTGCAATGCTTCAAAGTTTCAGCCTTTTTCATAAAATATTTTTATTCCAACTCTCCCCTCCCCCCCTCCACCCCCCCCAAAAAAAAAGTTATTGCTGTTACCGAGATGGAAACATTTTGCAGAATCAAGAGAGTTAAATCAATTCTGGAATTCTGCTTCATAAATTCCTTTGGCTCACATAATTTATGTTATATAAATTGTAATTTTGATAATAAGGCAGCTGAAAATAAGTCTAGTCTTGTAAGTTGTGTGGGTGTATGGTTATGCTTATATAAAATTTAGTTATCCGCATTACTTCATAAACGTATGGTTAAGTATGTTTTCATGGGTATCTATGCTCTCTGTGGGCACGTTTTGTTTCAGTATTTAAGAAAAATATCACTATGGCATATAGCGTAAAGCTTGTGAAACCTTTTTGTTAGGTAAAAGTGAACAAAGCCAGTTCTTCAGCTAGTAACCTCATGCTATTAAACCGGCTGAAGGGAGAGAGAGAGGAAGGAGGCATGGTGAGACATGAAAGCAGAGCAGGGAGCTGTGCGGCCTCGCTACTGCTGATTAGAAAAGTAACTTCTCTTGTATTTTCTGTAAAGCAGTCCATATCTGGACTCTGTTACAACAGAAAGGATTGCCTGATGATCATTCTCAGGCAGCCTAAAGACACCAGAGAATAAACAGCTGTTCCTTTGACTCATTTATGTGTGATGGTCAGTTTAACACACTGACAATCTGTGGGTCCTTCGTTTGCTAATGCAGTGAATGGCACAAACAAGCCCCCCCACTTTTTTTTCTCTTTTCAATTACTCTTTTGGAAATGCACTGGTCTCAAAACCAAGCTGGGATGTCTGTTTCCTAGAGCGGCTTATCTGGCCACAACTTTAGCCTTTCTCCAAACAGGCATTTGAACTTCTGCTGAGGGACACAGGACATGACATGCATTTCAGCAAAACAATAGGGGTAAGCTTAAATTTACCTTCGAGTGCAGCAGTACTGAAAAACAACTCGGACCAGCTTGTACAGCTTAGGTTGTGCAGCTAAGCCTGAGCAAACGAACGCCTCCTTGCTCCTGGGTGTGACAGGCCACTGCCTCCCATTAGGGAGGATGAGCAACAGCAATCCTGGTGCCACTGCGCTGGGGTGAGAGCTTTCAGCACCTCTTCACTTACAGTGACATTTCCTCCAACAAAACCTCATCTGCTCATGTGCCTTTACAGGTTAACACAAGGCTTTAAAGCCCAAGTTCAACTTTGCAAATAAGGAAGGGGATTCAGAAATTCATTTCTGATTCACCTCTTCCAGATTACTGAGGCCTTGGGATCAGTAACATACCCATACACATGGTGGGTTAAGGAAGAACAGCTATATCCTGCTGAGTACACAAATTACTTGGAATGCGTTGCTACAGAATCAAAAGACTGAAAATACTTATGGTGACTGGACTGAAATAATTATTAAAGAAGAGCCATAGGAGAAAAATAATTTACAGGAATAATACAAGCATTGTAAGAAGCTATGTTATCTTTACATTATTTTTTAATTTTCAAATTGTGTGTGTATATACATATGAACATACAGCTTCACATATCACACTGCAGTATCTAAGTAGTCAGATTTTTTCATTATCTCCAATTACTCACACAGTAGCATATGTTGCTCTGTTTTAGCTTACATTTAGATGTATATAATCATTATTCTCCACGCACTTCAAAACTTCCTTGTCCTTCCCACCACACTACATACATTAGACCTTTCCAATTATATCAACTGCAGTTTTATTCCAATGTAACGATGGCACAACTTGTAAATGATATATATAGAACTAGCTATGCACTAAATTGTATTTTCTCCTCCTAGAAAAAGGTCTGAAGATGCACAAAAGATTTATGCTGCTGCTTTTAAATAAAACACAGTTGTATCCTTTAGTTTGTATTTAGAATTAAAAGTACACATTTGCTTTATGAAACATATGCTTTAAAACTATTTTTTTAAACTTCCCTTTAATGTTTGTGCAACTGTCAAGTTTATGATTTTTAACATTATTATAATGGGAAAAACAAGAAGAGAAAAAAATAGACTTAAGAAGTATGAACATTTCCAGTTCTCTGCCATTCTCTCTAATTCTTTAGAGCAATATAACTTGGGGTTAATGCTAGATATCTAGTGGTATCATTGAAGGCAGCACTTAGCCCTATCCATGTACTGTGATAATAAGTGTTGCCAAATTTCTTTTCTTGCTACCACAGTTCAAGAAAATGAATCTAATGTCAAGAGGAAAATTTTGGAAAACTAAGGATGTTCACACATGAGGATCTCTAAATTCTTCAGAGTTACATCAACACAGTCAGTACCCACCCAAACCCCAGACAGCCAGAAATGATCCCAGTTGCAACAACTGAAGTTTTCTCCTGGCAGTTCATTCGCTGCCCAACAGGTCACCTACAGAAAAGCCCCCTGCAACCCTCCCCACTCCCTCCCCTCAGAACCAAGGCCAACCTTGCAGGCAGCATCCTGGGCATTCTACTGCTTCCACGCTGATAACAAGGTGAGTATGGCAGCATGCCCTCAAAATATCACTGGAAAAAACAAAAGCACCCAGAACAACCCACCTATGAGACTCATCATTTTGATAGCCTGCTGCAGATCAGAAATCAGCTTACATATATTTAAATACACACAAGGTGGCTGCTCGGCAGATTAAAGGCAGGGCTGCTTTGATTTGTCTTCGTGCTTCACCACCCTTCCACTGTGAAAGATGGAATTACTTCACTGAAAATTCTGGCAGGGGGAAGCTTGCACCAAAACAGGGAAATCTGTAGCAAAACAGAGGCAGCCCAGGCACACACTGCTCCCTCCCTGATGGTGATATGCCTGTGGAATATCTGGCATGTTACCTTCTTCCAAACAGAGCTCCCCCTTGACTCTGCACGAGGAGCATCCAAAGAAGACCTTCTGTGGTGGCACACAACCAGGCCCTGAGACAGGTCCCGGGCTCCATCCTCAGCAGCTGCACTCCGTTGCTGCGGTGTGCATGCACTGCCAGGGAATCAACTCAGGAGCCAAAGCTCCACAGGGAGCTTCAGAGCTCTCTGCCTCTGGTGCGGTGACTCCAACAGCTTCTTTGTCAGAGTGCAAAGGACAGAATTCAAGGGAAGGAGAGTGAGTGGCAAGAAAGCAAATGTTGGTCAAAAGGATTGTGTGTTCCTTCTATATGCAATTAGTGTGTAGAGGGAATAAGCTGATTTTAGCACCCTCAGTCTTCCATGTTTAGTTGCATTCCTTTTCTGCTATTTTAACTCCTCCCATCTTAAAAACAAACAAACCAACCCCACAGTAAAAGAACCCCAAATATCTGCCCTTATTTCTAAGTCAGGAATGCTGCTTTGCTTCAGTTCCAGGACCCAAAGCTGCACTAAGTTTGCTGAATTTTACCTGAATTTCTGATGCATCGTATCAGTTTTAGACTGTTAACATTTATCTCTCGGTAACACTGATCTCTGCTTGTGCTGATTTTAGAGCAATCTGAATCAATTCTAAAAACTGAACAAAACTATTGAAGCACCATAGATAAAGCTCAGTTAAAATCCTGTGCTGGCTTTTCTTGACTGATATTTGAAACCATACAACTCATCAATATTATGGATTAATATTGACTTTTCCTCTTCAGCTCACAGTACTTCTCCAGCTGTATTTAATGGCTATTACTAAAATTATCTGCATTTTATTTTTTCAGCATTCACGTTTTTCTACTACTTTCCCAACAGATTTCTTTTATTATCATTTTTTTGGCCCACTGCCCTTCCTCACAGTGTCCACAATCCGTGGAGAAGAGATTGCTGATGGCGTTATCACAGGCAAACAGAATGAAGCTAATGGTAACAGGCACTCCTTGCTAGGTAATTATTATAGGAGAAGGAATGCAAATGAGCCCTAATCTGTCTCACACAATGGCAGAGGTCTCGGATTTGCATTAAACCTTTTGCAGCTCTCCCAGATCGGGGACTCTGCAGATAACAATGCATCTGCAGCCCAGGCTGCCCCAGCGGTTATTACATTGTGCCCCAGCAGGTACAGTGTCCCCGAATGACTCTCCCCTCCTCCTTTGTATCTCCGGTCCCCTCCTCCTTCCCTCCTTCCCCCTGGCTTTGCAGGAAAAAAAGCTAATTGTGCATGCCATTTGGCTTGATTCATGTTTACAATGAAGAAGAAAGCAGCGCTGTTTGGTAATTATAAGAGGGAAATGGACATCAGGAAATCTCCATTCTATTCCCAGCTATGTCATTCACTTGCCAGGGAACTGAAGGAAAATAACTTTGCTTTTCTGTGCATCCATGTGTTCAGTTAGAAATACAGGGCTGGCATTTGTAGTGGCCCAACAGACTCTCATTTTACAGTGGCACCTGCTGAACACTTTCAGGAAGCAAATGGCAGACTTCACTTGAATCTAGGTTGAGCTTATGATAAGCTGCGGTCCTTCAGAAGAACCACTGCCTAAGTCTCAATTCCCCATCTGATAATAGGTTGTAAAGAATGATATTCTTTTCCAGCACTATGTTCTGCTATAAAAACACCTAAACTAACACCTGCCAGCTGGGGCCATGCTCAGTACTCACACAGGTGTCTGCCCACTAGCAGACCTTAAAAGAAGAAGGTGTAGGAACTATATTTGAGGTGTTCTGATCACAAGCCACATAGCAAAAGGTTTTCCCAAACCTTATCTTTTCTAGCTTCTTGCCTATGGCTTGTTTGGATTAGGAGCATTGGAGTCAAACGTACTGAACCCTTCCCAAGTGAGTCCCTGGGCTGAGGTCGAAACTCCTCACCCGCACGAACAGACTTTTTCCAACACTGCTGTCTTCTTTCTTGGACACTCATTTTCTCCTGAAATGTTTTTGTCAAGTAGGATAAAATACAGTAATAATTTGTTTCCAAAACTGACCTTCAGGAATCAAAGTTTCTGCCATGGAAATGCAAACTAGAAGATGGAGACTATCAAGCTGTAAGTGGGCATATAAACTAACTTCTCAGCATATTAAAACCCAAGCAACAACAACAACAAAAACAAAACAAAAACCCAACCAAACAAAAAAAAAAAAAAAAAACCCCCAAAAAAAAACAAAAAACAAAACCACCCCCCCCCCCCCCCGCCACCCCAAAGACATACACATTTTGTCTGAGGAATGGTTTCAAAAATCAAGGTGAATCATCAAATTTATCTGCACATCATCTCTACTACTGCAGTAACACTTGTTTTGTTTTTATGGGAAATACCATATGCAAAGACCTACATCTTGGAAATTTGTTATTAGGCGGGTGTCACACTAACTCAAGTTAAAATAATTTCATGAATAATTAAAAGATATTTGCTGTTAAGTTATTGACACAAGGTATAAAGTAGCTACAGTTACCTAAGGCGCATTAAGTACCAACGATGTTTGAAAAAAATACAGTTTTCATATTTCTTATACCAAGGGGGCAGAGAGGGAAATGATAATCATAACTGTATTTTGCAAGCACCAGGTGCAACTCTTTGAATTTATTTTCAACCAAGCATTTAGGGACTCATGCAATACTGTAGCAAACAACTTAAATATGAGTCCTAACCACAGATGCATAGTCATCTCTGTCAGGCCTAGAGTGAGATACTGAGGGAACCCCAAGAGCCAAAAACTTGGAGCAGTCACCAAGAACTAGTACAGTGTCACATAACTAAGTAACATCACTCTCAATGACACCATTCAGAGACATTAGTCATTCACTGTATTTGCTCTGAAGACAGCTACATGCCTTGTTCTTTCTTTCTATAAGGTTTTCTTCCTTTCTGAATTTGCCAATGCCAATACTGGCAAGGCAGATCCTTTGGAAATCAGCTGTGGGTATTTTTAAAGCCTCCAAAGCTGCCTAGACTGGGTAAATCCTGTAAATATAGTCTCTAATAAACTTTTGCCAGAAGTTAATAACTTTTTCTTACAACAACAATAGCTTAAAAAAACCCCACAGCTGTAGAAAGTGCTACAGTTCATTTAACACTATGTAACAAGTTAGTTTTTCAATAATCAAACTATTGCTCATTTCCCTCTCATGGAGCAGTAGGCGAAGTGGCACTATTTCTTTATGCAGTTTCTGGAATACACTATACCTGTCTCTGGGATGGTCTCTGATTGCTGGTATGCTCAAGCAACATTCATCACACCTAAACAATCAGTTTAAAAAACATACTTATTTTTAAATAATGCTATGGCCCTCTTATGATATTGAAGTTCTCTGAAAGAATCTTCTCCCATTTGCACTGATATTTAAGGTTCCTACACCTTGGAAGGACTGATAGGGTACAACACTATGAATAATAATCTTTACATCAGAAAAGCAAAAGCTGTCTTGCACTGGTTAGTTCCCATAAAACAAGAAGGGGAGTTTCATTCATCTGGTTCATAAAGCTGAAAACATTTTCCCATGTAGCCTTTTGTGCTAAGTTTCCAACACTAGAAAGCATTTCATTCAGAACACAAGGGGGTATTTTTACATTATCAAGGCATGACAGGTATCAGAACCTACAATTTACAATTATAACATACTCAGGTTCAGATCTGTCACTGGTCTCTAGGCTGCTCCTCCCCAGTGACCAGTTACTCCCAACTGCCTACTGGTGCCATTCATATGCACATAAAAACCTTCTTCCAAACCCAGATGTAATTGTGGAGGGCCTGAGAGGCTCAACCTCACTTGGAAGCCAGGGATTACCACACTGCTGCTGGACCAGCAAAAGCACCAGGGCAGAGGAAGCCAGCAGGACAGCCCAAACCAATTTTACTGCCACCTGAACACACCCGGCTGACCCTGCCTGGAGTGGACTCAGCTATCTCACCTCTCCTGCCATCTGCGGGGGTGGAAGGAGGAAAGGGAGGAATCCTGGGAGATAAGGAACAGGGAACACAGATGTCTTCATGGGGAACTACTGGTCACTCTGTGACCCTTGGCCCATCACCAAAGCCATGCACTTCAGGACCACTCTCACATTAAGCATTAACTCAGGCAGTTCAGCTGTGTTGCCGAGTAGCCAGTCAAATATTTACAAGGGTTGTAGAAGGTGCAAGATTAACCTCATCCTTTCAGTGTAAAACCCAGTGTCCAAGATTTTATACTCTGTTTTGCATAGCAAGAAGTCACAATTCTGAAGCTTTGAGACTCACTACATGAAGTCGTTAGAAAGAATAATCCAAACAGGAAAACTAAGAGGGACTCAATGCACACTGTAGACAAAATACTGGCACCACATACAGTGCTGGCAAGTAGAGCAGCATGCCGTGTTCCTAAGGGCGAGAACAAGTAAAATCCAGCTCCTAGAGCTGATGATTGCAACCTCACCTGAACAGCAGCTTTCCCTTTGTCCAGCTGCCTCCAGGTCATTTTACGGTAAAGACAAAAATTGTCACTGCGCTTTCAAGGATCTCAACAGCTTTCCAACCCCGGGCTCCCCCCCACCCCACCATTCTCACTGGCCTTTTGAGAGTTTCCCTCTATAGCAGCATTCTGCGTTTCAGGGATTCAACCTTTCAACTGAAGCATGCGAGATCGCTTATACTCTTGAACCGGTGGAGCTGCCAGCCTCCCCTTTGTTGCACAGGGATTTACACTTGAATGGCGCTGGGAAGCAGAGTCTTTTAAGGAAAGGCTGGTGGGGGGAAGACAATTTCCTTGCCAGCATCCTATTCGCAAATCACGTTCATCTACCAGCTCAACTTCTCCAGTTCACATAACTACAGGAACCCTACTGAACCACCAGTTTGTAAGTTTACTGTGAGGTCACTTTTACAAATAAATGGCTAATCTGAGTTTACTTCAACAAGGATATACATAGTCATAAGTGAAGTTCGTTTTGAGCCTAAATGTTGGCACTTAATGTAATTTAGTCCAATGTAAATTACATCATTATCTTAATCTATGACTCATTTATGTACTTCCTATTATAGCCTTGCATTGCCATGCACATCACAGTCCATCCAATGGCTTCTACAGCTTTTCAAGAGAGACACTGGAGAACACCACAATGGCACAGATGCACTGCAGAAAATCATCTGAACAAGAGCATGCAAGCCTGCTCCAGTTTAACAGTGGCACACTGGCTTTGGCCCTCTACTTAATCATATACACAAGTAGCACCAGCCCGGTGCATTTCTGTTCTTAAGTTGCGAATGGGTAGATAATTACTGATTGGTTTCAGGCTATGTTAGCAGTTACCAAGCAGTATCATATTGCTGCCTTTCACACAGCAGCACAGTTTTTGTAAATCCACAGAGTTTTTGTTTGTCTGCTTGCCTGCTTGGAAGCAGAAAGCCTGCTATCTCCAAAGAAAAATAATAGCATCCGAAGTTTGAAAATTGGCAAATGCTAATCTGGCATAGAAAAAGATCTGTAAGGAACATTCCTTCTGGTTTTAAAATGTTACACCTGCTTCTGATTAGATTCTATTTCCTGAATTCTGAATTGGCCACATGGTGAAAAACACAGACAACACTGCCTGCAGAGTGCAGCAAGGAAAAGGCCAGCACAATCCAGAGCTGGTGGCAAACCACAGTCCCCATGAAAACCACATGTGCCAGAGACCAAATATTTTGCATTTTGCTTACTGCTAATAAAGCTGCTTCACTTCATTAAAAGCAGCTTATCATTTTATCTACTCACTCTGATTAATTAGCCTCTAGTTAAAATGAATGAGCACTTGATTCGAGGATTCTATTAATGTGACACTGGTGAACCACCACTTGCATACTTCTTCCATCTTTTTCCTTTTACTCTCAATCCTCTCTACACCAACTGTCTTATCTGGCTGTTCGGATTGACGTTCTCAGAACCCTCTGAGGATACCAAAACTTTTTTTTAAGACAGAGGTGAGTAAGGAAATGTCCCACAGTCCAAGGCTCAGTTTTCCTGCTGGAACATACAGATGTATGTAATCTACTTCTCACTGTAATTATTGTCACAAGCTTGGAAAGAAAGAGCTTGGAAAGAAGAGCGAGCCAGGGAAACACACTGCGTTGCTGGGAACAGGGGCAAAACAACAGTACCTTTAATACATACAACTTATTTGTCCTCCCAGAATAAAATAATTTTAACTATGAAGCACAAACAGCAGTCAGTTCCATCAAAAACCTGACTTTCTTAGAGAGCGAAGAACTTTGTCCCAAGCCAAGTACCATGTGCTGTATATGCATAAAGACAGCTTCTGCTACAGTATATGCCTACAGATTTCACAGTTGCATATGACCGCCAAAATCTCAATTTCTAGCAGCAAAAAACGTATGTTACCATTATTTAGCCAAGCATCTGAAGATTGAAATACATCCTAGCTGCTCATTTTGCTGGAAGACAGTGCTTTGCTTCATATACCTAATCTTCTTCTCTAATCAATTGATTTAATTGTGACTGTCACTAATACCCAAATGTATTTGGTAAACTTTAAAAAATAAACAAACAAAACCCAAACCTACGCACCTTCCCTCTTTCTTCTTTAAAATGTTAAGCTTCCACTCTTTTGCAACAATGCCCACAAGAAGACTGGAAGATCATTAGGCCTAAAACTGCAACAAATTTTGTGGGAGGAATGGAAGGAAAGAAGGTGAGGAGAACGGGAAATAAAGCTTCCCAGGTCATTCTAACATTTATATCTAACTTCCTGTTTAACGAAGGTAAATTATAGGTAGAATACTAAGGAAGTGACTGGAAGCTTTGTATTTATGCTACAAGCAGTTTAAGAGATCTCTTTCAAGAGAATAGCTTGGTTAGGGCATGAACTGCAGACTATAAGCACAAGCTTGAAATTCACATCCAGCCAGACAAGGCTGTATGCAAGAAGGCACCAAAGCAAGATCTGGTTTACATCACACAGCAGGGCAGTAAGTGACCATGAGTCACTGATGCACTTCATCTGGCTTTTAAGGCCATCAGCACCAGATAAAAATGTTTCAGGACACATTTCACAAAGCACTTCCCAGTATAAGTTCACCTAGCCAGTTCAAATCTGCACAGAATTTTCTAGACAAAATTTCTTCACGGCAAGGTTTCCAAGATGAAGTATCTTCTGTCCTGCAGCTGGCACGATATTAGTGCAGCTCTCTACTGTAATGACTGGGCTAACTGAACAGGAGTCTTCCCATGGGCTAAGCCCAAAAGGGATGAGACAGGATGAATGATTTCTGCTACCACAGTCTGGGCTGCAAGTAGTACCCAGTCCTCACAACACCCCAGGCAGCACCACATAAAACCATGCTTATGCCAAACACAGGTAGAAGAGACAAACCAAACTGAAAAACATGATTTTGAAATACCAACTCATGATTTTGGATTCTTACTTTAAAATACTTGGTTTGGGAATGAAAAATTCTGCTGGTTTGGGTTCATTATTAATTTTTCATGAATGGTCAAATTGTTGCAACTTACAAAGAACTCTCAGGCATCTTTGTGTACCTGAAGGATGGGGCAATATGCACCCAGATGGGTCATTCCCTAGCAGAAGAGGACAGTTTTCACTTTTAAGGAAATAAGGCAACAAAGCAGATCTTTTCTTCATTGCTAATTTCAGTGAGGACTTTATAGCTGATTTGGGCCTTGCAGTTTTCTTTTTGAAGGACTAAGATACCAGAAACAAAAGTAAAATATCAAAACCTGCCACCTACACTAATACCTATGCGTTACACTTTGTTCCTCTCAGCCATTCATTATGGATTAGCACAACAGGCTGTTTCAGAAACTCCTTCCTGCAGACTCGCAGTTGGTAGTGCCAGAGCTCTGGAGCAGTCACTGCAAGCCACTCAAGCCAGAGGGTTTCTCCTAGGAGCCCTCCAAAGCTCCAGAGAGCACAGGGAGCCTCCTCAGGGCTCAGGGCAATTACATACACACCAGGGGTGATGGTGAGCAGGCATCGGGCCTCCCAAAGCATCCCTTCAATCCCTGGGTGTGGATGAAAAGAGGAGTCAACCAATGACCCAACTGCAGTTCATCAGCGTGGTGGAAGAGGGAAGGAGAGGAGGCTCCAGCACAAGGGAGCATGCTACTCCATACAGGACTTATTCCTAAATAAATAAACTCAGTTCTGTATTCAGAAGTGGGTCCATACACCTGAAACACAATCACTGTGAGGAATACCCAAACTCCACTGCACTACAGACAACTGAGGCAGGCAGATCATAACTTCTGAAACTGGAGGAAAGCCAAGCAATCCGGAGTTACTCTGCTAACACTAAGAACTGGAAGGTTTTTATGAGGGACAACAAATCGTTGTTGCCATAGCCACACTACGGGGCAGGGGGCATGCACCACAGGACAGTACCTTCTAGCCCTCCATCCACATATAGATGGCCCAAGACAAGCACTTGTAGTGTTCTCATCTCATCTCCCTAAAACTCCACGCACTTACTTATATCTGTGCACCTGTAAAACTTGCTCTCAGAAAAGAGCTGACTCAGATAACTGGAAAATGGTAGAAAATTCAAAATCATGGTTCTTACTATGACTTTAAGCTATCTTCCCATGCCTAGATACGCCTAATTTTCATTCTGCTTAATGCTTTTTAGATCTTGTCTATGAAAAAAGTGATTTACAAACAAGTTAATTTCAGCTCTGAACTCTCCATTTTCTGTACACTTAAAACCACCAAAGATGTTTAAAACTATTCTTTCTGGAGATACAAAACAAGAATTTATCTTTCTGAAATCTACATGGTAAACAGATTCTAAACATAAAAATTACCTGAAAAATGCACTGCTGGGATGGAAGTCATTTTTCCTTCTCATAAATAAAGTTTATGACCCTTAAGTCTTCGCCATATCAGAATACAGAATTAATATCTGTAACATTCATGAAATGAAACTCTGAAAAAAATCAAAGGTTTTCCTAAAAAGCAAGAGAATGCAGGCTCATTGTTAACATAAAGTTAATGAAGTACTTAAAGGCCTTTAGCAGTGGCAAAGTCCTGATTTAAAGTGGGAGATGGTTAAGGCTTTGCAAACTGAGAACTCTGGAAGAACCTGTCATCCTCTCCTAAGGTGCAATATCGCTTTGACAGGCACTTCATTTTACTGAATACAGTTACTGAATGAGAAATCTTAACCCCAAAGATCTCAAAGGATTTGAGGGAGAAAAAAATCCAAGACCTGAAACAAACACCTTGTTGAAATGCTCTACAAATGCTCAAGAGCTGTGAACTTGATTTATATATGAAAAGAAACATACAAACAATTAGAGCAAACTTCTGAGTGACAGCTAAGTTATTACAGACATGCCATTTAACATACAGTGTCACCCACCTGAAATGTTAGCTAGCAGCAGTATCACCTTTCCTTTGGAGATGGCTCAGGTTGATACAAATAAGAGAGAAAAGCAGGGAAATGATGAGGGAAATAAAAGTTCTTTTAAAAATATCAGTGCAAAATAGTCATTCTAGATGCACTGATACAAAACATAACTTCTGGAAAAATCTGAATGGAGGTAGGGTTGCTCTTTTTAACAAACAAAAGAATTGAAAATTATCTTTGCCCAAGTTTAGTTAAGAAGAACAGGAAGAGAAAAGTACAGCGTTAAAGGCAAGAAACAAAACACAGCAAACTGTGGTGCACTGGACAGCCTGATCTTTTGTTGCCTTGTCCCTGCCCTGCCTCTCCCTCTCCTTTCCGACCCCCCCTTCAACACTTCCAAACTGGGAAGGAGTGTATGTTCCCCATCCTCCACCTCTACTGAACCTGCTCTAGTCCAACACACAGGCAAGAATTTCCTCTTGCTTTGGTTCTCAAATTTCACTGTCACATCCAACCTCTCCCCCCAGAGCTTTCCACCCCGAGGACTACAGTCTGCATGATTGCATTTGATAATACAGACTTTGCTGCTTAAATACCGTACGTTTGCAGACAGTTAAAGCGTGTTTTACAAAGGTTCCATAAAGGGGTTTAGCAACATATGCTTCCTGGGCGTGCAAGCCTGCAGCAGCTGGGAAGGGACCCTGTCCAACATGGGACAGATTCCTTCTCCTCACTAGGATGAGAAGGAGCACACAGAGACAAGGCATTTGTGCTGCAGCCGTCCCCAAGCCATGGCTTCAGAGGAACGATCTGTCTGACATGTTGCAATTCAGGAAGCATGGGCAGGAAAAGGAGGAGGGGAGCAGCAGGCAGGCATTCCCCTCCAAATTTCCAGCACTGTGCAAGAGGGACAAACAGATGAATCCAGCCACAGAGAAATAGCAGTGGGCTGGGCACAGCCTCTCAGCTGACCCTCTGAACTGAGCAGTGGCACTTGGCTCCACTGCACATCACTGCATGCAACATGTGCTGGGAGGGAGACAATAACAAGAAGCAATGCCCACAATCCTGTGAAACAGCTTTAAAGCTCGTGCTTCCCCGAGCCCCAACCCAGGGAGTTTGAAAGCATTCAGAAACAGTACAAAAACTCGGCTGGAGCTATGCATCCTTATAGAATCTTTCCTCCACACGTGCAACTCAGCCAAGCCTCCCACGTCTCAGTGTGCCCCAAAATTTTGTGTTTCAAAGGAATTCAGAGCCTTCGCTTGTTTGGGAGAAAACAAGTTCAGAGGCCACAAGGCAGCTCCTGCAGCCTCCTCTCAGAGTGCCACAGCATCAGTGGCAGAGGCAATGCCTGCCTGCAACAGCGCAGGCAGCTGCATTCTTTAGTCTGGCACTGAGGAGGAAAGCTATCATCCATTTTTAAGTTAGATTCAGGGAACCAGCTGGGGACCAGCGATTGCCATTTTTGAAGTGCACGAAGAGGAGTGTAACCAGCCTTTCCATAGTAACGAAGATTAGCGGCCTTGAGGCTGACACTCCTCCTGCATTAAAAGATAGGAGACAAAGAGAGAGACAGGTAATTACATAGAAGGAGCCCTGGGGAAATTGCAAACTCCTTGAGAACCCTTTAGCTGGTCTGTATGTTTCTCCTTGTCTCTGCTTCAGCTGAAGGTCTCCAAGAAGCATTTGCCCATTAGATCATTAGCTTTATTGCAAAAAGTAGCCAGACAGCTGGTAGGGCTATTCAATAAAGACTTAGCTTGCCTCTGCACCGGCAAGAATGAGATGGAGAATGAGAAAAAGAACATCCCAAGGCACATTACCTGTCTGGAGCTTATCCTTGATAAGTTAGTGTACTTAGGCAGTGTGAGGGGTCTGACAAATGAACCCTGACAAATCTTGCTGGCGCAATTTAAGACATTATTGCATCACACTGTCTTTCAAAACCCTTCACAAATGTTAGCACCACCGAGCAGTCTGGCAGGAGAACTTGTATCAGGCACTGGCCTCTCCAATTCAGAACCTAGCAAGTTAGCATACACCCCTTCTCAGTGCTGGATTAAGTAGGATGCCAATTCTGAACCAGAAGGGCTAAGGTCTAGACAAGAAGATATTGCCTCCACTACAAGGAGCATTAACATCTATCACAAAGATGGAAGAGGAAATGACATCTGAAAGCACTGCAGCTCCTAAGCAAATACAAATCTTTGATATTAAAATACATATGCTGTTTGTCTAGCAACAAACTTGAGTCTACTTATGCAGCTCAGGATGCTCTATGAATCAGCACTAATTTTTGGTATTTTATATATCCCTGACACATAAATTGAATGTCTTGCAGTGGAAAGACGGACATGGATTACATGTGGATCCCCTCACCAGAAAACTGCAAAATTTAATTCCTCTCACCCCCCACATTTTGCACTTCTGTCCAAAACTGGAAAAAAGTCTGGAGAGTTAAAGACTTGCCATGTGTTTTGAAATCTTCACAAAATCTCACCATGCAGAACTAGTTAGTGTTCCAGATAGTTCCTGTCTTATCCTGTCAGTGATACAACCAGCCACAAAACCATGACAGACTCCAGAGAAGACATCAGATTTGAAAAACTAACTAAAACAACTTAACAACCAAACCAATCTATATTTGCCTGTATGTGTATGATAATAATAAAAGAAGCACTTGGAGATATGATTCTTCAACTTGTCTTCTCCAGACCTAACTGACTGTCTCTCCATCTAAGCTGATACTCAGGCAAAGATTTAGTTAATCAGTCTACAATACAACAGTTTTACTTTTTTGCCTCTGAAAGCATTTAAAATATATCTCATCTGCTCGTTTTTCTCAAGGGACAGTATCCTACACGTAGCAGTAGAGCAAGAAGCGCACAAAGCTTCTGTTTGCATTCCAGTATTAGACGGGCAATCCACATGAACCAGAAGCTTCGCTAAACTCCATGCAGACAACTTCTTCTGCCATCACCTTCCCTTCCAAAAGGAGCAGAGCAGGCAAGACACCTTGAAACGCAGATAACAATTTCCCCTTACCTTTCTGAAGAGGCCGCCGCCAATTAGCACATTCCTGGAGCTTCTGAATCAGGCAAGAAGAAGAAAGGAGGGGAGGGGGGAAAAAAACAAAAGGGGAGGAGGGAGCTGTTTTCTTCCTCAGCACAACAGTATTTCCTGCGGGGAAGAGATTAAAAAAAAAAAGAAAAAAGGAAATAAGCATTAGTTTTTATGATTTTCGAAGAGGCTACTGATTACAACTCTTGCTACAGAGCTACTGTGCCACTACTTCTGCAGTTCCAAAATACCAGCTTAGGGTCTCCTGTATTTTCTCCATTGTCACCTTATCAAAATAGGGAATATGAATGTCAAGTCAACCACTACTAAGAAAACCAAAGAGAGATTCTTGTCAGAATGGGATGAAGTTCTATACTAGAATGGGTTAAAGTCTGATTCAAAAATATTCTCGAGCACTTATTCTATTAAGTAACATGCTTCAGCCAAGCTCACACCCACTTCTGTAAAAATTCAAATGAGCCACATTTACTATCAAAATAGTTGGCAAAAGGCAAATTCCAACATGCATACTGAACATACAGGTATATACCAACATTCAAGTGCTTATGTACTCTTCCCTGAGAGGATCATACCTACAATTATGAGGTATTTGCAACTAATCGTAAGTTCTATTTCTTTTTAAGACAACTTCTCTTTTTCTTAAGGCACTCTATTCCAGCTATATCAAATCTTTCAGTAACAGCAAGAAAAAGTATTTGTATGAGGTTTTTCTAAATCAGAGTGAAGGGAAAGGGATCTAAAAACCCTTTTGACTAAAGATACCACTTAGAAATCCAGCTTCACTCCCATGAAACCACAATTCCTCACCTCAGACCATCTCTCTCTCTCTCTGCCCTACTCCTAACATGACTTTAAAGAAACTTACAGACACACAGATTTAATGGGCCCCTCCCTACCTCCAGTACCTGCCTCTGATGAAAGGCAGGAAAATCAAGTGGAAAATTATTTTAAAGGGTGCATGCAAGACATTAACATCTTTGAGGAAATGGCAATCAAGGTTTTCCGTGGGGAATAAGCAAAGGGAAACACGTCCAGTCTGTTCTCCATCACACTTTGTTGGCTTGTATTTACACACAAAAACTCTACCCTTTTCTGTCCCATGGAAAATCTGAACACAAGTTCTCAAAATACGGAAAATAGTCTATGCTACCTTATATTTCCACACACACTTCTGCCATCCCTCAAAACAACAATTAACCCATCTGCTAACAGCATACAGATCCTAGTCTCCCAGAAGAGATTTTAAATAATGGGCCCCAACA
The DNA here is from genome assembly GCA_013400235.1 of Oriolus oriolus. Taxonomy (NCBI): domain Eukaryota; kingdom Metazoa; phylum Chordata; class Aves; order Passeriformes; family Corvidae; genus Oriolus; species Oriolus oriolus. Next base: position 2,275,420 of record VXBT01010833.1, read on the forward strand.
GATAGGAAACAGCATAAAAGGCAGCACTTCTATCACAGCATCTCCCTCAAAGCCACCACGTCTGTCCAATTCTAAATGGCCACAGTTCCTGCATTTCTCTAGGGGACAAAAGCTCTCTTTTTCTCTCCTCCTGTCAGCAAGACTTAAAGCTGCAAGAGTAATTCTGTCCAGATTCCCCTCTAGATAGGCAATGATTTAAAGAATTCATGAAGTAACAGTGGCAGTGTAAATAAACAATGAAAAACTAAATAAAGATCACAGAAGACAACACACAGAAAATGTGCACTAAGGAGAGAAAGAACAAGCTCAGTGACTCAAAACCTCTTCTGCCTTGTTATGTGTACCCGTAAACAGGCACAGCAATAATCTGACAATGCAAAAGAATGGATCCTGACACAAAAATGTAACTACTCAAAAACCTGCCTCCTCAACCTTCTGCCTAAAGGCAAACCTTCCCACAGTGTTTAATTTCACTTTCTCAATGTCTTACACCCCTCCGTTGCATTTCTGCTTTCTGTTGGCTTTCACCCTCTTGTACTAATTGATGCAAAGCAACTTAAGCCAAAACTCAAATAGTTGTTTTTTTTTTTTTTTTAAAACGGGAAACAGTGCTACAGCCCCCACTGTGGGGATGGGAGAAGAAATGACCCTTAGTGAATTGCTCCTGACACGTGTACATCCCGAGGCTATGTGCAAATCAATACTTACTGAGCAGCTCAGCACAGATCAGGTTGCAAAATGCAAGAAAAAAAAAGAAATTGTCTCACCCCCTCAAACATACACTAGTTTTGTATCTCTAAATCGAATGAATCATTTGCTTTTCTTTTTCATTATCAAATCAAAAGGATGCTTTTGACAACATTTTTCTCCCTGCTAAGAACCAATCCGCCTCCCCGCCCCCCTCCAGATCTCTGGTGAAGTCTGCTAAGAATTGAAATACTGGTTATATTTCATGTGCTTAAAAATTTTGCACTTCCATCCTATTATTAGTAGGAGAAATAATTTAAAGTAGACATGGAAGATTCAAAGAAAGCATATTTTTAAATCAAACGTAAAATCAAGAGGTGGCAAGAAAGAAGTCTGAGTGCAAAAGTGAAGTTTTATAACAACATTCTCAGGAAGACAGAAATCTGTCTTAAGTACCACTTAGAGACATAGGTTTGACTCAACATCACTTGCTCCAAAGAAGGTGAGATCTCTCTGTTCTCAAATCCTCAGGCAAGAAAAAAAATAAAATGAAGTGAAATAACGCATTATCCAAAAGTCAAATTCTAAGTGGAGAAACTTCACAAAATGACTTACGATACCAAAAGACTTGACTAAATTTCTGGCAGGGCCAGAGATAATTCGTATGAAAAAATGTCAAAATGTTTTGGGTACACAGCCACTACAGGAAGGAAACAAACAGAAAACTGGGAAACACTGTATCAAAACCCAACAAATCGTTGACATCAACATTAGATAAATGACTAGGCATATGTTGAGTCAAACACCCTCAAGATGGTGTGTGAGTCAACTTCTGCAATGAATTTAGCAGAGTTGCTTTCCTATATCAAGCTTAATAAAAATAATCCTCAATTATTCCAGCTATGTCTGGGTTCTCATTAAATCTGACACATTCTGGATAGTACCTGAGCTGGAGATTTAACCATGTAGCAGGGATACTGGAATGTGATTTTGACAAACCTTTTCTGAATGATGATGCCAGATTTATTCTTCCTGCTGCACAACAAAGGTGTTTTTTCCAGGCATTACCCAAATGTAGTCCACTTCCTACAGAAAAATGCAAAGGTCCTGCACAACATTTGCCAGGATCTAGGTCTTAAGTGATCCAGAGATTTTTTACATTCGGAAAATAAAATTTTGGGAGAGTAATGCCCCTCACTCCTAGTCTGCACTGCATGACTGGCGAAGAGCTTGCTGACTTTACCATGTCTGACCCCTACATGGAGCCCCCATCAGCTCTTAGAGGAGCTCCTGTGTCAACAGAAGCCCCCATTATATACAACCAACCTGGGTGATTTTCTGGTTTATTGCATTTTCTAGCTCTATGATGGCTATTAATTTCATTACACTGAGGAATTAGATCAGAGCACTGCTGTATGCAACAGAACCCTCCCAGAACCTTGTCCATAACATGAGGCAACTCGGAGTTTAAAACAAGGTGGGAATCATCATCACCACCTCTTAAAATTCACAGAGAAAACCAAAAAGTGTTCTCAAGGTTCTTCAATCTGCGTTTAACTAACAGCTACTTTTCTTCGGGTGAATTACACGTACATTCAGTGTGCACTAACAGAAATAGGTCAAATTTATATCACTGTAAAAAAGTCCTTTTCTTTTTTTTTTCCGGTTGATTTTCAACCTTTTGATCTAGGAGAGGTAATAAAACGATTTCCTTAATATCTATTGAGGGAAGTAGCAGTCTCCATTTCTCATAGCAAAAAACAAACAAGCAAGCTAAGAAAAAAGAAGATTAAAATGCCTACTCTTAAATAGCATGATGAAACGGAACAAAAACTCCCAACCTTGGGTTTTGAAGCCAGGAACCTCTCCTGCTTCTGCATCAGACTCTTTCTCCAAGCTATTTTCTACTATCTACAGCTGGCACAGAATCAGTATGAAATAGAACTTGCACATTCATTTCATGTAACATTTCACAAACACACAACATAATGTTTACCTACAGCTAGAAATTAGCAAAGTCTCATTTATTTTAGTATGAATTAAAAGCACATCCCTGTTGTCCGTGCATGTGTGTGTGTGCACGTGTCTCATACATACAGCAGGGTAAGCCTTCCACCACAAACACCTGTACTGGGGACATTTGTGAAGAAACAAGCTTCTTCAAACATAAATACTATTTTCCCACAACTGTATCTGCACAAAGACAGGAAGCTCTTCTCAAGTATCTATTACAAAAAGCCAAGAAAAAGTAACCAAAATATTTTTGCAGAAGCACAGACAAAGCATAAAAAGATGGTAAGAGTCAATGAAAACACAGATCTCCTAAATAAATTTTCCTTTCATTTGCGTTAGTGAACTCATGGGATCCACCACCAACAGATGTCTAAATAAAAGACTAGATTTTACTTACATGAAATATATTTCCTAAACAAACAGTGTAATTTTTATTAATTTGAACAACCTTTAATTCAAATGCCAATTGTATTGTATTTCTAGATCTTTATATAGGAGTGTACACACACAACTGTTTTCTATGGCTTTAATGTCACAGCTATCTGTATTTTCCCACCTGCTTTCCTTAGATCCAGAAAAAAACTCTTCCCAAAATGACATCTGTCCCATGTGAAAAATCTGAGCTTTCAGAAGGACTGTTCCTTCACATGGATGCGTTTAGATAACACACTTATTAAAGCATACCAACCTCTGTATGACATTTATCTATCAGTCTAACTGCAATGACCCCACCAAGAATGAAAAAAAGATTTAATTTTCTCTTAATCACCTAAAAAGGTACATACCTAGCACAAGTAAGATTTATACTCCATATTTTATATGCAAAGCCTTGAGGACCAAACCCAGTGCACCGAAGCACAATGAGAGATGCTCATCATTTGAAAAAATTCCACAGAAACAGGGTGGGAATAATTTTGTCAAACATTTATTTCTCCCTTTTAAGCTAGATCTAGAAGGAAGCAGTATCTTTCTCTAAAAGCCTTGCCCGTCAACTTTCCCTAAGCAATTTAGGTGGCAGGATGCTGATAAACCAGCTGAAATAATTGATGGAGTGGGGCTCAGGACCTAGGACATCAGGGACAGGAAAGTCAGGTGCATGGCCACTGCCCGGGCTCCCTGCTGGGGTGGCAGCCACTGCTGCTCCCTGCTGCCAGGTCCTGCGTGCCGCTGTCAGTGGGCTGCGTGCTGACTTGACAACAGCCCAAAGGATAAAGGGGTGGGGAGGGGGCATGCAGAAGCAGGTTTTTTTCAGAACTACCTCTATCCTACAAGCCTGATTTCATATGTTTCTATCTTAATTAAAAAGAAGATACCCTTCATGTTGGAAATATGTATTTTTTTTTAAGCTTGAATCATTTAGCCTATTAAACCCAAGCCTGTAATATGGGTGTTATTTCTTAAAAACATACAGTAAATGCATTAAATTATTGATAGTCATTAAACAGGAAAAAATTTAAACAGCTCTCAGCTTTTATCAATCATTAATGCAGTTTCCACTTGCACATCTCACTGGGTTGCTATCATATAGCACAGAGCAAAGAGTACAAATCCTGAAGGCATGAATTCATTTTCTCTTGATGCAGAGTAAAAATATTCTTGGCAGCAGGAGAGAGGCTAAAACATGAAGCAGAATGGTTGAAAGGAGGCTTCTGTCTTCTGCAGTAAACAGGTAGCAATACGAGGGAGCAGCAATCTGAGGCACCAAAGCACATCCACTTCTCCTGTAAGGGCCAGTAACAACGTCACCAATCACCTCCAACACCTGGCAGCAGTTACGGGCAGCCCGACAGTGTTTACAGATTTGATCCCTATTTGAAATACATGTTAATTCAATGGCATATGGGGAAAACAAGTAGCACTGAGGTGAATAGTAAAGCATCCAGCAACTTGAGCGAGATGAAGATTTCACCCCAAGCTGCTCACCAGCTTGTGAGCTGGTGAAACCGATAATGTGCAGAAAACCCCAACTTGTCACACTGACAGCCTGAGCTCAGAAAAATGACAGAGACTGGGATAGTCTCTTGAAGCTGTTATGAACCTTTACTGGGACAAGTTATGACTAGACCTAATGCTTTCAGCAAGTCTGAATGACTCATGTCAATATGGGGAAGCTGGTGATAGATGCCAGCTGGTGGCACCTTGCCTAGCTGCAATAGGCCAGCTACCACTCCATTTTTTGTCGATTTTATGCATGGACTGAAGACCTGTCTTACAAAGCTGCTCTCTTAACTTTCATCCCTGGCAATTTATTGAAATTCACTACTTTAAAAAGCAACAAAGAGAGAACACAATCCATGGCAACAAGTCAGGTATGATTTGCAGCATTCAAGGACCGATCTGATGTACCTCTACAGAAGCAACTGTACGTGAGCCATAGCCATAGAAGTACCAGTGGAAAACACCAACACCAGCAACTCTGGCTAGATATTCAGACAGTGATACCTTAGCCCTGCAGCAGTCCTGCTACAGGAACCCAAATTAATTTGTTTTAAACTACATTGTGTCTGTTTAAATGATCTGCAGTCATAGCTCTGGAGCAAAGTGCAGACACATCCAAAAGCTAAACACGATGCTGAAGACTGCTTGAGAAATGTGTGCCCACACCCAGAGCCCACTTAGAAACTACTAGCGGGAAAAACTCGTTGTAATCCAAGTGTTCCACTCCCAACAATGGCTTCAATTCCTTCAAAATCATTCTGTCCACACAGAAAAAAATGGATGTTAAGAGATTAGGAAAAAGTACAAAAAGAATCATTGTCTGTAACCAAAATCTAAGTCCTACGGAGGTTAGTATTTTTTCCTGAAAACGATTCAAGAATTCACTGAGTCGAGCAACTAGATAATGCCAAATGTTGATACAAAAGCAGCCAGGAAAAGCTGCAGTCACTGGAAAACATTTTCTAGTCTGATTGTTTACAGGCAACTATGTTATAAAATACAAAAATATTTATTTCCAACCATCATTAGTGCAAATCTACATCATGTTAAAAAAAAAAGTCAATTAAGACACATATCTCATTACACTGAGACCCAAGGAAGGTAGAACAGTATTTAAAGCAATAATATGAAAGCTATTTCACCACTGAATTGATTTCATCATATATCAACAAACCAAGTAATTCACAATAAATTTGAATATAATATTAATCCTTATCCATATAAAGAACTGTAAGAGCAATAGCCCATATTATTAATGCAGCACACAACCACTAGCAGCTTTCACACTGGTCCAGGAACCAGTATCAAGCTCAGAGAGAAGACGCCTGCCTAGCCTTCAGGCCATAAGCAGTGTACCACCGTGCTACCTGCCAAGATAAGGAAAATGGAAATCATTGACAGGAGGTGCTTGGGCCAGCTCCACAGCTGCCAGCATGAAGCCGCTGCTGCAGCTGAAGGAAGCACAGGCTGAGCATTCAGCTTTGCCAGGGCTGCCATCCCCTCCCCACTGCCACAGCCTGTGAGGTGAGACGAGGAAAAGGGTCTGTTTTGGGTGGGTGTTTGTGTGCGTGCAAAAGTATTCACTGCTTGCAACGCATCCTTCTTGCCAAACCTCTTCTTTTTTTTTTTTAAGTACGTAATCATTTCTTTTTTTTAGACCACTCAAGTTCCCATCTCTTCCCTACACCCCACTGAGAATGTTCATTTCAAGCAGCTACAAGTGCTATTAAATTTTGTCTGGCCTGTAAAGCACATTAGCCTTCCAATGCAGTATCTGGAATTTTTATTTTGAAGCCACAATCTGGATCTCTAGCTAAGAGATGCACTGGGAGCACATAAGTCCCTACCATTTCCCCTTCCTAGCCAATGCAAGGCTTGTATACAACAACATAAGCAAAGGCTACAAAATAAACGCAAATCCCCAAATAGAAGTCTCATGACAGCTGCAGCTAAGACTAATGAAAAGTAACTCTGAACTAATAGTTAAAGCCTTTCAAAATCTCCTTACTGTTTGTAAGGAATACATGATCAGAGAAGACAGATGCATCTTTAGCACAGAGTTGCATGTTTAACAGAACCACCACAGATCCACACTCAAGCTTTAACTATTTGACTCCTGATAGTTTCGGAGGCAGGGCCTTTCTGTATCGGTAGGTTAGGTTTAGTATTGGATAGTTAGGTTTTATACAGCAGTCTCTGTGCATACTCACCACCTGCCCCTCTTTGTTTTTATAAACTGATTCCATGATAAAAGTCATTTAAAATAACAAAGCCAAACAACTGTCAAACTACCACTAATATGAGCCTTCAAACAAGTTTCCATTTCATAAATCATTTTGGTGATCTAGTTTCACACCACCTCAGGGAAAGTTACACACGTAACAGAGAAAATTCACTATCAATATGCAGAGATCATTTGGCAACAATATCGCTACTAGTAAAGACCTGTGCAGTGGCACCACGATTTCCATGCATTGCATATGCAGGACAGAGGTGCTGTTTAAACCAAATGCATTAGCTCTAGGCTTGCAAAATCATCAAAAGACAACCAGTTCTGCTTCAGGTGCTTGGTCATCTACTCCTCCCTGAACCAGCACACAGTGGGCATGAAGATAACAGAGCATTAGTGGGTGGTACTAACTTGCCACCCTTGCTAGGAAAGTAATTTCAACAATTTTCAAAAGATTTGCTAACGACCCCAAGGGTTCAGATAATGAACCCAAAGGTTGAGAGACCTCAAATATGGAAGACACTCCTCTGTTAGTTGAAACTTTTTCATGTCTCCTGTTCAAAGACAGTGCTAAGAACTGTTCTAAGAACATCATTATTATTTTGCATACTACACACATGTTTTCGGGTATTTATTACATTAATGCTTCCTATTATTTTGTAATAATAACCTACATTTAAACTACTTCTGATGTTTTCTTTGCATGTTAATGAAATGCATTCTCTTATTCTGTTCACAAGTTCTGATGTTTCTTTCCTTTGTCACAGACCTCTGCTATCAGCGGTCAATGGATGAGACTGAGTATTAGTCTCCCAGAGGAGGAAAAAAAATAAAAATCAGTCAACCATGATCTGAGTGTGCATATATAGTAGGCTGTATTTTCTACCTCTAGCACATTTCCTCATCCTGAAGCTCAGATGGTCACAAATAGCTCTTAGTCAATACTTTTCCTCTGGAAATTCATCCAAGAACTAATTTCTCATTACAAGAAATTCAGCCTCAGGAATTTAATCAGCAACCAAAGCAGAGGGGCAAAACAACTGTCTCAAAAGGACTCTTTACAAGGATAATCTCCTGAATGGAACTCTTATTACTGACAATTCTGATATTCCTAAAACAAAAACAGCTGCGGTGTATGGATGCCTGAAACACTACGACACAATTCATTACTTAATACTATATATTCTCGTGCTCCAACATCAAAGGCTTTTCCATGGGCTTGTATTTCCTACATGAATTATTTCCTCCTTTCATCAAATAATCTGAAATACTTTCAAATAGAATGGGAGTAAGTTGAACAAGAAGTATTTACTAACTGGTTATCTGAAGTTATCAACTAAAGCAACTATTTTTATATTGATTGCAGTTATAGCTAATGTGAAATGCAGAACTAGAATTCCTGTAAGAAGGCTTCAGCTGAGCTTCTTCTGTGAACAATAACAAAAATGCAGTAGTCGAGAGAAGACACTCAGGACAGAGGAAAGAGGTAACTGACAGAGCAGTCAGATGCCAAAATGACCAACAGGTGGCCAATCGTCTTTGAGCCAGAGGCTCCAAGTCTGCAAACAGCACCATGGTAGGAATCACTTGACTTCCCTTGGCTTTGTACAAGCCAGTTAGCAAAAACAAGGTGTACGTGGCTGATCCTGCATGTCCCATTCGGTCAATCCTTACTTCCACGTGTCAGCAGTAATGCCCTAGAAATATCAGCTGCAGCCTATATTCTGAGAATTTCAATTAACACAGACCACAACCATTGCATTTCCCTGAAACTTGCACACAAAATCCCTGCCTATTTTAGATGGTACCACCTGCTCCCTGCTTCCCCAGCCAGCATCCCCACGTACTCGTCATGCAGCATCCCACACTACTGCAAAGGGCTTGAGCTGGTAGGACAGGGACAGTTGATGGGTTTGTCACCAACATCTTGGAGACCAGTTTAGAACACAAAATTTAAAAGCTGCATTAGCTGCAGGTCCTCTGTTTATGCTGTGTGTCAAGAGCTGAGTCAGCAGAGAATGTTTAGATAGAAAGAGATGGGGAAATTTTTCAACACTATCTATGTGATTTAGAAGACTCAATCTCACTGTGTCTAAATCACTTAGACGTATCAAAAAGCTGCTTCTGGCCTTTTTTTGTTATTCTATTAGCTATAACTACAAACTATTACCCTAAAATTTATGCACAAATATCACTTGTCAGTGAGATGTTAAGAAGTAGAGAAAAGGTGCAATTTTTACCAGTCGGGCTGTGAGAGAATTTCCTATCACACTGTGGCACGTATGCAAAGCTTCTCAGCAACTTGTTCCACGACAATGGATTTGCAAAGCAAGAACTGAGGGGATTATTTGATTCAGCATCTAGTCAAGTGGCCAATTCCTTCAGCAATCAATACTAATCAGCAAGCTAAAGCCTTGTAAGAAAAATCAGACAGAATGTGAATCCTTCCTGCTGCAGCAAGCAGGGCTCTGAGGCCTTATGGTCCAACACAGACACCTCAGCCACTGCAATTTTGAAACATGAATTTTTCCTGGGGTTTAAAATATACCTCACGCTTCCTTCCAAATGCTAAAATACAAAAGCTCACCCCTTCAATGAAATTCTGAGAAGAAAAATACATACATACTACTTGGGTCTAATATCATCTATTTTGCACTTTGCACTTCAGCTGTGCAGAAAAGACTTTAAAATGAGCACAGGGGACCAGGGAATAAGAGCAATACATTTTAGAGCAAAACACAGGCCATCTTCACACATACCATTTCTGCATTAATAACATCAGGAATTTTGCTTTTTCCCATTATTCATATATTTCAGGAGGAATTATTAACAGATATGAATTACATAGCTATGACAGTATGCATGGAGAAAGCTGAGGGCCAAAACTGTAATAAGAACTTATGAAAGAAACCAGTACCTTTGGAGTCCTTCAGAAAACAAAACAAAACAAACAAACAAAAACCACCCAAACAAACAACCCTCACAAAAGGGATTTAGGCTCGGTTTTCAAATGCCCCTTCTGTTCAGTAAAAGCCTGCGTTTCATGCACTTCTATCTCCTTTGATATCATATTAAAACAGAAGCCTTCAGATCATCAAGCAGACCAGAAGGCCTTTGGCAGCTGTTAAGGCCCAGTACTTGAGTTGTGTTTTAACAAACCTGTGAGCCCTTGCTCGTCTGTCTTTAAAAAGCAGAAAGTACACAAATCTGTTTACCCCTCCATTATACAGCCACTCCAAATCCCACTGCAATTACTACGTAATCCTTGGCATAGCTGTATGAAAATGACCAAACCTACATTCAAAGAGAATAAATTGGCAGGCAAGCCATGTTGACTAGGTGGAGGGGCAGAGCTGGGAACACATTGTTTCCAGGAGTGCCACACACTTCTATGATAGGGCAGAAATGGGACAATGCAATGATCTGGTAGAACAGAATGCCTTGTCTGTGTTTATCAGGGGACAGCTTGCTTGGATAACAGGAAGCATAATGACTTCAAGCTGTAAGAGAAGCCAGAATCAGAAGGAAAAGTACTAGGGTTTGGGATTCCTAGAAAACAGCTGAAGAAAAAGGGTGACCTGTAGCTGTGGACTGTTCTGCAGCAATAAGTCTGGCAATGAGGAACAGCTGGGCAAACCTGAAACAAAAATACCAGCTTTCTCAGAAATTCACCTTCAGACCCAGCAGTTTGACACACTGACAAAACCTGGATTTTTGTATGTTAAGTAAAGCTTTAAGAACAATTCAGACATGCATTTAAGTTACTGTGAAAAGTACGTGACCAGATGTTAAATGCTCTGTGCTGAGCCACTGCTAATCTGCCAGCACACCCAATGCTCAGTTCTGTTCCCTACTCTTCATTCACCAAAACATACACCCATTGTTCCCAGCAGACAAATCACTTCTTCCACAGCCCTTTTAAGATTGCAGACAAGTAAATATAAATGTGTATACTTTATAGATACATTCATGTTTTTAAAAGTTTAATATATAGCTATACTTTGTACCTATTTACATGCATTTGCTATATAAATTCACACTTGTTTATGCAGAATAAAAGCTCAACATTTTAGAAATGACCAAGTTACAGTTTTTGCACTAGGCAGTGATGATTAAAACCTGAATATTTCATAGTAGTGAATCACACTGCCAAGTCTCTAGGGACCAGAGCAATTTGAATTGGCATAAACGAATGTTTCCCAGTCTTCTGCTGATTCTGTAATGAGTTATCTTCCAGCCCTGCCAATCATTTCTCAGAAAGCAGCCCCACTCTCCAGCTCTTTAGCTTTATTCACCGCTCATAAGTGTTGGGAAGGCTGTGTTTGCTTCCACAAGTGCAACTGCTGCTGTCTCACAACAGCGGCTTGTCTACACTTTGGCCCTTTTGTCAAAGCCATCGGTGCACGTCCTCAGCGCTTTCATGACCCTTGTCTGCACAGAGCCCATTCTCCCATCAGCTTTTATCTTCCCAAATCACCAAATAAAATAATGTCTAGATCAGCAGTGATGGAAAAAGAATGCAAACCAAGCAGTTTCAATCCCTGTACCCACATTTAAACTGGCTGCCCTCTAGATGCAGACCACAAGCCTTTTCATGCCAGCAGCTCTGCCAACGAAGTCTCTGGAAGCCTTCTGATCTCAAATGCCAACACATTCCCCTGATGATACAAGTTTAACCTCATGAGAAGATAGGAAAGGAGCTGCTACACACAGGTTAGAGTTGATGAGCAACAGGTAATGACTGGAGCTGTGCCAAATTCGGGTTACACCAGCTTTTATTTCTTTTGAAGGTACATATAGGTTCACACATTCAAGTTTCCTTTTGCATTTACTGTGCAATTACTTGAACTTCAACCAAAACTATGCCAAAAAAGCAGAGTTGTAGGGACTTGTACAGACTTGCCTGAATGGCACAAGAACGTTCTGGCAAACATGGATATAGTTTTGCTTGGGGGGTTCAAAAAAGTACACTTGCAGATAACTATAATGGACAGGAGGTTAAACTGTAGACTACTAAACTCAGACAATTTTTTCTTCCAAAAACTGACGTGACATTGCCAATCTGCTTTATGGCAATACACAAATTCTACAGTTAATGAAATCAAAAGTTTTGTTTCTATATTAACACAGACAAGACAAATTTTGCTGACACCTAGGCTTCAACTTTTTTTTTTTTAAATCTCCCACAGGTCCTCAGCCTCCAGTTCCAGCAGAGCATTTTACTTTTACCTTAAAATGACCTTATTTAGGAGAGTATTCAAATTGCTGACAATACACACTGCTTCAAGCTGGCATCCTCCCTCCTGCTGCCATCAGTGCATTTTTATTTATCACACAGTTGTTATTTTTTCATGTTTTAGCTTTGTATTTGGCCATTTCTTAAGGACTTCAAGCACAAAATCCAAGGTTCAAAGACTATAGGCCAAAGGACCCAAACAGTGATGAAAAGCACAGAAATGTATTGATTTATCAAGATGTAACAGGTGTCATCACATTATGAATACAGTGACCCTCAGTGTATGCATATTCCCGTATGCTGGCTCCAACAGTTGAAATAAAAAGAATAATAAAAAAAAAAGGTCTTTTCATTCATTCTAACAACACCAATGTCAGTCTGTAAAATCACTGTATCGAGTAAATGAGTTATCAGAAATTTAAGTCTTTGTCCTGGAATGGAGAAACAAGAAAAAGGGGAACTTGCAATGGAAATTACTGGAAGTAATAACTTAGTAATAGAAAGTCAACAGTATTTTTAATTTATGCCAGCTCCCAGCCCCCCAAATGCTAACAGCTGTTCATTAATCCATCAGTTTTGAGGCCCCATAAGCTACCTCTCCTCCCTGCAACTCCAGCTGTGTGGAGAGGAAGCACAGGAGCTCTCTGAAAGATTACATCGCTAAAACGGTTTTCAGTCCCCTAGGAGCAGTGGTCCTGCTCCACCCTTTTTATTACTAATATTATTTTGGAGTCAGACACAAGATGGTCCTTGATCAAATTTTCAGAAGTTGAAACTTCAGCAACACCCTGGGAGAAAGCCCAAAATGCCTAAATAATCAAAACCACACAGAACTTGTATCCAGCAGAGCTTTGTTGTCCATTTCCTGACAGCTTCTATCTATCCAACAAATTACAGCCAATTAAGTCCTTTGCAAGGAAAGTTTTCTGTTTACAGTAGTGCTGGGGGGGGGGGGGGGGGGGGG